>LR746278.1:2015000-2422500 GCA_902729315.2 Spirodela intermedia | reverse complement strand
GCCGGCGGAGAAACGCGGAAATGGAGACCCCTCGTGCGCTTTGGTGGTCTCGGCAACCGCGTGGGCCGCGGATTGCCGAGCTCCGCCCCTCCACGATGGCGCTGCTGCGACCTCTCTCGGAAACATCCAAAGCGCGTTCACACGCACCGACCTTGCCCCCCCGTTCTTGTCCGTGGAATCTCCCCCCACCAGCAGATATATCTGTACCCGCAGCCCTCGGGCTCATCTCTCAGTCATCCTCTTCTTCTTCTTCTTCCCCTTCGTCTCTGACTCCAGCGACTTTCGGGTGGAGAAAGCTTCTTCTTTTACAGGTTTTCCGAATTAGGGTTCCGAGAGGAGGACAGGGTTGATCTGGTATGTGATGCAGTCCTCATATATGAAAATCCCACCCTCGCCCAATTCCAACGACGCCGGCAGCGACTTCCTGGGCAACCCGAACCCCACCGGTCTCCCCAACGTCGAGGATTACTCCGACTACTACGCTTTCTTCCAGGACGCCGTCACCTCCATCCCATCGGCGCAGTTCGAAATGCCCGGCGACGGCGCCGGCGCCGGCGGAGGGAAGAGGAAGAGAGGGGGTGAGGCGGAGGGCAGCGGCGAGGAGTACTATGATTCCCCCTGCGACAGCTACAGCGGCAGCGGCAGCAACGGGAGCGGGGAGGCGCAGCAGGGGAGAAAGAAGAAGACGATCGTCATCTCCCAGCTGATCACCTCCCTTGCGATGCTCGAGGAGCAGAACAGGGCCGCGCGGCAGGAGTGGGAGAGAGAAGCCGAGCAGGATCTCGCCATGTTCGAGACCAACCACACCCAGAAGGCCAAGGCCATGACCGACTACCGCAATTACCTCCAGGACCACCACTCCGACGCCGACGAGTCCGAGACACTCCACGGCAAGCGCGCCCGCGTCGCCGCCGCCGCCGCCGTCGCCGCCGCCGCGGCCTCCTCCGCTGCGCTGGGTGCCGCAGAACCCACCGCCCCCGCCGCCCCCGCCGCGGGGCCGTCGCAGCATCACCGGCGGCTGTGGGTGAAGGACCGGTCGCAGGCCTGGTGGGACCGCTGCAACCATCCGGACTTTCCCGAGGCCGAGTTCCGCAAGGCCTTCCGCATGGGCCGCGCAACCTTCGACATGATCTGCGAGGAACTCGGAGCTGCTGTGGCGAAGGAGGACACGATGCTCCGCGCTGCCATCCCCGTGCGGCAGCGCGTGGCGGTCTGCATCTGGCGGCTGGCGACGGGGGAGCCCCTGCGGCTGGTGTCCAAGCGCTTTGGCCTGGGAATCTCCACCTGCCATAAACTGGTGCTGGAGGTCTGCGCCGCCATCAAGTCGGTGCTCATGCCCAAGTTCCTGCAGTGGCCCTCCGAGGCGGCGGCGGAGGCGATCAAGGCCCGCTTCGAGTCGGCCTCCTGCATCCCCAACGTCGTCGGCGCCATGTACACGACCCACATCCCCATCATCGCCCCGAAGATCAGCGTCGCCGCCTACTTCAACAAGCGCCACACAGAGCGAAACCAGAAGACCTCCTACTCCATCACCATACAGGGGGTGGTCGACCCAGATGGAGTCTTCACCGATGTCTGCATCGGCTGGCCCGGTTCCATGTCCGACGACCAGGTGCTGGAGAAGTCGGCCCTCTACCAGCGCGCCGCCGGCGGCATGCTCAATGGCCAATGGATCGTAGGGGGCGGCGGCTACCCCCTCATGGACTGGGTTCTGGTGCCCTACGCGCACCAGAACCTCACCTGGACACAGCACGCTTTCAACGAGAAGATCGGGGAAGTTCAGCGGGTCGCCAAGGAGGCCTTCGCGCGCCTCAAGGGGAGATGGAAGTGCCTGCAGAAGAGGACGGAGGTGAAGCTCCAGGACCTCCCCGGGGTCCTCGGCGCTTGCTGCGTCCTACACAACATCTGCGAGATGAGCAAGCAGGAGATGGACCCGGAGCTGGACTTTGAGCTCATCGACGACCAGATGGTGCCCGAGAATAGCCTCCGGTCCTTGAACTCGATGCAGGCCCGGGAGAGCATCGCCCACAACTTGCTCCACCGTGGGCTCGCCGGCACCGCCTTCTTCTAGCTCTTCTGTGAATGAATGACAAAGCCGATCTGCATAAATTTTTCAAATTGTTGAGGAAGGTCGTCGATTTCCATACCTCAGCCGACAGGAAGGTAGATACAATGCACTTTAGGAGCATGAAGAGGAAGGAGGAGGGAAATCGGAGGGTTCTCTGTGCTCCTCCGAAGGGCTGTAATGAAACACAGTAACTTGTGATTCTTTTTTTTTCTTGACTTTCCTCAAGAAAAAAGTTGACATAAGAGTTTCGATTAGCATTCTTTTTGTACCAAAAGAAAGATGACGATTCCTCTTCTCGCCTTGACACTTTTCGAGCCGTGATCTATTCTTGCTGTGGGTACCTGATTACGCAAGAAAATAAGCCGACTTTCTCCTTAAGATCGATATCATTTACCACCATTTGCATCCCCTCGCACACTCGACACTTCAGAAGGTCAGAACGCGGAATAGTACTGAATACCAGCTAGTTTACTCACTACGTCCAGTCATTTCAGCTATCCGTGAAGGAAGAAAAACGGGGAATAACTCTCAGTTCAGGACTTTCTGTATCAACTAGAGATAACCCAAAACTCAGCCTTAAAGAGGGATGAGGAGAGGTTTCCATCTTCATGATGGCCCAGTGTATTCCTATATTCCGGTTCTGCTCTTGTTTACCTGCACTTTTTCTCTATTTTTAGCAAGTTAACCTTTGGCGGTTCCTGATGGATAATTAAGTTTCTATTTAGCTGAACTATGCCTATTTGTTAAGTGTTTAAATCATAAGCCCTTAGTTCTGGATATCACCCAAGCGACTAGCTTAGCCTCCCCAGTGATCAAACAGGGAGATCGGTACCAGGGGCAGAAAGCAATTAAACGGAACTTGTGGAATTCCCCTTGGAGGCACTTGGTTGTTGTAGAAAACATCAGTTCTTCAAGAAAAAGATTTGGAAGTAACCTGATGAATGATCCTTTATAGAACAAATATTCTATCAAGAAACTTAAGATGAGATGTAGCTGGTCAGTACCTTGAAAAGTATGTCAGGTGCGGCACGATTTTGCAGCACAATATGAGGTTTTTTTTTCTCATAATGACACGAGATTCGTGAGAAAAATGCTGAGTTTTCTGAAAATGGTATGATTCTTGAGTGCAGAATGCAGTTGAACAAATGAAACACTCAATAACTAGCATCAGTGAGCGTCCTATCACTCCCATCCCATCTGCGGTAAGCTTTTACATGACTTCCTGAAAAGAGAGGCAACACTGCTGGGCAAAACTGGTGTGTGCTATCTTTATAAAATATTTTTATAGGATAATGATTTCCATCATAGAATGCATGGCATTGAAAAAATAGAGGCAACACCAACAAGCAAAAAACATTATATATGAGCTAAATTGAGCACCTGCCGACTCTAGCCCATGAATGCCGAACCATCCTAGTGACTTCTTATCTATGAGCACTTCTGATCCATTCCTTCCAAATGGGGATCTGCCAGCCAAACAGATCTCAGTTAGAGTCAACTAACATGAAGAAGTTAAGGGCTTGGTAGGTATACTGAAATGTCATCGACATCATATATAAATGATTAGAAGCTTACCTTCTGGTCAAAATCGCCAAGAATATACCCGTTAGCAAGCTAGGTTATGTCACCAAACGAACTTTGACCTTGGATATTCTGCCGTTAGGAACTCATTGACAGCAAATGCAGCTGAAAGGCAGATAAAAAAAATCAATAGGCAGACCTTATTCTCTCCATCTCAAACAGTAAACCACCCTGGACACAGTAAACAGGCTTCTGCAACTCCATGACAAAATCTGGCATAAATGCGTTGGAAGAAAGCCATTAAAGGAAAAGTATGGAGAACAGTGACAGAATAACAATAATAATAATAAAAAAGACTCTTTATATACTCTCGCCCATGTAGACAATCAGTACAATGAATAATTCCCCCAATCTATCATAGCATAAGAAGCCTCTTTCCCTTTATGTGTGGCACTCCTGGAAACCAAACTTGGATTTATTTCATAATACCAACTCCTACATTTAAAGGTAAATAGCCAGCCCACCGTCAGTCCCATCTATCATAAGAGCCACGCTTCATTCTGCACTGGGCTTCTAAATTTTGAGAATTTTTCAGGGACAGGATTTGCATGGCTCACCATCTAACTTAGTATTGCCCTCAAAACAATTCCCACCTTGTGAACAGGGGGGAAAAAAGCTGAAATAATCGGTACAGGCGACTATCTGTTTAGGAACTGGATTAAGAAGTTTTAACATGTTAAATATAGATGGCCCAAGAATAATTCAGAACATTAAATCCAGGTTCAAAGAGAGGATCTTAAGATCAGCTTACTGAGGAATATCAAGTGACCACCTAGTACAAGCGTACTGCTGAGGGAGTATGGGAATAAACGAAGACTACCTCTCAACATATGGAACATGTTAATCGGGGGGAAAATTTTCAGTAATTACTCTCATTTAAGTAAAATTTCTTCCACTGATTCACACTATGAATACCATAATCTGATGCAGCAGAAACCTGTCGTGATCGTGTTCTTTCTCAGAATATGCACTAACTGGCTGCTCCCTGATGGCACCTGGCATATTAGCACTTGATTTCTCAGAAAAGTTCCAGCGTAAGCCTACGTAATATCATATCCCAGATGATGAAGGACGGAGGGGGGTTTGCAATAGCTTACTTGCTCCCCATTAATCAGAATTCATGATAACAGAGACCAAAGATAGAGCATCGCCACAGGGAATACAAATCAGAGCTCAATGTGAGGGGGAGGGGGGAATGGCAACCACGACGCATGAGGAATAACTAAAGATCAGGACTTCGAGAAAAAGCTGACACGGTAACGAGCCATCCATCCTATGCAAAGCACAGTCACTCACCTGCATTCATCGGCATGAACCCACATAATATGTAGCAGTAAAGAGCCCAAAGAGTCCACAATCTGTCACAGTGGACACACCAAGCCAGACATTTCCAGTTACCTCTGCCACGGAGTGGTAGACGGAGTCGTCACCCATTTGGTATCTGGGATCGAACCCTTCCATCTCCCTGCAACAGAGCTTCTACCCTCGTTTTTTACGGTCTCGAGGACGACGAACCCCACACTCGGCCCGATCCGGTTCAAACATCTGCCGGAGTTTATCCGGTTCGGACCGGCAAATGGGTCGACGGTTCACTTAGAGGGCGGCGGCGAAATAGCAAAAGCGGGGGCGGCAGACGGCGGCGGGCGGCGGCTGTTTTCCGGACTGCCTCTGGCTCCGCCGTCGACCGCTCCGCGGGAGGGAAGATGTCGGCGGTATATGTCCTGGAGCCTCCAACGAAGGGGAAGGTGGTGCTGAATACGAATATGGGTCCAATTGACATAGAGCTGTGGCCTAAGGAGGCTCCCAAGGCCGTCAGGAACTTCGTGCAGCTCTGCCTCGAGGGCTACTACGACCGCACGATATTCCACCGCGTCATCAAGTCTTTTCTCGTCCAGGGCGGCGACCCCACTGGCACTGGAACCGGTAAGCTGCCTGCAAGCTATCTCTTTAATTATCTGCCCGCATCCCCACCCCCTCCGCCACTCTCTTGGCTCCAAACCCTACTTCCTCCGTGTTTCGGGTGCAGGCATCTTGTAGTCTCGATCATGATCCTTTCTTTCCGTCGAGCAAGTGATGAAAAATGTAGTTTTATGAAGGAACTCGCTGAAAAATTATTCATCTCATTCTCCCATAGAATGTGGAAGATGGAAGCAAGAATTCCAGATATACGATTCCATAGAAACTTTACAGGATGTACAGCTTAATCCCTTCTTTTTTTTTCTTTGGATAGACGATTGACATTCTAGCCACGAATCAAACCAAAATCATGGTGCTAACGTAGCAGTTGCATGATTGATTAGACATTGGACAAACCTGGGAGATCGACTATTTGGAGATAGGTTTGACGCTGGTTGGTCTGATTTTTTTTCAAGAATGTATATTCCAACATTTAGTTGGACAACATCGTACGCTTAATTGTTCGGCATTCAAAAGCTAAACGAAATTATAATGATTGGGTGCATTGAGTGATTTAGACTTTTTTTTCCCCGCTTACAGGTGGTGAAAGTATTTATGGAGATGCATTTCCTGATGAATTTCACACGCGTCTGAGATTCAACCACAGGGGATTGGTCGCTTGTGCAAACGCTGGATCACCGCACTCCAATGGAAGTCAGTTCTTTATGTCACTGGACCGTTGTGATTGGCTAGATCGAAAGAATACCATTTTTGGAAAGGTACTGTCCTTCTTCTAATTGCTTCTGATGACTCTTTTACTTTTTTAAAATCTTCATCCTTGTCAATCTAATCGTTGAATTTTCTCTGTTTGGAGGTCACTGGAGATTCCATTTTTAACCTTTTGAGAATAGGTGAAATTGAGACTGACAAGGATGATCGACCACTAAGTCCTATTCCAAGGATCAACTCCGTTGAGGTATATTTTGCTCGTTTCTATATGGGCAGTATATATGAAGGTTATAGTTGTCACATACCTTTATTTAGCTATACGTCACGTCCTCCCTGGCTTTGACTTTTTTAAGATTGGTGATCCAGTGAAAACCTTTGTGATCTACAAAGATCAACATATTCAATTATGGATAGAAGAAGTACTGAATTCTAAACACTTGATGAGTCACTTCTATGCCAAGTTTTCTACTCTGTGATGCTCTGATTTAGCAAGGAAAACTCTCATGTGAGGATTTTGGAGGCGGTCTTCATGATGGTCCTACGAAAATAAATTTTTAATGTAATTTTTACATGGATTTGAATGTCTGATTCAGGTGTTGTGGAACCCTTTTGATGATATTGTTCCAAGGCGTGTTCCTGAGGCTGAGAAACCGCCATCTTCTTCTCGTACTGAGAAAGAGGAACAGAAGAAAAAAGCAGTAAAGTGAGCATTATTTCCCTATTGTTGGACAGTTTTCTTCCCGTCTTCTAATTTGTGGCTGATCTGCATTAAATCATCATTCATACAATTTTTGGCATGTAGGAATTTTAAGTTGCTCTCTTTTGGAGAAGAAGCAGAAGAAGAGGAAAAGGAGTTGGCATCTATAAAGAAAAAAATTCAAAGTATACATGATGTATTGAATGATCCTCACTTTATCAAAGGAGAATCAGAAGAACAGGAACTGGTAATCCTCATTTTACTGAAAACCTTAATTTTCCTCTTTTTTCTCCATTGCCACCATTTGGTTTCTTTTTTATTTGGTAGCTGCCAATCTGTTGTACTGGTTCATAATAATTTCAATTGGCATCGTGTACATTTATCCCTGTTTATGTTAATGCTGCTGAATTTTTTTCCCATTTACTACATTCCATGCAGTTTCCTCTCTTTTTCAAACCTGTTCATTTACATTCATGCGTGCTCTTTAGTTTCGTACTGATTTTGATAAGTCAAATGTCAGAGCTCAGTGGCAGCGGAGAAGAAGAAAGATGTACAGAAAGCTGTGAGAGAGGCTTTAACATCCAAGAAAGTTGACGCAGAAACTGATACATTCAGAACCCATGGTAGTGGTGATGATGACGACGACGACGAAGATGATGAGGCAAAATTCGATGCACGAATGCGTTCACAGATTCTAAGAAAGCGTTTAGAACTTGGGGACACTGCAACCCGGGAGAAGTCCGGTAAAATATTTCCTACAACTCTAGACTCTCTAATACGCTTCGTGGATTTATTTATTTTTTAAGTTATCGTGATGTGTTCATGGGACTCCGAAGATGATTCTTCGAAGTGGTGGTAGTAGAACCCCCAGGCTTGTAGTACATTGCGATGCTATGCATTGATTAATGTAGCTGGGAATGGAAAGAATTGAACTCACAGGCATCGGAGCATACCAGTTTCCATGGCCCAATTGCTCTCCCGTGGGACTACAGCCACTGGTCTAAAACATGGTCGAAAACACATTAATGGGAAGAACACTCGGATGCTCAGGAAATAACTCAATTTTCTTATATGCGTTTGCAGAGAAGAAACATCAGTCGAAGGATGTTGGAGGGACCTCCGTGAGGTATAACTGTTTCATTGTATTTGATCGTATTTTCTTCTTGATATCGTTCATCACTTTAGTCTTGATTTCAGATGCTCAATAACTCCAATGATTGTTTTCTGTCGATTCGAATTCCGAAATTCAAGAATGTCAATCTGTTCTGCGTTTTAGTAGTCAGATATCCTTTCCCACTGTGGAGGATGGGGATCGGAACCAGGGAGGGGTTTAAGGGAAGTTGCTGTGAAAAGTGTGGCCATATTTAGGATGACTCCTCTCATAGAGAAAAACTTGTTATCCCTTTCTGTGAAAAATATTCATCTACGTACCTGAAACCTTTCTAGTACCACCTTCTTTACAGTTACTGTTGGATCATTCATCTCCCCATGGCAGCCACTTTGGTGACCTTATCTGAACCATAATACACCTTTCCACTTATTATGTTTCTCTTTCTTGTGAACGAAGGCTTGATTGGTGGTCATTGAGCAATTTATTTACTGATAAAAACCATGTCGAATTTGTATCACTCATACTGGAAAAAAACAAATCTATGACAAGGGTTACTGGCTCTGGCTGCCGTAACAAGGAGAGAAAAACCGTTACTTCCCTTTTAGTCTTTTGTGGTAAAGTTTGATCCTATTAGTCTTTTAGGTCGAACATGGGAAATTTATGTAGGGATGTTGGCATTCTTCCCTATTGGAATTCATCGATTGATGCTAGTACCTAGTTCCGAATTTTCTCTCTAGCTGGTGTTCATCCCCTGGATTTGCTATTTCTCTTCAAGATTTTTTTTGTGGGAATAATTATTTTTAATTTCAAAATAGTTGCGTGTTCTATCTTACGAAAATTTTCTCTTTGATTTATTTGGCATAAATCACAAGCTCTTTCAACATATTCCATACAGAGAAAGCGACGACGACGATGACGACGATGATGATGGCCCCCGGACCAAAGTTGAGAAGCTTTCTATGAAGAAGAAAGGGATTGGCTCAGAAGCCAGGGCTGAGCTTATGGCCAAGGCAGATTCTGACTTGCAGTTGCTAGGTCAAGCAGAGCAAGAAAGACAGATGTGGAAGCAGAAGAGGCGCAGACTTCAAGGCCGTGAAGAAGATGTATTCTACTAGAACCCATTGCTGTTTTTCTGTCATTCAGTTCTCTGTCACATCTCCTACTAGAATGGATCAAAACATAAAGTAGAACCAAAACCTGCACACCAATTGGGTCGAGAGAAAAACATAAATCCAGGATCAGATTTTAATTTGAAATCAGCACACAGAAGACTTCCTCATTTCTAGCTGAATTCTCCGTTCAACTTTTAGCTATTATATAATTGCATAATTAATGTTATTGTAGTGTGACTCTGGTTCAGATTAGATAATCCGCATGTAATATTCACACTCAAACATTTGAATTAACCAGAGAAGTCATCGATCCTGCTACATTTTGAGATTCTTTCTGAGTTTCGGTTGACTTAATTTTTGCCAAAAATGGCTAAACCCAGTTGTGGTCAACAACGTTATTCCGGGGTATTGGATCCTCTTCGTATGGCCAGAGCTATAAACTGGTTCCTCTGTCCTTTCCATTCCATGCTGCTGCTTTGAGAGATTTCATCTTATTTTTCACGAAGCACCTGCCTTTTTAATTTTCCTTGCCTTAATTCCAGACACTAGCAAAGCTGGAGAGATTCAAGAAGGCTTTCCCCATGAAGATCGCTTCATCTTCCAGCAAAGAGCCCAAGAAGAACGACGATGAGGAAGATATATCAGTATGGATGACAGGCCAGCTGAAGTTCACTCGTGGTCCCTCAGAGAAGGCAAATCTTGTTCTCTCCTCTGAATCTCTCCTCTCCCCCTTTCTGATTCTTGAAGGGATTACAATCCTTTTACTGTTTGAAACTGGTTGCAGGATGACATGGCTCGGAAGGACGACCCAAATACCTACGTTGTGTATGACCCCCTGCTGGAGAAAGGCAAGGAGAAGTTCAACAAAATGCAAGCAAAGCTGAAGCGGAGAGAAAGGGAATGGGCAGGAAAATCTCTCACCTGACCAGTTATTTGTATGAACGCCGGGCAATAAGCAGCCCCGTCGTGAGCATTCTCCTCTTAAAATATTTTCTCATCAATATCTTTTAAAACCTTAATTCGCAAATATCAATCAAATGCTGTTTCTTCTGCTTTAATGAAGGAAAAAAAATGAGGAAGAATTGGTTATGGTTAACTGGGCGAGTAACCATCAGATATTGCTTCGGATTCATTGCTCGGTCGCAGGCTTTCCCAGTCGTAATGGCTTCTTTCTTTGAACCAGTGAACGAGTGGGGTTGCATCCCCATTGATCTCTCCCCCCTTTTCTCCACATGAATTATAGGTTCGATGATGATCGAGAGATGAGTTTAGCTTGATCGATCAGCCATCTATGCTACTGTGGGCTCTACATGGCGGGTTTTGTGCATATCAGCATACTGTTTCAATCGATTTCCCTCCAAAATATTGGCAGGTTATGTGCTAATCATCATCATGGATATTTTTCATTCTGCAGGGAATTCTTATCCATTTCTAGATTGATACGTCTCATCGAATCAGACAAACTCTGAGCTATAGTTTCATGTGGGTCAACAACCTGATTACCAACAGATAGAAAGAGCTTCACATATCATTTCAAAACGGGGAACAGATAATTACAATAAAGTCAACACCATGTCTGATTATCTATATGCATAAACGTGACAGTTGCTGGTATATGGACGCAAGTGCTCATCTTTCCTCCGTTTTCTTTCATTCCTGAGGTCGGTTTTCAATCCACTTGCGTGAATTCAAGTGCATTCGCATCTGGATCACGTGCGAAGATTGCCGGCCTCCCTGAACGGCTGAGAGTGTATTGGATGCCTGCACAATTTCCACATAAACAGATATCAAGGTTCTGCCTCCACTGCCACATTGCTCCCATAATCTTTCACTTTTAACTGGTCAACAGAGAAATCCCATATATATGACGTCTTTAAAAAAGCCAAAAGGGAAACTCATGAATTTCCGGGGTACAACTAAATCATAATTTTTTGAAAAAAAAGGACGGTATCTAAATGTATCTGAATGAACATGAAGAGAAGAGATTCGAGGAAATTTTGAAGAAGATCGCGATAAGGATTCTATTAGAAGGGATTGCGCGTTTGGAGGCTGACCAGCATCGTCGAAGATGACCTTAAGCTTCGAGACGTCCTTAATGGCAATGCAAGCATGGCGGTCACGTCCCCCATGTTCAGGTCGCCCAGTCAGGGGATCAGGGTTTGGGAGTTCCATCAGGTGGATCATCTCGGAGCCCACCCACAGCCAAGCGCCTCTGTAAGGGAGCTTTTCGTGCGGTCTCGCCTCGTTGATCTCCAGTCCTGGTTCAGCCAAGCAGAGAGAAAACCCTAACAATCCCATCGAGAGGGAGAAACTCAGCCTTTCGGCCGTCAAATTTAGGGATTTGTTCGGCGTACCGAGAAGCTTCTGGTAGAATTCCAGTGATCTTTCTAGGTTTTCACAGAGTAATCCGACGTGGTGTATGCTAACGACACCAATGCCTGCAAAACCCTAAAGCAAATTACGCTAGAAGAACAGCTAATTATAGTAAATCTCTCCTCCAGCGTCCGAACAGGGTGAATTAAGGAAAGTAGGTTGGGAGGAAACTAGACTGACCGCGATCGCCGCTTGGAGTCTCAGATTCCTTCACCATGAGATCCCCTCCAGCGGGCGTCTTGTTGGTCACCTTCAGTAGACATCTCCGGCGGCGCTTCCCGTTGACACCCAGCGCCGGCGACAACCCCACATAAGCCAAGCTGGGGACGGCCGTGCGATTCGCCTGCCTCACCAGATTCAAATTGGAGCGAGAAAACAGTCATTAGGATCATCTTCGGCAGAGTGTCGGAGGCGACTAGAACCAGCCATCTAAACCGAGGAGAAGCCATGGTTCCGTGAGAAGACGCGACGATGAATGATGGAAAAGGAAGCTCACCAAACCCGCCCGAGGTTCGACAAGGGAGAGACACCGGAGCTGCTGCACTGCGGCCATCTCGGTCCCGCCCGTCCTCCGCCGGCAAGCCGTTAGTTTATCTCCGCCTCCAGGAAACGACTGGTGGTGAAATCGCCCGCCCCACCACCACCACCACCTGAAGGAAATCTCCCCAGACGATAGCCCGAGGAGCGAGAATACAGACCCAAACCCACCCAGAAACCAGATCCGAACTTTGGGGGGGTACAATATATATTTACAGCGTAAGTGGACGTCTTAAGCCAGATCAAATTATATAATTCGGGCACAATATCCGGGGGCCAATCAAATCTCTCTATCTCTCTCTCTCTTTCTCTATGGTCAGCGCCTTCATCATCAGCCAATCAATCATATGCTTCCTACAAAGGACATTTTTCCATGTCAACCATGCCAGAAGGCTTTATTCGTAGGGGCTGAATACAGGGGGGAACTGTGTAGGTGTGTGTTGCAGACCAAACATCCCACAGATGATATAGCACAGTGCGGGAGTCTAAGAGGGTACGTACCAGCTCCGCCCCCTGCTCGTCAGCTTTCAGTCACGTCCGCACTCGATCCCCCCGGACTCGCACTACTGATTGATGTCTGCACCTCAAAGGAAGAAGATGAAAACTGGGATTTTGGAGAGAAGAATCAGGGCTAGAAGGAGATGATCAGTGTGTCTGACCTCGTCGTGGTGAGACCGGCTATCGAGATGAACATCGAGGGAGGAGGGGGTTGCCTCCCTGACGAAGCTTTGGCCACTGCCGCTGCTGGAGGTGCATGTGGCCTCCCAGGCTTGACCGAGGTTCCTCAGACGGTTGAGCTCTGGCAAGACGATGGCAGCGAGGTCCGGCCTGTCTTTCCTCTTCAACTCCGCGCACTTGAGGGCGAGCTTAGCGAAGCCCAATGTCTCCTCCACGGGCCAGTCCGGCACGGTCGGGTCGAGCACCTCCGCGAAGGCCCCCCTCTCGATGGCGCTCTCGACGCGGTGGGTGAGGCCCATGGGCGGCTTCGCGGTGACGATCTGAAGCAGCATAATCCCCATGGAGTAGATGTCAGACTTGACCCCCAGCATGCCCGTCTGTTGGTACTCGGGGTCGATGTAGCAAAAGGTCCCGGCGGTGGAAGTCATCCGATACTGGGTGGCGGCGTTCGCCGTGGCTGGCGGAACGAGCCTGGCGAGGCCCACGTCGCTGATCTTGGACACGTAGTTGCGGTCGAGGAGGATGTTGGCCGGCTTCAGATCCCGGTGGACTAGAGGCTCGGGCTTCGTCTGGTGGAGGAACAGCAGGCCCGTGGCTATCTCGGCCGCAAGCTTGAAGCGGACACTCCATGGAATGGGTGGGGTGTTGCCACGCCGGAAGAGGCGGTCTTCGAGGCTGCCGTTGTTCATGTACTCGTAGACCAGGCATCCGTACTCAGGGCAGGCGCCGAGCAGCAGCACCATGTTGGGATGCCGGATGCGGCTCAGAACTTCCACCTGCTCGTTGAAGTGCAAGGTTGAGACAAAGTGACTATCATTTCGTGTAAAACCCGATTAGCACTAGATGAATCAAAGTTTTGCACGATTTATTTTGAAGGTTAGATCATTTCATTTACATTGAGAATAAACTGAAGGCGAGCCGATGCACGCAACATAGTAATCAATCAGATGCTGTTCATATCAATCCAAAGAATCATAGCGTACAAGTCGAAGTCGATTGATAGCAGGTAGGAAGTCCGCAGATTTTTCTCAGAGCTTAATCGTCTAAGTTTAACGCCTTTTTCACGACTTGCCCACTTCCAGAAATTCTTCCTCATCTAATCAGGGTCTGGGGGCAACTATTTAACTTCATTGATCACATTCCCATAAATCACATTTTTATAGAATTTCTTCCTCCCCTGAACACCATCTGGAATGAATCCGATCGTCTTATAATCTAATTAACTTTAAATAAGATGGCCGTCATCTTCAGGATGCTGGATATGGGAAGGAATCTAGCCCTTTGACATTATATGAAGCAATTAAGCCGTCAAAAGGGTCAACAATCAATAACGATAATAGAAAAATCATATACTTTTACCGCTACATTTCATTTTCTTGAAACTATTCACAACGATTACCTCTTGTTTGAATTGCCTCCTCCCTTGAGTAGCATCTGGTCGCAAGACCTTGATGGCCACGGGAGTGTGATCAAGGCACGCCTTGTAGACTGGTCCGTACCCGCCTTCCCCAATCTTCAGCGATTCGGAGAAGAAATTCGTGGCCACCTCGACCTCCTCGATTGTGTACTTCCGGTAGCGGACGTCTTTGTGAGCCAAGGCATCCAGCGCTCTCTTCCTCTCCTCGGCCTCGCGCTTGGCTGCCCGCTCGGCGCAGAGTCTCCTCTTGGCTTCGATTTCTACAAGCATCTGCGCTTCCTGTGCGGCTTCTATGGCAGCCCTGCACCTGGCCTTCTCCATCTCGACCATTTGAAGGGCAGCTTCCTCTGCCTGCCTCGCCTCCTCGATCTTGCGTGCCTCTTTCAACTTCCACTGGTGGACTTCTCTGGCCTGCTCCACCAACATCATAATCAAGCAAACCCCCCAAGACTAATATTTGAAATAAGCACTTCAACTGGTAGTGTTGTTAGGAGATTTCCAGTAAAACACCTTCTGCTTGGCTCTGATCGCTTCCTTGCAGGCAGAGCTATACATCTCAATGGTCTGGTTTAGCTCCAACCTAAGTCTGTTCAGTTCAGCCTCCATATCTCTCTGCCATGAAATCAAGTGTCAAAATGTCAGCTACTCAAGATTAGATGTTCACGAGAAACATCTTTCCTGTGTTCTAACCGGTGCTTACACTAGCATATGAGGAGGAGCTTCTGGGGCTGTCGGTTGGGGCAGCCGAGTGCTCCAGATGGTCGTCGGTGAATTCCGTCAATTGGAAACCCAGATCTCTGTGAAAATCTAGGTCCTCAGCAAAGGATTCCCGGGAACTGGACCTCGGCGGCCGGAAAGAGACGTCCCTGCTTTCGAAAAAGGCGTTTTTGGACTCCGTCCTCGCTGTGAAGAACACCCTATCTCTAGATGGCGTCTTCACATAATCGGGGTTCCTGTCGATGGACCGTCTATCTTGCGCAAAGGATGGCGAAACCGAGCTTCTCCGCCCGCCAGCCCTGGAAAACAGCGTCATCCTGCCATACTATAGATCAGCCAAACATCCAGCGTATTAAACATGAAAATTCCTCGCTTTTACTTCTGCGATCTCTTTTGTAGGTTTCATTCAAAAAGCTAGGAATTTTTCCCATAACAGTTTATTCACGACTTGAGACAAAATTAATCTAAAATTAAAATCCATGAAAAAATCACTTGTGAACAATTAGTGCTTAAAATTAAAAAATATGAAAACTTCACTTATGATTCTGACTTCACACTGGACATCCTAATTGTCTCCAACTGAACGAGCCCCATTTCTTCAGTCAGTATGATAGAGTCGAAAAGAATCAAATCCACGCGAACAGAAGTATTACAATAGTTTACACTTCATTTTCGGAGAAAACAAATCGGATTAAAATATATGAAGCTAAAATATTTTTCGTTGATTTAAAATTGGATGCCCGATAACGCCACGTATGTCGTATTCTGAATCATTACAGGGATCGATCAAGAAGTCGTTCGTTTCGTAAAGCTTTCATCTTACAATCACGGATTAGCCAAGGCAAGAAGAATGCGCGCTGTATAGTGAACGATTGGAGCACCTTTTTTTTCTGTTGCTTACCGGGGGGTGTCGTCGGAGTCTATGCCGCCGGGGGCGAAATGTCGCGGACTAGGCGGAATGGATGGTTGTTGAGGAAGTGCTGCAGGAATATGTGCTTTGGTTTTCGCTGATCGCACGGTCGCCGGCTTCCCCTTGGATATCACGTATACCGTGGAGAAGTCGGGAGCAGATTTCATCAGGCTCGTGGCCACATCTGGGTTCCTGAACTTCCTGGATAGAGGAGACATCATTGCTCAAGATTACTAATCGAAAAAGATATAAAAATCGAAAAGATATCACTGGATAGAGACAGACGGACCTTGTGATGACGTTCCTGTTGGAAGAACCGACGACAATGTTGCTGATGGTATTGGCATCGATATACTCTATAATACTCTTAGCGACGTCAGTTTCCTCAAGAACCACCTCCTTCAATTGCATCTGCATTTGCCGAGGTCTTGATTTTAGCATTTCAGACATTCAAATTATCTTGATTATCCCATCCCAGATCAAAGATATCCGCATCTTGTCCTTACCCCTTTTCGCGCACAGAACCCTCGGTAAGGCAGGAATAGCTGGTTCATCTCTGATTCTAACCGCTCCCTGACTGCTTCAGTGGTCACCTCGCTCATGGAGAAGCCAACTGTGTGAGAAGAAACAGCCGAGCACATCCACGATCAATGACGAGACGACATTGAGAGAACGATCACAATGCAGACAGGAAGTCAGACCCCTGAGCACGTAAGCCAGAGAGGAATCAGGTAAAAGAGAGGGTACCTACGGGAGATGTTTGCCGGACTCCGGACGTGAATCAGCACAATGGCGGGGCTGTTCATGAGGAGGTTGTCCACCGCCCATTTTACCGCTAGCTGACTGTTCTTATCCTTGTCGATGGCCACCGCGGTGGTGTAGACAGCATGTGAGCGCTCGCCGGCGGGAGGGTGGCGCGGGAATGCTCGGAGATGCATTGTTTCTTCCGACGTATCGGCAGCGGGAGCTGAGCTACATGAACTCCGATATCTACAGCTGCAGATCGAGGAAGAAGGGAGAGATCGATGCCTTTCTCTCTCTCCCTCCCTTCCTCCTCCCACTGCTCCCCCCCCACCCCTGCGGCGCTCACCTTCTCCCCCACGAGCTAACACGAAATGCGCTCCCTCCTCCCCCTCCGCGGGAACAATCCCAGTGCGGAGGACATTTTCCACCGCCCGTTGACAACTCCCCACGATCTGTTAACAGTTATTTCATTTTTATTTCCCGCGCCTTCTTTTTCTGGATCCTTCTACCAGAAACCGCCACGTGTCGAGCGCGAATAATTAAACCAACATGTTTTATATTATTTATTTGAGGTTTTGTTGTCTTTTAAGGAGCCAAATCCTTCTGGAATGATTTATTTTCGAATATTTTTAAAATAGGAGCCCGGTTGGGGCTGACGTGGACCCTCGGAAATGCCCGGGCCCACATGGAACCTTCGGTAGTATTTAAAATGCAGCGCCGGGAGAGAATCTGCCAAAAGCGAAACTCCGAGGTGGAAAATTGCATAAAAATAACCGATAATAGGTGCAGCAAAGTTGGCGTACAGACAACGACCGTTAAAAATTCCGGAAGTTTCCAGGGGCTCCACCGCCACGCCCCCGACTTCCAGCGGAGGGCTGGGGGGGAGGTCAAAGAGGAGCCGGGAGCGAACACACCTGCGCAGACTCAGCAGTCGCCTCCTGTCGCGCCGATCCCTGGTCTGATAATCCCCCGATCTTCTGGAGATCGGTAATGGCGGTCTCTACCTCCCCCTCCCCCTTTGTGCTCCATCCGGTCTTCTCTTCCGCCCGTGTGAGACTCAGCTTTGTATTTAGATTTTCCGTGATCTTATATGTGTTTTTAGTTCCAGAATTCAGAAGAACCAACTCATGATCTGAGCTGCTCTGATTCCTCATAACCGTCACGTAATAGCAGCTGGAATAGGTTTATGCATGTGTGGGGAGATCCGGAAGCGGGTGTTCTTCCTGTTTTTTTGTACTTGGTCTCATCCCTGGGATCCCCATTCGGTCGGTTTTCTGTGAATTGTGCCTCCCTTAATTGGCATATCTAAGGGGGCCTGAAGAGCATCTGTGACATGGCCGTGAAGTGGCGGACCAGTGCGAGGAGAGAGACGAAACCTCTTCTTCTAAAGGTCGGGGTGGCCCTATTCCTCACCTTCGCTGGGTTTCTCTACTCACACCTCAGGTTCCGTGGGGACCGGCGCCCTCCCCATCCTCCGCCCGGTGTTTCAGGTGCACCTAGTTCACTTTTTCTTGTTCTTTTGGGGGTAATTTTTTTTTTCCGTTCAATATACTTTATTTCTCACACCAATTCTGTCCCGTGACTATACGTTTTTCAATCCATATTTCTCTGTATTCGTAACTGTAGATGTAGAAGCTGAAGCTGCAAGAGAGGTTGTTAGCAGCCTCAAAGATGAGACTCCTGATGAACAATGTGTGAGCATCCAATTATTCCAGTCTCAGTTCTGCCTTTGCTCCTCGTCCTCTAAATCCCATTCTTAGTTTAAATTTCTCTGTATAACAATCATGGATCATTCCAATAGTCATGCCGATCTCTTTTTTTCCGCTGAAATTATTTCAATTTTGGAGTACTGTCTCCTTGTACTAATGCGTGAATTTTCATGGAACAGGAAGAGACATCCTCGACTAGAGAACATGGAACCCCTGATAAGATGATTGCCGATGACGCTGGTTGGGTTTCTTCTAGAAGTAAGAATTCCGAGGATGAAGAATACCTCTTACCTGAATTCGATGAACTGGTGCGTCAAGGTCTAATGTCCGTTGACTTGTACACCGAAAACTTGGAAACCCCTCCTGACGATGGATCACCGGTGGACGCGGAGAAATTAACAGAACAAGAGATACTCAAACTTAGAACACTTGTCGACGTCCTTCAAGAGAGGGTGGCATGCCTCGAGGTCCAGCTTCTCGAGTACTATGGCCTCAAAGATCAACGGTCAACTGTGCGGGAACTAGAGAACCATCTAAAGAGCAAGGATATGGAGGCTAGACTCCTATCCCTGAAGATGAATTCGGTACAGGCGGAGAACGAGAAACTTGGGGTTCGCGCATCTGAATACAGAGGAGTAAATGCTCAGCTGGAGTCAGCAAGGGCTGAAATGATGCATCTGGAGGGCATCTTGAGGTCAGACTTGACTCTGGAGAAAGAGAAAATGACTGCATTGCATCATAGAATTGCAGCAGTACAAGGTAACGATGACGACGAGACAGTTGATAAGAGACTGAAGGAATGGGAGGACGAGGCAGCAGACCTCAGAAAAGCAAATTTGAACTTGGCAATGGAGAATGCAAGCTTGTCGAAGAAGCTGGAATCGACACAAATACTTGCCTCTTCCACTCTAGACTCTCCAGAGGTATATGGACCCATTGCATTAATTATAACTAAAAAAATCGGGGCTTAAAGTTGGCCAAAAAAGAGTATGGCTAATTTTGTACAGTTTCTTGAGTTAGTACGTGCCCTTGATCTAATTTTCCACACGGCAGTATTGCCACTAGAGAATGATTCTTTAACTATTCTTATTTCATATGCTTCTTCTGCATTTTATAATTTTTCTTAGTTTTTTCCTAATACCTTTGAATTTTGGAAGTAGTTTTCAAATTTGAAAGCTTTTGGTTTACTCGAAATATAATTGTCACTGAATTACCCGTAATACTTTCACAGAAAATTCAGGCACTGGAGGAAGTGAGGCGTCTGAAGCAAATAAACGACGAACTGGTCAATGAAATCGGGCAAATCCAAATCGACCGCTGTGCAGATATTGAGGAGTTGGTGTATCTCAGATGGGTCAATGCTTGTCTGCGGTATGAGCTGAGGAACTATCAACCGTCTCCGGGGAAAACTGCAGCGAGGGATTTGAGCCACACTTTAAGTCCTGATTCAGAGCAGAAGGCCAAACAACTCATACATGAATTTGCAAATTCAGGAGACAACGGAAAATTCATTAAGATAGACTTTGATCCAGAACATTATCCTTCATTAGGAGCATCATCACTGACAGAGAATAGAGAGCTAGATGAATCTTCAGTTCATAGCTCTTTTGCTTCCAAAAGCAATGCTTCGAGCAAAACGCAGCTCCTAAGGAAGCTCAAAAGGTTACTGATGGGCAAACACAAGCATCAGGATAGAAATTCTTCGGTTGACCGAAGTCCCACTGGATTGGAGAGAAGGGCATCTACTTCTGCTTATTCATTTGATGGCAATACAGGAAGGCATTCGTATGATAGCTTAGCTTCCTCCATATCCTCGGACTATGGGCAGGAAAATCAGTTGACGGCAACTGAAGGAAACTTTCATGAACAGCCCCAGAAAGGAGGCCCATGGAATAAGAAGCTATCTAGAGTCTCCTTAGATTTTCAAAGGTTGAAGAAACAAGGAGAGTCCTCAAAACTAGATGGCGAACGCAGCAGAAGTGATCTAGCAGTCTCCTATTGGCAAGCAATGGCCATAAGAGATGATAATCTGCTTCACACTGGAGCGGTCGAGGATGAAACACTCGAGACCACCTATGAGAGGCCCAGACGGCGCCATCGATCAGCATCAGTCAGCTTGTTCTGAGATCTATGCCTCCGGACGGAATGCTAGCTTTAGCTATAAATTGCACAGTTTTATAAGATGCTAGCTTGTGTCATATTGTTAATTTATCATTGCAAATATACTGTATTATCGAGTGAGGACTTGGTACACAAAGCCCCCGATCATGTGCACATTCCATTATACCTGTTCATTTGTTCATTTGTACTTGGGCTTACTGTAAGTTACTTACAGGAAATTACTTACCGTCGTGTTGATAGCTTGACTTCTCTCAAGATCGCTTTCTTTCTTCCTTTTTTGTTTTTCTCTAACACACCACTAATCAGAATCCAGGGACCCACGATTGGTTGAATGATCATTTCATATGATAGTTGACGATATGAATGAAATTTATTGGGTTGTCCGGATATTTTGCCAACTTACTCTGGGCTTTTAAATTCCACAGCTAAAGTCCTGATGCCTGATTCCCATTACTCCGGGCTTTTAAACTTACTCTGGGCTTTTAAATTACTCTGGGCAACTTACTCAGCTGCATGTGTGGACCTGAGATCCATAGGAAACTTGCTAGAAACCCATTTTCGCGCTTTTCCTTCAAGCCCAGTCACAGGGTTGAGAAAATTAACTGGGCTGGGACCAGCTTCATAAGGCCTTCCGGGCCTGTTAGCATCCTAGTCATGAAAATTATAATAACGAGAAAATTACGAATCTTAGAGATGTTTATGACGTGGGAAAAGAACTCTGACAAAAACAGCCAAGTTGACAAGAAGAAGCCATGATGTCTACGACTTTTGAATATGCCACCATCCCTGTTCCGAGCTCTCTTCTCTGAGTCTTCTTTACAGGAAAGTGAAGTTTCTTTCACGACGGTAACCTATCCAGTTGCTTTCTTTCACTGTTTCCTCGCGACTTATATCATTAGCTTCTGGTCCACACCAGTATGACAGACTGCGTTTTGACTTTCATGCAGATTTGGCAGCTGCCGCCTTCACCTTTGGAGGTGGGTTTCCTCCAGAGAGCAGGACGTAGGAGTAAAAACAGAGCATTGCGCCACTGTCAATCGCATGAGCACGTCTCTTGTGAGTATCTGATGTTAGAATACGAATGCCTAGAAAAAAATAATGAACGTAGATTTACCTCAAGAGAGCATAAAACCCCGGAAAGAAGAATTTCTTTGTCTGTAGAAGATCATACTGTGTTAAAAAGAAGAAGAGATGAAAACCCAACAAGCTTTGTACAAGGAGACATTGGAGCTTGTCTTACCGAAGAGTAAGTCTGGAAGTGCTTCCAGAAGAGTGCAGCTGCTAGGGCTGGGCCAGCAAAAAAAAATAATCATTATGTCGCATGTAAAGCTAGCAGATGGGTATAACCCATCGACTAAGTATAAGCAATAATGGCCTGCCAAGATTTAATAGATAAACAGATACCAAATGGGCGGAAGTATTTACAATTTTTGCAACTCAATTGAGTCGATAGTTCAATAAGATCTCCAAAATAGTCTACGTGTGAATACCAATTACAAGTAGGCATCAAATAGCTTCGTTTATTTTGCATCAGCATAAGGCATTCATCAAAAACCTGTCCATATGAACTGGCATGACGAAACTGAGTAGAAATAGTTACTCCACATGAGAAAAACTGTCTACCGATATATTTTTTTTCTGCAAATATTTAATCTAAAATGGGAAATTTCTCTCATATTTCATGAGCTTAAACTTCGCCAGAGCACAGATAATCTAACTTAGAGTGTTAACTATTTGAGAAGTATTTACCAATATGGCATTATATGCTTCTCAAAGAATGAAATAGAGAACTTGAATTACCTCCTTGGCCCAAGATGAATGGTAGACTAGATATTCCATTCCTCCAAACCTTCAAGCTGAAACAGCTAAGGGAGAGCAGTGGCAACCCAAACAGGAAGCCAGTGCCCAGAGTTGCAAGATTTCGTGAGAAAAGATACCCGATAAGTCCTCCACTTAATACAATTGCACCTGTTGAGAAATGAGACATTAATTAGAAATGTTTTCCTATTTTTTACCCATGTGGAAAATAACTTCAATTCCTCGATTAGACTATGCCGGAACACCAATCACGAAAGCCAAAAAGGTTGAAAATACTGATTAATCAGCATGATAGAAGACAACTGACTTACCAAAAGGGATCCCGAGGCAGAAATCATGGATCTTTGCAGTCTTTTTCTTTTCGATAGAAAAACCTTCCTGTGGAAGTTCATCCACAGCTTCTGTAGTATGTGACTTTGCTAGATCGTCCTTGATCGGATCCGATTTACTATCTGAATAACTTATAGTCGAGTTTTCTCTATAAACAGAACCTGGATTGCTGTCCCCTTCAAGGCGCATGGAAATGGAATTCTGTAGAGCACATAAACCAATAAGTATTCATAGATCATGAGTTCCTCCTGTACATCAACTTACGATTGAGCTAAAAACTGATGTTCATCTGCATACGCTTCAAACCTAAACTAAATTGATTCAACTAATACGAGAACCATCTAATAACATTCAAGAACTCCAGGTGGTTTGACACAGAATATACCGGATAAACCAATGTGTAAATAACACAATTTCATAATGATTTTCTCCAAACGGATGTCCTCTACATATGCTTCTCTTACAGGGATAGCATTTGATCGTTTTCCAAGCAGTCAAAATATTCATTTAATTGCATGGGCGATCAGAATATTCGCTTAAATGAAAAGTAGTTTCTTCTCAGCAGTGACATTGGATTAGGTGGCTACACAGATCAGATCAGTCAAACTAGTGTAAATGAGAATCCACTTCAACCAGTTGGGGCAACCAGACTGAGCCAGATCAACTAATTTCTACCTGATTCCAGGCCAGTTTGACCCAAAAATCGGCTGATCTTGGCTAAATTGAAGCATTTTCATCTGCAAATATTCCACTCCAAGTGAAGTTGCTTCTATTTCCTTAAATGTAGCCCTATCATTGTTTTGCCATGTTAAAAATGGAAACCCTATAACTTCCCAAATTAGGCCTAAAATCATTTACCCCTTTCTTTCCTGTTCATTTTTCCCATACTGACAATTCTCTGTATATCCTTTCGAAGAGCGGAGGCTTTGGCTGGCCTTCTCTTGCTTTAAACCTTTCAGAAAGGAAAATTTTCTGTATGCATTGGCTGATCCCTCATTTTCTTTCTACTCACATAACCAAAATGAATGATCTGTGAATAAGTCTTCAGTAGGCCGTGTTAGATTGCAAAAAGGTGAAAGCTGGTTCTGTTGCTTTGTAGGACCTGCTGTTTAGCTTATCTCTTGCAATATATATTCAAATAATCTCTATCGAGATCCCACAGACTGACACACGTTGTTCACACCTTTGTCTGCTCATCTAATTACATTTCTAATAAAATCTGTGAACCTTTTCATTCTCTGTAGCTGGAAACTTAATCAATTCTTCTCCAAAAAATCTGGCTTCTCCAAAAAAATGATTTTTTTTGCTTCCATTCATTCATGACAAGAGTAATTTAACCTGTATGATGCACCAAGCACCACAACCTTGTTAGATTGGAGATGCCCATCGCATACCCAATCTGAAGAAGTCTTGGGCCACATTCAACTGATTCTAAACACCACTATGGCAAAACTAAGATGCCCGTGTCAGAAGAATTAGGTCAAACCTTCCTATGCCTATTGTACCAAAACCCATCCAATTGAGGCTATGGAAAGCACCCAAAATCTTAGTCACAGCTTGGTAAATTTCTTTTCAGGTTAGATAAGTAGCTGCAGTAGACCTAAATAGCAACGGTGCTGGCATAATTTTCAGCCCACCGTCTTCGTCATCTCACTTTATTAGGCACTTAGCTACTAAAAAGCCTGCTCTTCCTCTTTCTGTTTAATGGGTTAGCATTGATATCATTCGGAAGGCCATGTAGATCACAGTAGAGATCTATGGAGGTGTCTGTCATAAGACCAGTTAGGTCAGAAAATATGCCCAAAAGAAACTTTAGAGATATTCTTTCATCAACTTCAAAACATAGAATTAGGTTGAAATTTTTTGCATTTGGCAGGTAGCTCAATAAATTAAAAAAGCTGTCGAGGGCAAGATGGATTGATTAAACATTGACAAAGGCAAAAATATGGCACCCAAAATATTTTTGGCAGAGTAGACCATGACCGCATGATAAAGAGAGGGAGAGGGAGACATATACTCGTCTAGTAGAAAGAGGTGCAACAGCCCGCCAGGTTCTGAGCCTTGGTTGATGAAGATTCCTATTGAAGAAGCCGAAGCCAGCACAGGCTTGGAGCCGAATGCAGGAACCCTCCATTACGAAACTTGAAGAAGTGATGCTACAGCACACAAGGAAGGCAACAAGGAGTTCTTTATCGTTGGCCCCAAGCCTAAAGTTGAAAAGCATACATGAGAACTGAGATACTGCAGTTATAATTCAATTGATCACAAAATAATCTGGATTTAGGGTTCAACTACTATCCCACTTATATGGTATATAAAAAGGTTTAAGGAATTGTCCTGTATTGATTATTACAGAAATAAAAATGTGAATGAGAGCGAGCGAAAAATCACCCCAAATCAGTTTTTATACGAAATATACTTGTGACTATAAAGATGGCCCCAATTCACTAATTGGAAGTTCATTTTTTGGGGGGTGGAAGAGTAGGTTTTGTTGCGGACAGGTGAGAAGATATCACCCTTTTATGCTGTAAACAAAAATAAAAAATAAAAAAACCTTAAACTTTAGTTTTTTGCTTCATTAGAAATCTCCAAGACAGAAAATTAGGTGTATTCAGGGACATTTCAGAAAGTTTGTACCTCACATCAACATCACAGAGGTATGGAAGGCAATGTAAAATATTTTCACAGGAAAAGACGATTCTAGCTTGATGAATAAGAAGTTGATATAGAAAAACCGTGAGAACAAACTCCCCTGGTACATGACATGGACAGTTTCATTTTGCAACAGAGCCAATACAAAATAATGCCACTATGATTATCACAAGAAATTAACGCACATTACATGAGAAAAATAGTTGATTGTGCTTGGAGATTTTCTAAACTATATAAGAATTTCAAATGAAAAGTCTGACTACATTTAATAAAACATTAGGCAGTAATAATGAAAATAGAAAAATGCCCAATGTAACAGGAAAACAGATAAATAAGCCCAAATCAGATATGAAAGGGCCTGGGGAAGCAGCTTTCTCCATGATGACTGAGATCCCCTGGCTGCTAACGTCCAATTGCTTTTACCGGAAATCGATAAAATAATAACAAAAATTAGCAAGGGAATCAACTACCCAGGTCCAGCCCACATTTTGACCACTTTTTCAATGGTTCGTCTAAAGATCAATTTAAAAAAGAATTGAATAAAATATTCATTTGTAGAAAGAACCAGATGATGGAAACCATGTTTGTCCTGCAGACCTGTATTCGGCTAATCCTGCAAGATAGGATTCAACCTAACAAAAATTTCTCCAAACTCGGATTTTAGTCATTCTTTCAGATTGAGTGGATCCGAACCTTCTTTAACATCTAAAAGAAGGACCAACTCGACCAAACTTTACAGCGCCTAGAGAGGATTTTCAGTGACGATGATCCTTCCAGATCAGTATCCACACGTTCACTGTAGAATTATCTTCCATCATTCGTACTTATATGGTCCAATCTATGGTAAACTTCCAAACATAAAGTCTTCAATGAAATATTCCTACATCAAGACTAATTCCAAATATACTCCCATCAAAAATGTTCTTTGCGATAGTAATTTCTCCACTATTCCATCTTCATATTCATGCGTGTACGTATAAAGCATTCATATAAATATATCCATCTTCTCCACACAATACTTCACATAAGGAATCCTAGATTTGCAGTATTTTAAGCCTTTTCCTGCAATGTACCCATGGGAAATGAAAAGCATTTAACATAGTCACAGGAACCATTTAAATAGATGAAGAACATTCCTCACCCTGAGTTTCTTAATCATAATAAATGGATGTTATGTGAATCATATTTCGACCATTTTAGATCGTTTCTGGAAAAAGTTCAACATATCGTCAAAATAAATGCAGTAAGAGATTCACCTTCAAGTACGGTATTCTATGGGATAGTGCTGCCGCCGAAAATGAGATCTGCCCTTGATAATCGACCTGCCGCAAGAAGACCACCGGAACACCGAAAGATGTGAATTTTGGTCGGAGGCGCCACAGAGGGAAAGCCTCGGAAGCCAAATCTGAGGAGTTTTGGAGGGGGAGAAGGCGAAGGCCGCTGGGTATGCACGGGCTGTTCAAGGGGCGGTGACGGGCGGCGGGAGTGGTACGGTTCGGGATCCCGGATGGAGAAAAGGGACGAGCGCCCCTGCGCGAAAGGAGTGGGGGGCTAGTCAACCGACGCGGGGGAGGGGTGTGGCGCGGGGGAGATGCGACGGTGGGCGATGCGGGGGGAGTGGTTGGGGGGAGATCGCCGGAGAGTCGGGTCAGAGAATTTTGGTGGGAGTCGTTACCGAGCGATCGTTCTTTGCAGAGGAAAAAGTCAAAAAGAGGTAGTCTTACTAAATATCTGTCATTACCGAAGGCGACTTTATCTCATTTTTCATCACTACTTACCGAAATGCGTGTCTTTAATGGGTCAACAAGGTATATTTTTCCCGGATTTCCACTCAGCGACAGATTCGACTTCATTTGGTCAACCCATTGGTTTTTTTCGTGACGACAACGCATAGATAGCCGCCATACTTTGTTACCATTTACAGTAACTTATTGTATGCTGTGCTCATTTATATTTTTTTGCATCAAATTTTATTCTAAAGACTAATTTTTCATGACATAATCGAGAAATAATACACCGATAATCTAGCATATACAAAAAAAAATCCACAATCATGTTCAATATGATGAGCATCACATCACTATCCACAATGTCCTTGCAAACATTTATTGATGTGGCGATTAATCTGAAACAAGTAATCTAATGCCAATAATCTCTCTCTCTATCTTGACCGAGTTATTAGCATGAATTTTATCACCTTTTGATGAACACATGATAAATCATATATACACATGAAGTCAATGTCTAGCTATATTGATCTCGGCAACCCAAGTCAGGCCTGACCAATGAAATCAGGACACGTATACATAATAGGATTTAAATGATAAAATTTTAAAAATAATAGGCAAATGGGAAACCGTATAACCTCGAACTATGATCAAGTTAGACATGAAATAGGTGCAAGAAAATTAATGATTACCAAGATTAGTCCTTTATATTTAAGGCCCACTAATGCTCTATTACAAGGACTTTTGAATCCAGAGGATGGCTTCACCGCTTCGTCATTCATGAAGGTGAACAAACTCCGAATTTACCCAGCCGGTACCCATCCTGGGGAGGGGGGAAGGGGCAGGTAAATACATGTACGATTATTTTCACAAAAAGAAATCTTACATATTTCCACTCGACGAGAACAGTGCAGTTGGAGATTGTTCCATTTTTCTGCACTCGGTGTAACCCTCTCTCTCTCTCTCTCTCTCTCTCTCTCTCTCTCTCTCTCCCTCTCATATATATCTATATATATATCAGGCGTTGACGAGAGAGACAGGATGTTGTGCCTGATATATATATATATATATATATATCAGGCGTTGACGAGAGCGCAGTGCTTCCGAATCTCTCCTCGCGCCCCCGTAAGGACGCCGATGCTGCCCATCTTTATCATGGAGACACCGAAGTCGTGGAAGAAGTCGGAGGTGCTCCCGGTGTACTGGTACACCAGGTCCCTGGTCACCTTTTCTTGGAGCAGCGTGGCATCGGAGCGGAAGATCCCCTTCCGGTCGACCACTCGAGCGTAGTAGCTGGTATCGAATCTAACGGCGCTCCCCGGGTCCATCTCCACGATGCTGGTCTCGTCCCCTCGCGGGCACTGCGACCTCAGCTTCTGGGCGTACGCGGGGGACAGAGACGGGTCCCTGTCGCCCTTCCCGGTGAAGTTGTAAAGCCTCTTGGTGAATGCGTTGGAATGGACGTTCCCGATGGTGTGGGATCCTGACAAGCACCATCAGAGTCATCGTCATCAAGTTAGAAAGAAGAACGCATGAAACTCGCAGACCGCTCGCCGGAGGAGGAGGGCGACTGGCGCGGCAGAAACAACAGACCGAGCGACCGACCTGAGAGGGCTGCGAGGTCCTCGGCGCTGAGGCCCTTCCTCGCGAAGATTGCTTTCAGTTCGCTGATCTCCGTGAAGGGCGACGGCAGGTTGGCGACGGCTTCCGACGCCGACGACACGCGCCCGTCCCGCCGCCCTGTCTCAACTTGCCAGCTCGGCCCGTTGTTCTGCACCGGCATAAACAAGGATAGAAGACCCGGTTAACCAGTGGGGGTTACAAAACGGATAGATATAACTCGATTTTTCTACCCGCAAGTGGTTGTAATTGATTGATTACCAGCACGACCCCGTCCCTTGCGGCGAGTGCGACGATGTCGGCGCACGAGACGACCCCCGGGCATGCGGCTTCCACGGCCGCCTTAGCGGTATCTATCACGTCGAACCCGTCAAGACTTAGGTTGGGCGTCGCGTCCTTCTCGGCGAGATGGCCCTTGGTGGAGTCGAGCAGCACCGAGCCGTCGCAACCCTGGCAAAAGAACAGGAGCAAGATGGGGAGCTACAAGGTCAAGATGATGTGATCGTCGCTGATGACGAAATGAGCAGAGGCGCGCGCCGAAGCGCTGACAGGCGTTGGGGGGAGTAACGTTGTCTCATACCCTGACGAAGCAGTCGTGGAAGTGCAGGCTGAGCAGTGGCGCCGCCACGGTCGCATCCTTCGCGACGAAGCTGGCCACCGTCTGCCGCACGATGGTCTCGGCCTTGGGGCACGTCTTCTTGTAGAACCCCACCTTCAGGCCCTGAGCATCCACCGCCTTGAAGAGGACGGGGAGGAGAGCTGCACAGACCAAGAATGTTAAGAACGAGCTCCTCAACGCCATCGGCCTCTCTGTGTGTCTCTATGGGAACTAAAGTCTCCGTTTAGAAGGTCGAAGTGATCATGAATGATATCAATACTCTGCTTATATACACATCTCAAAGAACCTCATCTCAACATCTCTATTGGTTTTCTTCATAAAACGTTGGTTTTCCTCCTCTCTTTTTTTTTTATTAGGAGAGAACTTGACAACTGGATCGCAGATGACTTTCAGCATCAGATGAATTGGATCTAGATGACTGATGTGGACCTCCCTCTCTCTCTCTCTCTCGCTCGCTCCAGAATATGACGGGGGATGTTTGGCCAGATCATCTTCTCCAAGCCTCCAAAGTTTTCTAGGCTTGTGGAAACCACGCGCCTTAAGGACTGCCTCGATGAGCACCACACGGGATTCCCTTCTGTTCTCCTTGATTTTTAACAAAGGAGATGACAAATCTTGTCGGCGTATGAGCGACGAAGACATCCGAACAGCCACTTGCGTCACGGTGGCCGAGTCAATCTCCATCCAAATTTAGATGGACTCCGCGTGTCGTATTAGTATTTTACCTTACTGAGGCTTTTACACAAGCAAACAATCATTGCCTACGCGATAGATCGAGAGAGAGAAAGAACTGGGCGCATCAGCGAAGAACAGAAGCTCGACAGAGCTTTGTTGCCTAACGTTGTCTATTTTGCCCTCATGAGCTTGAGTTATAATCCATCTTAAATAGTTCTACTTCTCATTTTCTCTCTCTATCCCTGTCTCTGTAACGGTGCTTGTTTTGTAAACCTTTCTACTCACCCAGTAGACAAAGACATTTAACTGGTTGACTACTTCAAATAGTTTATGGACTTGCGGAAAAGAAAAAGTAAATAGCATCCGTCAGCCGATGCTACGCTCTGCCGACTGTTGAGCTTTTTGATGGACTTTTCTTCTTACCCACGTTAAAATATGGGTTTAACAACTTGACGGTGAGCAATAATCTACCAGCCCATTGACTTCCCTATTGGGAAAGGTTTAAGAAATTTTATTTTAATTCACTTTTTCTGAATATATAATGTCGATGAATTTAGTATTTACCCCTTTTTAATGATCTACTGTATTTTTTACCTGCTTTGATATCGGCCTTCATCTCCCTCTCACCTCTTCTGCAGCTTCCTTGCTGGATATTGAGAAGATCGGATCCACGAAAGAGGCCGCGTGGCCTCCACAAGCCCCAGCTTTGGCATCGCTGGGAGATGGTCAGCGGGCCGTTGTGTTCACACATGGTTGGTGGTGTTGGTCGTCGGCCGCTACCGTGGTCTGAATATTCCTTTGCCTTCTCCTCCTTCCTCCGCTACTCGTTAGCCGTAAGCGCGTGGAGAGCACACAGGTTCTGAACTTTTTTATTTATGGGCGTCTGGTCCATGGTAAGGGGAGAACTTGGAATCTTCTGATGCTTTGACACGGTGTTCTCAGCGCCGATCCTCAAGGCAAACCAGGCAAGGAAGAAGATCAGGAATATGGTGACGACGAAGAGTCATAGCTTTCGAATCCCAGCTGTCGGCGGATCAGAGAAAGTTCGCGACTTCATATAATAAAATATTTGGACATGATTACGGACAATTTGATCGATTTGGCACAGGAAACTAGACTACGGACTTCCACAGAGTAGCTTATCCTATCGGGGAGTCGCCGAGCACTCCCAACTAAGAAATCACGTGTAATGGTGGAGGAATCTGCTATGTGCTTACGCAAGCCATGACATGAAGAAGTCCAAACCCCGGTGGGCGGCAGCACGCAGAATAGCTGCCGAGGCGTGTGGCCTCCACGCGCCAGACCTAGTCAAACCCACCCCGTGATATTCTCGAGCGAGAGAAAGAGAGAGAGAGAGAGAGAGAGATCAACGTCAGCCGTCTAAATCCAATTGATTTGATCCCAAAAGGGATCTGCCATCCAGCTGTCAAGTACTCTCCGACATTTACAAAGAAACCAAGCGAGGTGACGAGATGAGTTCTTGGAGATGTGTATATAAGCACGGCTTGAGATCGTTCAAGGTCACTTCGTCCTTCTGAACGGAGAGTGAGTTCCCAGAGAGACACAGAGAGAGAATGATGGCGTCGAGGAGCTCGTTCTTGACGTTCTTGGTCTGTACAGCTCTCCTCGCCGTCCTCTTCGGGGCGGCGGATGCTCAGGGCCTTAGGGTCGGGTTCTACAAGAAGACGTGCCCCAAGGCAGAGACCATCGTGCGGGAGACGGTAGCCGGCTTCGTCGCGAAGGACGCGACCGTGGCGGCGCCGCTCCTCAGGCTTCACTTCCACGACTGCTTCGTCAGGGTATGCGAGAACGCCACTCCCACCGCCGGCTCGCCGCGCTTCGGCGCGCGCCTCTTCTCACTCCGTCGTTAGTGACGATCACATCATCCTAACGTTCTAGCTGGCCGTCTTGCTATTGCTGTCCTTTTGCAAGGGTTGCGACGGCTCAGTGCTGCTCAACTCCACCAAGGGCCGTCTCGCCGAGAAGGACGCGATGCCCAACCTAAGCCTCGACGGGTTTTACGTGATCGACGCCGCCAAGGCGGCCGTGGAGGTGGCATGCCCGGGGGTCGTCTCGTGCGCCGACATCGTCGCTCTCGCTGCCAGGGACGGGGTCGAGCTGGTAATTGATCAATCAATCACTCGCGAGGGTCGCTTCTCTTCCGATGGAGAGAGACATCGAGTTCCGTCAATCCGTTCTTTACCCCTCCCGCTAACCGTGTCTGCTGTGTTATGCGGATTCAGATCAACGGGCCGAGCTGGCGTGTTAAGACCGGGCGGCGGGACGGGCGCGTGTCGTCGGGTCGGAAGCTGTTGCCAACCTGCCGTCGTCCTTCGGGGAGATAACCGAACTGAAAGCAAACTTCGCGAGGAAGGGCCTCAGCGCCAAGGACCTCGCAGTTCTCTCAGGTCGATCTGTCGGTCGGTTGTTTCTGCTGCTCCAGTCGCCCTCCTCCGGCGAGCGGTCTGCGGGTTTCAAGCGTTCTTCTATCTAACTTGACGATGACTCTGATGTTGCTTGTCAGGATCCCACACCATCGGGAACGCCCACTGCAACGCCTTCAGCAAGAGGCTCTACAACTTCACCGGGAAGGGCGATAGGGACCCGTCTCTGGCCCCCGCGTACGCCCGGAAGCTGAGGTCGCAGTGCCCGCGAGGGGACGAGACCAGCATCGTGGAGATGGACCCGGGGCGCGCCGTCAGCTTCGACACGAGCTACTACGTTCGAGTGGTCAATGGGAAGGGACTCTTCCACTCCGATGCCGCGCTGCTCCGCGACAAGGTGACCAGGGACCTGGTGTACCAGTACACCGGGAGCGCCTCCAAGTTCTTCCGCGACTTCGGTGTCGCCATGGGGAAGATGGGCAGCATCGGCGTCCTCACCGGTGCGCGAGGAGAGATCAGGAGGCACTGTGCTCTGGTCAACGCCTGATATAGAGAGAGTGAGCGAGAGAGGGAGATAAAGATAGAGGGAAGGAAGAGAGAGAGAGAGAGAGAGTCCAGTTCTTTCTTTTGATGGATTATTCTGTGTACAACGCCATTTGTTCATTTGTCTTGCGGCCATAAGCCACGACAAATTCTGTCTTGTGACCCTAGGTGATCTTATTCTCTCTCACCCTCTGCATCATCTACTATTCTTCTCCCTTGGCCATCTCTCTCTCTCTCTCTCTCTTGCTCGTCTATTATTTTCTCCTTCCTTGCCCATCTCCTTGTCCTCTTGGCTTTTGATAGCTCTTTCCCTCTCCTCCCGAGCGAGTAATTACTCTCCCTTCATTCTACCACCCCCACAAATCATGTTCTCCTCATCTATATCCCTTCATCTAACCTATATAATCATAGAGAGGGAGCGACGTCATGAAGCAGGTAAGAATACTAATTGAGCCGTAAAAAAGAGAATGTTAAAAGACGGCCCAAAATCTTATTGGGTCCTAATAAAGCACGAGTATACTGACCCAACCCAAGTTGGTCGTTCATAGTTTGATTTGTTTTTTTATTAATTTATTATTTTCGTTTATGCCGTTTTAGAATTTTTATTTTATTTTTTGGAGTGTATTTGCTTTTGGGGACCCACCTCTTAATTTTGATTTAATAAAAGTAGGTTTGCTTTTGGAGTTTACTATTTTGACTTAATTTTGACCTCATAAAAGTAGGTATGCCACTTAGAAAATTCAATGCACTTGATCAACGAGCCAACTGCAAGAACAAGGTGATGATGATGCGTCCCCAAATTAGTGGGTGGTGTTGAAAGTTTTAGGTCGTAGGACAATAGTGTAATTAGTTTGGGTGTTTTTGAAAAAGTGTCTTAGATTTATCCCTATATTAAGGGGTCTAATGGTTGAACGGAATTAAGGCGGTTTCCTCCGTTCTCCCCTCTATTCTCTGTGACAAATATCGTTTCTCTATTTACAACATGGTATCAGAGCGGGTTTCATTTCGCTAGGGTTTCATCAGCTCTTGTTCACCATCTCCTACCTGAGGGAGGCCCTGCTGCTGCCGCATCCACCACTGTTGCTTCCACCTCTATTTGGCATCGGTCTTGTTTGACATCTCCTACCTAAGGGAGCGCCACTGCTGCTGCCTCTGTTTAGCGTCGGCTTTGTCTAGCTAGGGTTTCATCATGAAGCACTTATTGTGCCGTTTGAGGCGTGTTGTCTTTCCACCGTTTATAGGCATGATATCCTGCCATTTCGAGTAGGTTTTCTTTCCACCATTTAGATCAGCTCTACTTCCGTCAGTCCTCTAGTGAAAGGACGACGAGCTTTTCATCTTGCTAGAGTCACAAGTTGCCACAACTGTCACTGTCATCTCTACTAGCACTCCAGCGTCGCCTCCTCTTCCAGTGAGGTCCTTCGCCAGCGAGGCAATTCTACGACAAGAGAGAACTGATTGTGCTCTATCTCATGTCTTCGAGGGTGATTTTCATCTACCATTTGATGGTATATCTGAGTTCATTAGCAACATGTTTGTCAATGACATCATCAAGTTCATTGACACAATTCTGTCTGCATTAAGCCTTATGTCTAGAGGCCGAAATATCTAGGTCTATTACTATTGTCTCCATCTTCATTGGTGGTCTTGCGAGAGGTAAAAGCAGCCTCTTGTCTCAGTCTAGTGTCATACTCCGTCCTCCTCAGTTCGTCTCCCTCTTTTCTGCATCAATCTGATGTTTTTTATAATCCGACAACAAAAGTTTTCCACAACCTATGTTGTCTAGTGTTGCCTGCTCACCTCTACCTTCGTTGAAATGGCCTTCACCGTCTAGTTCGCCCACAAATTCATTCGTCTCAATCTCACTCAATTCATATGAGAGTTGCTGGCCCTTGCCTCTTTCGAGAGCTGAGGCCCGACATCACATCAATTGCCATAGCTGGCCATGTCAACGGCGTCTTTGCAGTAGAGCTCAGCACTATATAGGTCTCTGAGCAGATGGATACTCTCTGCGTGCTATCATATTCATGATGTGCTGTTCTTGAGACATGACATCCATCAGAGGGGCCAAAGGTGTCGGCAAATCCACAACCTCAGCAGTGGTCATCTTTAACTACGATCCAAGGGAGAACTCTTGCCTCAATGAATCTTCGTCATCACCAACAAGTGAATATTCAGAGGACAAGATTTTCATTATCACTACCTTAGTCAAGATGAATTTCCTCAAAGTTCATCTTGAGGGTGAGTGTTGGAAGTTCTATGTCATTGGAAAGTATTGTAATTAGTTGTGAGTGTTTTTGAAAAAATGTTTAAAATTTCTCCCTATTTTAAAGGGTGTCATGGTAGAATGGAATTGAGATGATTTCCCCTGTTCTCCCCTTTGTCTTCTGTGATAGAGGTCGTTTCTCCATTTACAACAAGGTGAAACATCTTGAGAAGAACAACCAAAATGATCTTTACTTTCACTAAATAGACTATGAATAGAATCTTCTAGGACAGATAATTTAGAACATGGAAAGAGAGGGGTGATGAACAGAACAAAGGGAAAGAATAGTTTGGACAGGGAATAGTGAAAACTTGAAGATGGAGGGGGGGGGGGGGGGGATAACTAGAGGAGCTTGGGGAGCCCTCATGGAAGCCAATTAGAGATGACAACTCTCCTCTCCTCGTGGGGAGCTTGGACTCGAAAAAATTTCCTCCTCTCTAGTGCCGGGGTCTGTCTCTTTATTGGTGGTCAGGTCATTTATTGTGATTGTGTCCACGACTACTTCTGACCGAGCCATTAATTCTGTTGATGTGAGCCAACTATTCATACTGCTGCTCTAGTCTGGCTTAGTGTCCTTTGGTCTAATCTTTGGGTCATTGCTGCCATCTGGTCCCTCTGTCTCTAAATAGTGGTTACAGTTGTTGACTTGAGCCCAACTAGATCTTTGTCTACAAGGTTGTGAATTCTACCTAAGACACTCACCTTGTCCTTAAGGTGAAACTAAGGAAATTAGTGTTGAATGCTCCGTGCGGTCTCCCTTGTGGCCTCCAATTGGGGAGGTTTTTTTTAGTTGATGAGGACTTCCGGACCTGTGGCCTCATGTCGGACAGCCAAAACTTCCACAAGCTCCATTGTCCAAGTTAGCCCCTCATTTAGTCAAAGCCCACTAATAGGCCTGAGGGGTCCTGCTCCTTTGGCAGGATTTAGTTGGGACATGTGAAACACAAGGTAGATTGGTTGTCTCCAACAGTAGATTCAAATGATATGCCAAGACTTGAAATAAGTCAAAAAAAATCAAGGGCAAGTTTTTTGTAGGGTTGTCGGGCCAATGATTATTGCATGTAAGCATAGCCAAAGGTTGAAATTCCAAGTTGCACCTCTGGCTATTGACATATCGCTTCATCTTTGCCTAGGCTTGAGTCAAATGGTGCTTCAACTGTTCCAAGGCCTCATCCTACTCCCATAGTAGCTTGTCGAGATATGTTGTGGCTGCTGCTCCCAGTTCATAGCGTAGTAAGGCTAGGGGAACACGTCCATGCGTGATCTTGAATAGAGAGGTTCCGATGGATGCATAGAACTTGGTATTGAACTAAGTTCTGCCCATGCCAGTCAACTATTCTATCGATGTGGCTGATCTCCTGCAAAACACTATGTCACGAGATATAGTGGAAGCAAGAAAAGGAAAAACCGAGTTAGCCCTTCTCAAGGCAATTTGCCGGTGTTTATATTGGTGTCTAATAAACATTACTAGTATTACGTACAGGTCTAATAATAGGATCACGAAAAAGAGAAAATACATCTAATAATAAGACAAAGAAAAATAGAAGTAAAGCCTAATATAGCTTGTTCTGCGTAACACTCTCCCTCAAGCTAGTGCGTGGATGTCATTCATGCCTAGCTTGCTCCTTTGTTTGTAGAACTCTGTTGTAGAAATGCCCTTAGTTAATATATCAGCCAACTAATTTGTAGATGAGACATACTCTGTGCAAAAAATTCATGATTTAAGGTTATCTTAAATAAATGTCTATCTACTTCAATGTGTTTGGTCTTGTTATGTTGAACATGATCATGTGCAATACTTATTGCAAACTGATTGTCACAAAATAAGGTAATTGAACATTCCATGGGTATTTGTAAGTTATTTAGTATATTCTTTATCCAAATGACTTCACAAATTCTAAATTCCATAGCCCTAAATTCCACTTCAGCACTTGATCAAACAACAACTCTCTATTTTTGATTTTGCCAAGTGACCAAATTTCCTCCAATGAGACAACAATACCCAATAGTAGAGCTCCTATCATCAACTAAACCAACATAATCAACATCGGTATAGATGCCTACTATAAGAGAATCTCCCATTTAAAACATGATTCCTATGCCAATTGTTCCTTTAAGTTAGGGTAGAACTCATTGAATAGCTTGATGATGCACCTCCCTAAAGTCATGCATATATTGGCTTAACACTCCAACTGAGTAAACAATATTCGGTCTAGTATGGGATATAGATAAATTAATTTTCCTATTAGTCGTTGATAAGACCCCTTATCTACTTGATCGCTCTCCTTTGAAGCCCCAATACAATGCTTCACATCAATTGGTGTACATGATAGTTCACAATTACTTATGTCCGTATATTTGAGTAAATCTATAATATACTTTCTTTGAGATAAAGAATAAATTTCCACGATAGCAAGCTACCTCAATTCCTAACACTTTGATATCAAAAAAAATTGTCACCTATCTTTGAAGATAAGTGATTTCTTGTATATCATCTCCGGTGACAATCATGTCATCGACATATATAAGTAAGATCATCATTTTTCGTGAACTCATTGTTTATAAAATAAGGTATGATCTTCATTGACTTGCTTGAACCCCAAAGCTCTCATTGTTTTGGTTAAGCAGCCAAACTAGACTCCTGGTGATTGTTTTAAGCCATATAACACCTTCTTAACTCTACATACTTTTAGAGTATTATTTGAGTCTTTGTACCCTAATGGAAGATCCATATATATTTCTTCTTAAATTTCTCCATGCAAGAATACATTTTTCATATCAAATTGTAATGAGAACTATCCTAATACACAACCAATGATATTAATATCTAAACTGTTCCGATCTTCACAATTAGAGGAAAGGTCTCCACATAATCAATATCATAACATTGGGTGAAGTCTTTTGCCAACAGTCAAGCTTTAAAACACTCAACAGCCCCATCAAATTCATACTTAATGATATCTACCCATCTACAACCTACTGTTTTCTTTCTTTTAGGAAGCAACACTAGTTCTCAAGTTTGATTCTTCTGTGGAGCTAGCATCTCTTCATCCATTACTTTTTTTCCATCGAGGGGTTCTTAAAGCTTCATCAGTATTTTGAGTAACGTATTTATCAATAGCTGAAAAAAATAACCTATATTGTGGAGATAGACGTTGATAGGATACATAATTGCATGATGGATATTCATTTTTCTTTGTACATTCTTTAGTTCCTTTGTGGAGAGCAATAAGGTAGATTTCATCTCCTTGAGTAATAAGAAGGTTTTGTTGATAAATTAATGAATTGTCACATTCAATAATAGAATCATGGGCATCTACTACATCGGGCAAACCCTATTCATGGGCATTTGCTGCATTAGGTAGATCCTATTCATGAGTCCTTCTAATTGTCTTTGGCTTTCTTTGATAATAATTTTGACCAAATCAATTTGGTAGAAGTAGAGGTAGAGGTGTTGGTATTGTTTCAAGAGCATTAATCTCCTTAAGAATCTGAATGTGTAAAACATGTTTTTCTGGCATAAGAATATCACAACTAAATACTTGAGTTGTTGTCTACTAGAAATACATGCTACTTTCATCAAATGTGACATTAATTGTCATAATAATTTATACTCTCTTTGTGTGTTGGAATAACCCACAAAGACTGTCTTTATGGCTATAGGGGAAAATTTAGACAGTTTATTCTAAAACTAATGGTTGTATGCAACACTCCCAAATACTCGAAGAAGTAAATCTGGTCCATATTGCATAGTCGAATAATGACCCTACAATAAGGCTTTGGGGGTCTTAAATAATAATGATTCTAATGAGAGATGATTAACAAGATGAGTGGCCATTAGTACTACCTCACTCCATAAGTACTTTAGCACTTGGGCTTTAAACATGACAACCCTTGTTATTTCCAATCGTTGCCTAATCTTTCTTTCCACTACCCCAATTTGCTCAAGTGTATAAGGGCAAGAAGATTCATGAACAATGCCCTCCTCAGAAAAAAAATTTAGAGACAATAGAATTGAAGAAATCTTTAGCATTGTCTAATTGGAATTTCTTAGGGGTTATGATGTACTAATTTTGAGTTAACTTAATAAAACTTTGAATGACACTATTGGCTTTGGATTTTATTTTTATTAGATAAATCCATGTGAGCCTAGTACATTCATCTACAAAGATGACAAACTATCTAAAGTCCCTAACACCACTAGATGGACTCCATATATCAAAATGTATTATGTAAAAAGAGGATTCATTTTTATTTTCAGCAGAGAGAAGTGAAATTTGTCGTTGCTTAGCCATTTGACAAGGTTCACATATGAAAGTAGATTCACCAATTGCAAGACATAGTTTTGGAAACAAGTATGGAAGTACTTTTATGGACGAATGTCCTAAACGACAAGGCAACAACAACAATTTGTTCAAGGGAGAAGCAAAAGCAAAAGTGGGAATGTTTGGACTGAAATTTGTCAATAATGTCTTGTCCATATGCCCTGGGTAGTAGAGTCCATCCTGTGCTCTAACATGCCCAATCCTCCTACCCAAGGTCTTGTCATAGAAGAAACACAAATTATTGTCAAATAATATTAGACAATTCAAGTTTTTACTTAATTTTCTCAATGACAATAGATGTGTATTTAATGTTGGAACATACATAACATATCTTAATGACCCCAATTTCTCAAGATAAATTGATCCAATGCCAGCTACAAGTAACAAACCTCCACTCGTAGTAATCTTTCCGATTATTAGTACATACCTCATAAATATGTTATAAATAATGATGCATATGATGTCACATGATCAATAGCTCCATAATCAATGATCCATGACACTTTTTGGGGTGAAGGTAATGCCAATGATTGTGTATTTAAGCATAATGGAAAACATTTAAGAAAATGCTTACTAGCATGTGCGAGGGAAGTGGAGTTAATGATTCTTCTCAACTATTCAATTTCTTATCTGAGTTTTCCAATCTTTGAAGGCTGATAGGAAGCAAATCCATCTTGACTAACTCTTCCATATAACATGAGCTCAACACTATCTTCATTTTGAGCATTAGCCAAATGCAACTACCATAATTTGGTGGTTTGTCATGGATCTTCCAACATATTAGGGACCTCTCTAGTGTGACGATTTTTCCGACACTAAGTGCAAAATAGGTCGCCTTCAAATCAGTCTTACAATCTCCTTTGATGAATGGTACTTTACCATCCCCCTTTTTAAATCCAGAGGTATCTTTACCCTTAAGAGCACTGAATTCAACATTTTCTATCTTTAAATCATTTCTCCATTTTTTAGTATTTTCTTCTTGTTTAGTTAATACAATTGCCTCTTCAATATCTGATATTACTTTCCAAGTAAGGATCTAATTGACTAGAGTCTCATACTTTTGATTTAGCCCCATTAGAAACTTATACAACATGTTTTTCATAATATAATTTCGTTCTTCAATATTAGGGTTCTTGATTAGTCTGTAGCGGTTGATTTCTCTCTATACGGATTCTAATTCGCAGGCATATCTTAGAACAATCAATGTTCCTTATACAAAATTTAGAGATTTATATACCAATCTATAAATTTGGGATTCATCATGTTAGTAGAGTAAACACGACGAACCTTGTCTCATAATTCCTTCACAGATTTTAGAAAAAAGAATCGATCACTTATCTTCGGTGAAATATTTTCCAACATCTAATATTGAATTAGTGTTTCTTCTTCTTTCCATCGAGAATATCCTGAGTTGTCAATACTTGGCAAGTATTGCATCAGGTGACAATCCAAATTTTTCCCACGTAGAATAAGTTCCACATACGATATCCATTGGAACAAATTGATTCCGTCAAATCAGAATCTCTTAACAATTTTAAGTAGGTCTTAACATTCCTTAATTACTTCAAATAAATGTCCTAAGCTAGAGGAAGATTCACTGACCTTTGTCTCTATGTTTTGTAGCCATGACCAAATAGTCAAAAAAATCTCAAATAGAGATTCTCTAATTTGGAATGAGTAATAGTTTATATTCAAGAAACTGAAGATGACAACCACCATCAAGAAATGACAATGGTGTATTCATAGATGTCTGCCACCATCAAGAAATGACGATGGTGTATTCATAGATGTCTATCACCATCAAGAGATGATGATAGTGTAGTGACTCTCCAAAGAATCTACCGGTCTACTTACAACCAAAAAACCTCATGATTTCAAGTACTATAGACAGGAAGAAGATTACCAAGAGACATTGCCTACAGCATAGAATTTTCATCACTACCAAGTTTGATTAATCTTCTGTTGGCAGTCTTCACATAGGATTAGAGAGAAAGCTTTGATACCATGTCACGAGATACAATGAAAGCAAGAAAAGAAAAAATTGACTTAGCCCTTCTCAAGGCAGTTCGCCAGTATTTATATTGGCGTCTAATAAACCTTTTTAGTTTTACAAAAAGGTCTAATAATGGTAACTTGAAAAAAGAAAAATACATCTAATAATAGGATAGAAGGAAAAATAGAAGTAAAGCCTAATATAGAAGGCTCACTCTGCGTAACACAATGCATGTAAGCTTCTATGCTTTAGTTGACCACCTCTAATTGTCCATCAATCTGCAGATGGTAAGAGCTGGTCCACCATAGAGAAGTGCTGGAAAGCTTGAATAATTCTCTCCATAACATACTCCTTGTTAGAGATGTAAGACTTTGAAAACTCATGCAACTGGAAAATCTCTTTGATGAATACAAAGGCCGACTCTCTTGCTATAAATGAGTATTTTAGAGGAATGAAATGTCATAACCTATCCACCATGACCAACACGGCATTAAATTTGTTGGAGCAGGGAAGACCCTCAATCAAGTTGAGGGTGAGATATGCCCAAATACATTTTGAGACCAGCAATGGTTTAAGTAGCCCAACAGATTCTAAGGAGTCGGTTTACTATTTGAATAATTTATAGTCGAGTTTTCTCTATAAATAGAACCTAGATTGCTATCCCCTTCAAGGCACATGGGAATGGAATTCTATAGAGCACATAAATCAATATGTCTTCATAGATCATGAGTTCCTCCTATACATCAACTTACGATTGAGCTAAAAACTGATGTTCATCTGCATGCACTTCAAACATAAACTAAATTGATTCAACTCATAACCTAATCCGGTATATTCTGTGTCAAACCACCTGGAGTTCTTGAATTTTATTAGATTGTTCTCATACGAGTTGAATCAATTTAGTTTATGTTTGAAGTGCATGCAGATGAACATCAGTTTTTAGCTCAATCGTAAGTTGATGTATAGGAGGAACTCATGATCTATGAAGACATATTGATTTATGTGCTCTACAGAATTCCATTTCCATGCGCCTTGAAGGGGATAGCAATCTAGGTTCTATTTATAGAGAAAACTCGACTATAAATTATTCAAATAGTAAACCGACTCCTTAGAATCTGTCGGGCTACTTCAACAGGCCGCTGGGTATGCGCGGGCTGTTCAAGGGGCGGTGACGGGCGGCGGGAGTGGTACGGTTCGGGATCCCCGATGGAGAAAAGGGACGAGCGCCCCTGCGCGAAAGGAGTGGGGGGCTAGTCAACCGACGGGGGGGAGGGGTGTGGCGCGGGGGAGATGCGACGGTGGGCGATGCGGGGGGAGTGGTTGGGGGGAGATCGCCGGAGAATCGGGTCAGAGAATTTTGGTGGGAGTCGTTACCGAGCGATCGTTCTTTGCAGAGGAAAAAGTCAAAAAGAGGTAGTCTTACTAAATATCTGTCATTACCGAAGGCGATTTTATCTCATTTTTCATCACTACTTACCGAAATGCGTGTCTTTAATGGGTCAACAAGGTATGTTTTTCCCGGATTTCCACTCAGCGACAGATTCGACTTCATTTGGTCAACCCATTGGTTTTTTTCGTGACGACAACGCATAGACAGCCGCCATACTTTGTTACCATTTACAGTAACTTATTGTATGCTGTGCTCATTTACATTTTTTTGCATCAAATTTTATTCTAAAGACTAATTTTTCATGACATAATCGAGAAACAATACACCGATAATCTAGCATATACAAAAAAATTCCACAATCATGTTCAATATGATGAGCATCACATCACTATCCACAATGTCCTTGCAAACATTTACTGATGTGGCGATTAATCTGAAACAAGTAATCTTATGCCAATAATCTCTCTATCTCTATCTTGACCGAGTTATTAGCATGAATTTTATCACCTTTTGATGAACACATGATAACTGATATATATATAGATTAAGTCAATGTCCAATTTCGTTGAAAATACTATGAGCTAACTCTTACATACCAATCGTACAACTTCGTAATATGATCAAATTAGACATGAACTAGGTGCAAGAAAATGATTACATACTAATCTTAGTCCTTTATATTTAAGGCCCATTATGCTCTATTACACGGTCTTTTGAATCCAGCAGATGGATACACCGCTTCGTAATTCAAGAAGGTGCACAAATTCGGAATTTACCTGCCCGAGACCCATCTTGGTGGGGGGAAGGTAAATAAGTCTACGATTATTTTCTCAAAAAACTCACACATTTCCACTCAACGAGAACAATGAAATCGAGGTTATTCCATTTTGTACACTATATATTGAAAAAGAGGGAGAGAGAGAAGAGAGAGATAGAGGACACGATGCCTGATATCTATATACATATATATCAAGCGTTGACCAGAGCGCAGTGCCTCCTGATCTCCCCTCGCGCACCGGTGAGGACGCCGATGTTGCCCATCTTCCCCATGGCGACACCGAAGTCGCGGAAGAACTTGGAAGCGCTCCCGGTGTACTGATACACCAGGTCCCTGGTCACCTTGTCGTGGAGCAGCGCGGCGTCGGAGCGGAAGAGCCCCTTCCCGTTGCTCACCCGAGTGTAGTAGCTCGTGTCGAAGCTGACGGCGCTCCCCGGATCCATCTCCACGATGCTGGTCTCATCCCCTCGCGGGCACTGCGACCTCAGCGTCCGGGCGTACGCGGGGGCCAGAGACGGGTCCCTGTCGCCCTTCCCGGTGAAGTTGTAGAGCCTCTTGCTGAAGGCGTTGCAGTGGGCGTTCCCGATGGTGTGGGATCCTGACAAGCACCATCAGAGTCATCGTCAAGTTAGATAGAAGAACGCTTGATACCCCCAGACCCCTCGCCGGAGGAGGAGGAGGGCGACTGGGGCGGCAGAAAGAACCGACCGACCGACTGACTGACCTGAGAGGACTGCGAGGTCCTCGGCGCTGAGGCCCTTCCTCGCGAAGATTGCTTTCAGTTCGGCTATCTCCCCGAAGGACGACGGCAGGTTGGCGACGGCTTCCGACGCCGACGACACGCGCCCGTCCCGCCGCCCTGTCTCAACTTGCCAGCTCGGCCCGTTGTTCTGCACCGGCATAAACAAGGATAGAAGACCCGGTTAACCAGTGGGGGTTACAAAACGGATAGACAGAACTCTATTTCTCTCCTCGCGAGTGGTTGATTGAATGATTACCAGCGCTACCCCATCCCTGGCAGCGAGAGCCACGATGTCGGCGCACGAGACGACCCCCGGGCACGCCGCCTCCACGGCCGCCTTAGCGGTGTCTATCACGTCGAACCCGTCGAGGCTTAGGTTGGGCATCGCGTCCTTCTCGGCGAGATGGCCCTTGGTGGAGTTGAGCAGCACCGAGCCGTCGCAACCCTAGGAAAAGAACAGGAGCAAGATGGGGAGCTACAGGGTCAAGATGATGTGATCGTCACCAACGACGGAGTGAGCAGAAGCGCCGATAGGCGGTGGGGGGAGTAACGTTGTCGCATACCCTGACGAAGCAGTCGTGGAAGTGAAGCCTGAGCAGCGGCGCCGCCACGGTCGCATCCTTCGCGACGAAGCTGGCCACCGTCTGCCGCACGATGGTCTCGGCCTTGGGGCATGTCTTCTTGTAGAACCCGGACCTCAGGCCCTGAGCATCCGTCGCCTCGAAGAGGACGGGGATGAGAGCTGCACAAACCAAGAACGTCAAGAACGAGCTCTTCGACGTCATCTGTGTCTCTCTGGGAACTCACTCTCCGTTTAGAAGGATGAAGTAACCATGAACGATCGCAAGCCGTGCTTATATGTACATCTCAAAGTACCTCATCTCGTATCTGTCTTGGTTTCTTTTTTCTTCGTCCTCTCAATTTTTTTTTTATTAGGAGGTGACTTGACAGCTGGATCGCAGATGACTTTCCAGATTAGATGAATTGGATCTAGACGACTGATGTGGGCCTCTCTCTCTATCTCTCTCGCTCGCTCGCTCTCTCGAGAATATTACGGGGTAGGTTTGGCCAGGTCATCTTCTCCTTGCCTCCCAAGGTTTTGTAGGCTTGTGGAAACCACGCGCCTTGAGGACTGCCTCGATGAGCGCCACACGGGATTCCCTTCTGTTCTCCTTGATTTCTAACAAAGGAGACGACAAATCTCGTCGGCGTGAGCTACAGAGACGTCCGAACGGCCACTAGCGTCACCGCGGTCGAGTCAATCTCCATCCAAATTTAGATGTACTCCGCGTATCGTGTCAGTATTTTACCTCACTAAGGCTTTTACACAAGCAAACTACCTTTGCCTACGCGATAGATCGAGACACAGAAGGAACTGGTCGCATCAGCGAAGAACAGAAGCGCGACAGAGCTTTGTTACCTAACGTTGTCTATGTGGCCCCGACGACCTTGAGTTATAATCCAACTAAAACAGTTGTCCCTCTCTCACTTTCTCCCTCTATCTCTTCTCCGTAACGGTGCTCGTTTCGTAAACCTTTCTAATTACCCAGTTGAAAAAGACATTTAACGGGTTGACTACGTCCAATAGTCTATGAACTTGTGAAAAAAAAGAAGTAAACAACACCCATCAGTCGATGTTACGCTCTGTCGACCGTGTTCTACGATGATATGGTTTGCTCCCTCTCTCTCTCTCTGTGCATGCAGATACGGGTATCTATTCTATTGAGCTTTTTTTATTGACTTTTCTTCTTACCCATATTAAAGTATGGGTTTAACAACCTGAGGGTGAGAATTAATCTAAAGGGATTTGACAACTTTCATCCAGCACCCAATCCACCATTATAATATCCCAGTTCTTCATGGTCCGTAGAGGTGAAGCGACTATTAATTTGGAATGGACGGCCATCCCATGGGTCACCCCCGACATGACATAAAGAATGGGGTCCTCTCATAGCCCAGGGCAGGACGATGCAGTGAGAGTTGATGACGGCGATGAGATGTGTTTCTTCCAACGCGCAAAGAAGACTTTGGAGAGAAAGGGAAGATGAACTGGCATATCATATCTCATGGCTTCTAGAAAGAGGTCCACGTCAAAGATCTTGATTTACTTAACTCGTTTGTAATGAGCTTCGAGCTAACTACGCCTCTTTTTTCGTATCTTCACACTTGGAGCATAGGTTCGAATATCTTGATTTACTGTCAGGCTTAGCTCAAGCTCCAGACCGTAGAAACTTTCAGAAAATAGGTTCGAATCTAGACTGTACTGTACACCGGTAGAGCTGGTTCGACACGCTTTGGACATACTAGTGAGAGAGAGAGAGAGAGAGAGAGAGAGAGAGAGGGAGGGAGAGATGGCCAGGGTTTATGACAATATAATTGAGCTATAAAGCTCTAAACCAATACTTCGGGGGCTGCGGGTTTTTCTCCTTTAAACGTTGGTTTTATGTCCATGGCGGGACGTGGTCTCAGCTCAAGCAGCCCATTGACTCCCTCACTGGGAAAGGTTGAAGCAAATTTATTTTAATTCACTTTTTCTGAATATATAATGTCGATGAGTTTAGTATTTACCCCTTTTAAACGATCAACTACTTTTTTTTTCTTGCTTTGATTTCCATCTGACCTCAGCGAGGGAGGATTTTATCTCCCTCCCATCTCTTCTGCAGCTTCCTTGCCGGATATTGAGAAGATCGGACCCATGAAAAAGGCCGCGTCGCCTCCACAAGCCCCAGCTTTGGCATCTCTGGGAGATGGTCAGCGGGCCATTGTGTTCACACATGGTTGGTGGTGTTGGTCGTCGGCCGCTGCTGTGGTCTGAATATTCCTCCGACTTCTCATCCTTCCTCCGCCACTCGTGCCCCGTAAGCGCGTCGAGAGCACACAGGTTCTGGACCTTTTTATTTCTGGGCGTGTGGTCAATGGTAGAGGAGAACTCGAAGCTTCTGATGCTTCAGGATCTCACACGGAGTTCTCAGCGCCGATCCTCAGAGAGAAACCAGGGAAGAAAGAAGACTCGGAAGATGATTAGGAATATGGTGGCGTTGAAGAGCCATAACTTTCGAACCCCACGTTGTCAGCGGATCAGAGAAACTTCGTCACTTCATATGATAAAATATTCGAGCATGATCAAAAGGACGAAGAATTTGATGGATTCGGTACAGGAAACTGGACTGCGGACTGCCACAAGGTAGCTTGTCCTATCGGGAGTCGCTGAGCCCTCCCAACAAAGAAATCCTATGTAATGGTGGAGAAATCTGCTACGTGCTTACGCACGCCATGACATGCAGAAGTCCAAACCCGGTCGGCGGCAGCACGCAGAATAGCCGCCGAGGCGTGTGGCCTCCACGCGCCAGACCTAGTCAAACCCACCCCGTCATATTCTCGAGCGAGAGAGGGAGAGAGAGAGAGAGAGATCAACGTCAGCCGTCTAAATCCAATTGATTTGATCCCAAAAGGGATCTGCCATCCAGCTGTCAAGTACTCTCCGACATTTACAAAGAAACCAAGCGAGGTGGCGAGATGAGTTCTTGGAGATGTGTATATAAGCACGGCTTGAGATCGTTCAAGGTCACTTCGTCCTTCTAAACGGAGAGTGAGTTCCCAGAGAGACAGAGAGAGAATGATGGCGTCGAGGAGCTCGTTCTTGACGATCTTGGTCTGTACAGCTCTCCTCGCCGTCCTCTTCGGGGCGGCGGATGCTCAGGGCCTTAGGGTCGGGTTCTACAAGAAGACGTGCCCCAAGGCAGAGACCATCGTGCGGGAGACGGTAGCCGGCTTCGTCGCGAAGGACGCGACTGTGGCGGCGCCGCTCCTCAGGCTTCACTTCCACGACTGCTTCGTCAGGGTATGCGAGAACGCCACTCCCACCGCCGGCTCGCCGCGCTTCGGCGCGCGCCTCTTCTCACTCCGTCGTTAGTGACGATCACATCATCCTAACGTTCTAGCTGGCCGTCTTGCTATTGCTGTCCTTTTGCCAGGGTTGCGACGGCTCAGTGCTGCTCAACTCCACCAAGGGCCGTCTCGCCGAGAAGGACGCGATGCCCAACCTAAGCCTCGACGGGTTTTACGTGATCGACGCCGCCAAGGCGGCCGTGGAGGTGGCATGCCCGGGGGTCGTCTCGTGCGCCGACATCGTCGCTCTCGCTGCCAGGGACGGGGTCGAGCTGGTAATTGATCAATCAATCACTCGCGAGGGTCGCTTCTCTTCCGATGGAGAGAGACATCGAGTTCCGTCAATCCGTTCTTTACCCCTCCCGCTAACCGTGTCTGCTGTGTTATGCGGATTCAGATCAACGGGCCGAGCTGGCGTGTTAAGACCGGGCGGCGGGACGGGCGCGTGTCGTCGGCGTCGGAAGCTGTTGCCAACCTGCCGTCGTCCTTCGGGGAGATAGCCGAACTGAAAGCAAACTTCGCGAGGAAGGGCCTCAGCGCCAAGGACCTCGCAGTTCTCTCAGGTCGGTCTGTCGGTCGGTTGTTTCTGCTGCTCCAGTCGCCCTCCTCCTCCGGCGAGGGGTCTGCGGGTTTCAAGCGTTCTTCTATCTAACTTGACGATGACTCTGATGGTGCTTGTCAGGATCCCACACCATCGGGAACGCCCACTGCAACGCCTTCAGCAAGAGGCTCTACAACTTCACCGGGAAGGGCGACAGGGACCCGTCTCTGGCCCCCGCGTACGCCCGGAAGCTGAGGTCGCAGTGCCCGCGAGGGGACGAGACCAGCATCGTGGAGATGGACCCGGGGCGCGCCGTCAGCTTCGACACGAGCTACTACGCTCGAGTTGGCAATGGGAAGGGACTCTTCCACTCCGATGCCGCGCTGCTCCGCGACAAGGTGACCAGGGACCTGGTGTACCAGTACACCGGGAGCGCCTCCAAGTTCTTCCGCGACTTCGGTGTCGCCATGGGGAAGATGGGCAGCATCGGCGTCCTCACCGGTGCGCGAGGAGAGATCAGGAGGCACTGTGCTCTGGTCAACGCCTGATATAGAGAGAGTGAGCGAGAGAGGGAGATAAAGATAGAGGGAAGGAAGAGAGAGAGAGAGAGAGAGAGTCCAGTTCTTTCTTTTGATGGATTATTCTGTGTACAACGTCATTTGTTCATTTGTCTTGCGGCCATAAGCCACGACAAATTCTGTCTTGTGACCCTAGGTGATCTTATTCTCTCTCACCCTCTGCATCATCTACTATTCTTCTCCCTTGGCCATCTCTCTCTCTCTCTCTCCCTCTCTCTTGCTCGTCTATTATTTTCTCCTTCCTTGCCCATCTCCTTGTCCTCTTGGCTTTTGATAGCTCTTTCCCTCTCCTCCCGATCAAGTAATTACTCTCCCTTCATTCTACCACCCCCACAAATCATGTTCTCCTCATCTATATCCCTTCATCTAACCTATATGATCATAGAGAGGGAGCGACGTCATAAAGCAGGTAAGAATACTAATTGAGCCGTAAAAAAGAGAATGTTAAAAGACGGCCCAAAATCTTATTGGGTCCTAATAAAGCACGAGATACTGACCCAACCCAAGTTGGTCGTTCATAGTTTGATTTGTTTTTTTATTAATTTATTATTTTCGTTTATGCTGTTTTAGAATTTTTATTTTATTTCTTGGAGTGTATTTGCTTTTGGGGACTCCCCACCTCTTAATTTTAATTTAATAAAAGTAGGTTTGCTTTTGGAGTTTACTATTTTGACTTAATTTTGACCTCATAAAAGTAGGTATGCCACTTAGAAAATCTAATTCACCTAGATCAAGAAGCCAGCATTAAGAACAAGGTGATGTGTAAAGTCTTCTAAAACAGACAATTTAGAAGATGAAAAGAGAGGGGTGATGAACGTAACAAAGGGAAAGAATAGTTTGGATGGGGAAGAGTTGAAGGGTGGGGGGGGTTAACTAGAGGAGCTTGGGGAGCCCTCGGGGTAGCCAATTAAAGATGACAACTCTCCTCTCTAGTGTCGGGGTTTGCCTCTTTAAGGTGGTCAGGTTGGTTATCTTGGTTGGGTCTGTGACTGCTTCTGATCAAGCCATTGATTATGTTGATTTGAGCCAACTATTCATGCTGCCGCTCTGATCTGGCTTAGTGTTCTTTGGTCTAGTCTTTGGGCCATTGCTGCCATCTGGTCCCTCTGTCTCTGAATAGTGGTTACAGTTGTTGGCCTGAGCCCAACTAGATCTTTGTCTACAAAGTTGTGAATCTTCCCTAAGACACTCACCTTGTCCTCAAGGTTGAACTAAGGAAATTAGTGTTGAATGCTCTATGTGGTCTCCCTTGTAGCCTCCTATTGGGGAAGTCTTTTTTAGTTGATGAAGACTTTTGGACATGTGGCCTCATGTCGAATAGTCAAAACTTCTACAAGCTCTATTGTCCACGTTAGCCCTTTGACATGACTTAGTCGTTGTATAATAAATCATGCAAATTTAAAATTTATAAAACTATAAAATACAAATTTGTAGATATTTAGAAGTATTTTTGAACAAATATATCAAGTATAATTCAATAAAACTTCCAAAAATAGTAGTAATTTTTCAGGTCTATCATAGGGATGTAATATAATATCTAGTAATTATTCAGAATTTTCTTCAAAGAATATTATTTTCTATGAATTTTATACTAGGAAATGAAAAGAAAATATATTTAAAATTCACAAAAAAGGGAAATAAGGGTGCAAACGTCAAGATGATGTCAACACCTGGCAAATGCAAATAAGATGAAAACAAAGTTTCACCTGACGATTCTTATGTAAGTGATTACAGATGATTTAATTAATCAAATTAAGATCTGTAAAAGCTAGAAGAATCGTAATTGAATGAAGTATATCTTGGTAAATTTAAATCACACAAATTATCACTAAATGAAGCGAAAATTAAGTTGAAAGTAAGAAAATAGAGTTCCAATGTCGCGTTGGCGATGCGTCGATGATGCACCGAAATCTTGAGCGTTCGGGAGGATTGTCATGTAGTGTCCACAGCCTCAAAGGCTCTCTTTGGACAAGGATGACGTGGGCAATCTCTAGATCTCCTTGTGAAGTCTAGAGATCAATGAAATAATTTGTCAAATCGTCTCCGACGGCTGTCACATGGCAGAGTGGAAAAATGACCACTTTGCGACTCTATGGCAGTTGTCACCCGACAGAGAGGAGCTGGATGGAGGTGGGGCGTGTGTTAATAAACTTCATCCTCAAGTCCACGCAATAAGAGGAGGCTCTGCATCGCATCTGGTATGCTCTCAAGAGGTAGCGACTCGTCTCTTGGTGGATCATCCTCTTCCCGACGATGACTTGTTCGTCGATCAATCGGAGATACTTTACTCGATGGATTCGCGATCCTTTTATCGTGAATCGTTCAACAATTTTAGTAACAATGCTCCGCAAATCGCATTGACGAGATTTTCGTCGATGATCTAACGATTCTGGTTACTTAATCCTTCATCGACGATCTACAAAAAAGTCGCTATAATCAAATAAAAAATATGAGTTTTGGCTCTGGGAGGATTCAAACCCATACCGGTTGCCCGCCCCTTTCTAGGAAAGATGTGATGCGGGTTTAGTCTCACATCACTTGTGTGCCAAAGTTTCGGGTGAATATATAGTAATATTACATTTCAAAGCAAGTCCATTTCTTACACGTGTACGACCACACCTTGCCCCACAGTTAGCTACTCCCTAATTGCGCTTCCGACCCGCTTGCGGACCCGGCTGACTAGTAAGTCCCCCCCATTTTGCTATATTTTTATTTTTATTTCTTTTTTTTTTATCTCAAAAGTAAGACTGTAAAAATCATATAAATTTGTATAAAATCACATAATTACCCAAAAATTCACGTTAATCAATTGAAAACCACTTTTCACACTTTAACATAAATATAAGTCTATTTATCATGAGTTAAGACTAAAACTATATTAGTTACTAATTATTAACTCATGATAATGAAGACTTATCATCCCTCATTTAGTTAGAGCACACTAATAGGCCTGAGGGATCCTACTCCTTTGGCGGGATTTAGTTGGGATATGTGAAACACAAGGTAAATTGGTTGTCTCCAATAGTAGATTCAAATGATATGCCATGATGCTAATTCACTCCAAGACTTGAAATGAGCCAAAAAAATCAAGGGGCAGATTTTTTGTAGGGTTGTGAGGCCAACAATTGTTGCTTGTAGGCATAGCCAAAGGTAGATGAGATCTCTTGGTTGAAATTCCAAGTTGCACCTCTGGCTATTGACATATCACTTCATCTTTGCCTAGGCTTGAGTCAAATGGTGCTTCACTATTCCAGGGCCTCATCCTACTCACATAGTAGCTTGTTGAGATATGTTGGGGCTGCTGCTCCCAGTTCATAGCATAGTAAACTAGGAGAACACGTCCATGCACGATCTTGAATAGAGAGGTTCCGATGAATACATTCTATTAGTGCAGTTGATCCTCTGCAGAACAATGTATTTAAGTTTCTAAGCTTTGGTTGACCACCTCTGACTGTCCGTTGATCTGCTAGTGGTAAGAGCTAGTCTGCCACCAAGAGGTGCTAGAAAGCTTGAATAATTCTCACCATAAGATATTCATAAATATTTGATCCCTGTTGGAGATGTTAGACTTTGAAAACTCATGCAATTGGATGATCTCTTTGACAAATACAAAGGCCACCTCTCTTGCTCTAAATGAGTATTTTAAAGGAATGAGATGCACATACTTAATCTATCCACCATGACCAGTATGGCATTAAATTTGTTGGAGCGGGGAAGCCCCTCAATCAAGTCGAGGGTGAGATATGCCTAAATGCATCTGAGACCAGCAATGGTTGAAGTAGCCTAACGGATGCTGAGTCAGTTTACTATCTGAATAACTTATAGACGAGTTTTATCTATTAACATAACTTGGATTGCTGTCCCCTCAAGGCACATAGAAATGGAATTCTATGGATCACATAAATCAATAAGTATTCATAGATCATGAAATCCTCCTATACATCAACTTATGATTGAGCTAAAAATTGATGTTCATCTACATGCGTTTCAAACATAAACTAAACTTATTAAACTAGTACGAGAACCATCTAATAACATTAAAGAACTCCAGGTGGTTTGACACAGAATATACTAGATAAATTCATATAAATAACACAATTTCATATTGATTTTCTCCAAATGGATGTTGTCTTCATATGCTTCTCTTATAGGGATAGCATTTGATTATTTTTCAAGCAATTAGAATATTCATTTAATTGCATAGGTGACCAGAATATTCACTTACATGAAAAGTAGTCTTTTCTCAGCAATGACATTGGATTAGGTGGCCGCACAGATCAGATCAGCCAAAGTAGTGTAAATGAGAATCTATTTCAACCAATTGGGGCAACCAGACTTAGCCAGATCAACTAATTTATACTTGATTCTAGGTCAATTTGACCCAAAAATTGACTGATATTTGCTAAATTGAAGCATTTTCATATGCAAATATTCCACTCCAAATGAAGTTGCTTCTATTTCCTTAGATGTAGCCCTATCATTATTTTTCCACGTTAAAAATTGAAACACTATAACTTCTCAAATTAGGCTTAAAATCATTTACCCCTTTCTTTCTAGTTCATTTTTCTCATATTGACAATTCTTTGTATATCCTTTTGAAGAGTAGATGCTTTGCCTAGCCTTCTCTTTTTTGAAACCTTTTCACAAGGGAAATTGTGTTTGCATTGGCTGATCCCTCATTCTCTTTCTATTCTAATATGATCTTACTACTGACCTACAAAAGATGTAGGAAAGGAGCACGTGCACAGCATGTGAGAGAGATTATAAAATATAACACGAGAAGATAGATTTTATGGTGGCAAAGTTGGTACTTTAGAGAAGCAGGGAACCGTCTCAGACATTGTTCCCTACCTTACTCTTCTTCTCCCTTTTCATCTCTATATTCAGGAAGATTGTCCTTCCCACAATTTTGACTCTCATCACTAACAAGACTTTGTGAGTTCAATACAAAATATTTTTGTCTCTACTGCTTGCTCAAATTCGATCCTATCATAGAGGATCATATCATTAATATTAGAGTCGTGATCTTGCGATGACATGCACAATAATGCCAAAGATGTTAGATATACATTTTGAAGCCTTAGAAGTAGACAACAAAAATCTTTGAGCATTCCAAAAAAGGATGATCAAAGACATATAGAAAATAAAGGAGGAATCCACGGATTTGATGCATCGACTCCTACAAAATATGTAGCAATTCCAACTAACATATGTACAAGATTGGAGGCCTTGAAGAAAAAGAAACATTCTACTTTGAAGTTGACATCAAGTTGTCAATCAAAACAATCAGAATCATGACATGAGGTACTACCTCCCTATCATCCCCATGAATATATTATGAATGAGGTACTAATATTCATCTAAGAGGGTTGGTTAAGATGTACTAAGAGGTTCTTCAAACTAATCAAAGTAGAGAAACCAGACCAACTAGAAATGACAATGATGAAATTCAAAGATTTGACGTTAGAATGATACTTATGAAAAGATGAAAGGTATATTTTCTACAACTGACAAGATTTCTAAATATAATTGAGAAAATACTTTAGCAATATGGCAAAGGGAAACACATTCTACAAATTCTTAAATCTCCAATAGGATTAGTTAGTCCAAGAATATCGAGCTGAGTACAAGTGTCTTTCTACTTATCTACTGAAACTACAAGATGTGGTCATAGAGAATACTTATATGAAGGGTCTAAAATCGGAGATTCAAGTAAAGCTGGCCTTTATGTGCCCAATAGAAGTAGGACAATGCATTCGTACTCTTTGAGAAATTTAGGACAATCATTTACTCAAGTCTTCTTAACAAGATAACTTTACTTATAGTAAACATACTAACAATCATTTATCTATACTATATAATGAACAAGAGAAGACTAAGCACTCAACCCCCCTCATAGAATGGAAGTTCAAGAGCAATCCTCCACTGCAAGCAACAAGGAGGGATAATAGGTATTGGAAATCAATCACATTGACTAATGTAGAGTATTAGAGCCACCATGAAAAAGAATATTGCTATCACTTTAAGGAAAAATTTGGCCCAAAACATCGTTGCAAAAAACAATTACAAATTCTAATTGTTCATAAAGATGACCATGAAACTTTTGAGGATATGGTACAAGATTTTAGAGATGAAGAGTCTCAACCAACAGAAGGAGGAACAATGTTCATAGCACAAGTTTCCTTAAACTCGATGGTAAGACTCACGCAAGCAAGCACAATGAAAATAGAGGGGACACTACAAGGACAAATGATTACCATCCTAATTGATTTAGGTGCAATACATAATTTCATATATTTAGAGTTATGTGCATGCCTTGAAGTACTTTACATAGAAGCCATGAATTATGAAATCCTCATGGAAAATTGAGAGGCCTTCTAAGGTAACAAAATTTGTAAGGGTATTTTTTTACAAGTTCAAGGCTTAGACATCACTGAAAACTTTCTACCACTCACATTAGAGAGCATTAATGTGATATTAGGAATGCAATAACTCAACCCAATAGGATGGATACATGTAAATTGGGAAAGTTAACTATGAAGTTTATAGTAAATGGTATAGTGAAACTCTTCAAAGGAGATCCAAAATTATCTAAATTAGAACTATTACTAAAGATGCTGCAGAAAATCATTAGTAAATAGCCACTAAACTTCTTGAAGTTACATTAGGTACAACTACAACAAGAATCAATGAGTACCACCGAGGCCACTAAAATTGAATCTAAATTTAAACAATTATTCCTATATGTTTTTTCTCTTATAATCAGATTACCATCAGAGTGTGGGGTGGATCATTCCATCAACATTGTTCCAAATAGCAAACCGATGAACCTACGGCCATATTGATATTTCTACTTCCAAAAGGACGAAATTGATAAACTAGTATAAGAACTCCTAATAGTAGAATTTATTCAACCCTCATAGAGCTTTTAAGCCAACCCTATTTGATTGGTGAAGAAAAAGTATGGGAGATGGCGATTCTATGTAGACTATCATGCTCAAAACAAGGTTACGACTCCAACAAAAAATTTAAATAATTGAAGTTGTTCTTACTAAATGTGTCGAAGACATCTTTATCTAAGGAGGAGGCTTCGTTGTCCAGGTTCCCAACAGATACCCTATACCTATTGTGGAATGAGTTGATTGATGAGTAGCAAAGTATGAGTATTTTCTCTAAGTTGAATTTTGAAGTCAGGATATTATCAAATTTGTATGAAGGCCTTAGACATCCCAAAGACAACATTTAAAACCCACAATAGGCACCGACTACTTTTTAGTCACTTATGAACGAGCTTAGATATGAATTTATCTTCATGCCTTTCGATTTCTCCAATACATTGACTACTTTCTAGTCACTTATGAATGAACTATTTTGGCCTTTTCTAAGGAAATTTGTACTCATATTTTTTAATGATCTCTTAGTTTATAGCTATAATCTACAAGATCAAGATGAACATTTGAACAAATCTTTATTATCCTATCTAAGAACAACTTACATATCAATGTCAACAAATGTCAATTTTGTCCAACCTTGTATTGAATATCTAAGCCATTAGATTTCTATTGAAGACATGGTCACAGACAAAAGAAAGATCTCAGCCATGATCAATTGGCCACCTCCAAAGAATATTAAAGAGCTAATGAGATTTTTGGGCCTCACGGATTATTACAAGAAATTTGTGACCAACTATGCCTCAATCGCTTGACCCCTAACCTGATTACTCAAGAAGAACTCTTATACATGGAGTCTATCTTCTCAAGCAACATTTTTCCAGCTTAAAAAGACAATGACTTCTACACCTGTTCTTATTTTATCAGATTTTACATTACCTTTTGTTCTTGAAACAAATGCATCCGACCATGGAAAAGGTGAGGTACTAATATAAATAGGAAGACCAGTGGCTTTCTACACTCAAGTTCTTTCATATAAACACCAACTCAAATCAACTGATAAAAGGAAACTTATCGCTAATGTCAAAATAGTGCACAAATGGCAACACTATTTAATTCATAATTTTTTCATCATACAAATAGACTAATATAGTCTGAAATATCTTATTGAACAACGATATGTTCATCCCCAATATTATAAATAACTTATCATGTTGGGATTCAACTTTATTATCAAGTATAAAAAGGGACAACTTAATATTATGGTTGATGCCTTATCCTGAACATCTCACATGGGGGACTTGGGGATAACTTCAATCTCCCAACCCTATCTACTAAATTCTACAATTGTCCAACAAGAATCTCTTAAGATATCACGCGTTATCCTATTGTGGAATTATTGACCAAAGAGTTGGAAGTTCCTCATTTCTCTTGACACCATGGCGTACTTCTCTCTTAAAACAAGTTAGTATTACCATCTAATTCATTCTTAATGCCATTACTACTAAGAAAAGTTTATGATTCATTAATTAAAGGTCACGAAAACTTTTTGCGCATATACCAAAGACTCACCTAACCTGTCTTTTAGAAGGGCATGAAAATGATTATTAACAAATATATGAAGAATAGCCAAGTATGTCAAAGGAATAAAATTTCATCTCTATTTCCTACAAGTTTATTGTAGTCACTGCTCATCCTTCATCAAGTATGGAAAGATCTTTCTATAGACTTCATAGAGGATCTACCTAAATCTAATGGGTTTAATACTATATTAATTGTGGTGGATCGTCTTAATAAGTACATTTTTAGTATTAAAATATTAATTTTCAGCACCACAGGTGGTGCAGGCTTTTGCAAAAAAAGTAGTTTGTTTCTATGACCTACTTAAATCCCTTATTTTGGATCATGACAAAGTATTCATCAACAATCTACTACAAATTATGCAAGCTACAAGAGATTTAACTCCAAATGTCATATCTTATCACCCTTAAGACTGATGGCAAATCGAGGTAGTAAACTAATCCTTAGAATCGTATCTAAGATGTCTTTTATCAAATTGATTAAAGAATTGACAGTCCTAGCTGCATTGAGCAGAATTATCTTATAACACTATCTATCACTCCATTAAAACTACTCTATATGAAGCAATCTATGGTCAAGATCCACTGACTATCATCAATTATGGGCATTTTCTCTCATCAATCTCTATCGTGGACCAGCAACTACTAGAGTGATACCAAATTCTAAACTTACTAAAGCATTGCCTGTCTCAAATGAAACTTAAGGCAAATCGACACCGATGACCCACAAAGTTTTATGTCAATGACTAGGTATTCCTACGACTTCACCCCTACATAATGAAATCTCTAAAAAAAAAAGGTGAATGAGAAACTCTCCAGAAAGTTCTTTGGTCCATACAAGATCATCTCTCGTGCGGGACAAACAACATACAAGTATTTTAATCTCTACTACTTGCTCAGATTTGATCTTATCATAGATGATTGTATCATATCCGCATAACCAAAATGAATGTTCTATGAATAAGTCTTCAATAGGCTGTGTTAGACTGCAAAAAGATGAAACTTGATTTTGTTGATCCATAAGACCTATTGTTAAGTCTATCTCTTGCAATATATATGTAAATAATCTCTATCAAGATCCCACAAATTGACTCATGTCTATTAAGTCATCAAATTACATTTCTAATAAAATCTGCAAACCTTTCCATTCTGCGTAGCTGGAAACCTAATCACTTCTTCTCCAAAAATGATGGATTCTCCAAAAACATGCATTATTTTGCTTCCATTCATTCATGACATCTTTTATGATACACCTGACATACCACAACCTTGTTAAATTGGAGATGCCCATCACATACACTTGAGCCCCGTACCCAATCTAAAGAAGTCTTGGATCACATTCAACTGATTCTAAACACCACTATGACAAAAGTAAGATTCCCTCGTCAAAAGAATTAGATCACCTTCCTATGGCAGGCACTAAAAATACCCCTTAGGCAAATACATCTATACAATTCCATAGATCCTCGATGTCTATTGTACCAAAACCCATCCAATTGAGGCCTATGGTAAGCACCCAAAATCTTAGTCACAATATAGTAAATTTCTTTTAAGGTTAAACCATAATTTTCAATCCACCATCTTCCTCATCTCATTTTATCAAGCACTTGGCTACTAAAAATTCTGCTCTTCCTCATGAAGGAGACAATATATCATCTTTCTGTTTAATGGGATAGCATTGATATCATTCAGAAGGTCACGTACATCACAGTAGAGATCTATGGAAGTGTCTATCATAAGACCAGTTAGGTCAAAAAATATGCCCAAAAGAAACTTTAGAGATATTCATTGATCAACTTCAAAACATAGGAGGTCGACATTTTTGGCATTCGGCAGGTAGGTCAATAAATTAAAAAAGGTGACTCTCCAAAGGATTGGAACAGAAAAAAAAAAATGGATCGATTCAAAAAACATTGCCGAATGCAAAAATATGGCACCCAAATATTATTTTGGCAGAGTAAACCATGCGCATGATAAAGAGAGGGAGACACATGCTCGTCTAGTAGAAAGAGGTGCAACAACCCGCCAGGTTCTGAATCGTGGCTGATGAAGATTTCTATTGAAGTAGCCGAAGCCAGAACAGGCTTGGAGTCAAATGCAGGAACCCTCCATTACGAAACTTGAAGAAGTGATGCTACAACAGGCAAGGAAGGGAACTTGGCGTTCTTTAACGTTGCCCCCAAGCCTAAAGTTGAAAAGCATACATGAGAACTGAAATCCTGCAGTTATAATTCAACTGATCACAAAATAATATGGATTTAGCGTTCAACTACTATCCCACTTATATAGTTAATAAAAAGGTTTCAAGCATTGTCCCGTATTGATTATTACAGAAATAAAAATGTGAATGAGGGCGAACAGAAAATCACCCAAATCAGTTTTTTTAAAAAAGTGACTATAAAGATGGCCCCGATTCACTAATTGGAAATTCGTTTTGAGCTGGATGACCTGATGATCCTAATAACATCAGATATAATGGAGAATCCATAACCAGAATTAGTAAATAATTCATCAGAAAACTACATACAAAATATGTGGTGCCGAATTAAAGCTTATCACATATCCCTAAGAGGGTGGTTTTCCTGGGTGAGTAAGCAAAGGAACAACGCCATCCATGCCATTCTCCGACACTAAGCCCTGCCATCAACATGTATGAGCAATGAGCTGTACATAGAAATCCTTCAGGGTGGACAACAAGGCTGAGCCAAAAACTTGAGAAGTGTCATCTCTGTCTAGACTGAGGTCATTTATATAGGTAAATAAGCACACATGAAGTAACCAAATCCTAAATATTATTACTTGAACAGAGACCGTGCAACCCTACGAGATACAAACGAATGGCCATCCAAAGGAGTACATGTCATGGGAGTTAGCACATTTTCCGTCATTTTTTTTTGAGGAAGAGTAGGTTTTGTTGCGGACAGGTGAGAAGGTATCACCCTTCTTTGGTATAAAAATAAAAAATTAGAAAAAAAGCCTAAACTGAAGTTTCTGTTTCATAAGAAATCTCCAGATAGAAATCTTCAGAAAGTTTGTACCCCAAATCAACGTCATCAGAGGTATAGAAGGCAATGCAAAATATTTTAACAGGAAAAGACGCTTATAGCTTGATGAATAAGAAGTTGATATGGAAAAGCCATGAGAACAAACTCCCATGGTACATGACACAGTTTTATTTGCAACAGAGCCAATACAAAATAATGCCGCTATGAGTATCACAATAAATCCTCTCACATTTTATGAGAAAAAGAGTTCATTGTGTTTGGAGATTTTCTAAAATATATAACCATTTCAAATGAAAAGTCTGACTGCATTTAATAAAATATTCAGCTATGATGTTAAAATAAAAATAGAAAAATGCACAATGTCCCTGGAAAACAGATAAAAAATCCCAAATAAGATATGAAAAGGCCTGGGGAAGCCTCTTTCTCCATGATGGCTGCGATCCCATGGTTGCTAACGTCCAACTGCTTTTACCGGAAATTTTTGCGATTATAATTTCTCAACTGTTTCACCTTCATATTGATGCGTGTACGTATAAAGCACTTATATAAATGTATCCGTCTTCTCCACAAACTACTTCACGTAAGGAATCCTAAATTCACAGTATTTTCAGCCGTTTCCTGTAATGTACCCATGGGAAATTTAAAGCATTTAACATAGTCGCATGAACATTTATGAGATGAAGAACATTCCTCATCCTGAGTTTCTTAATCATTTTAAATGGATATCATGTGATCATACTTCAACCATTTTAGACCGTCTCTGGAAAAAGTTCAGCATATCGTCAAAATCAATGCAGTAAGAATTCACCTTTAATTACGGTATCCTATGGGATAATGCCGCCGCCGCAAATGAGATCTGCCTTAATAATCGACCTACCGCAAGAAGACCGCCGGAACACAGAAAGATGTGGATTTTGGTCAGAGGCGCCACAGAGGGAAAGTTTCGGAAGCCAAATCTGAGAAGGTTTTGAGGGGGAGAAGGCGAAGGCCACTGGGTATGCACGGGCTGTTCAGAATGAGGGGCGGTGACGGGCGGCGGGAGTGGTACGGTTCAGGATCCCGGAGATAGGAAAGGCACGAGGGTCTTTACGAGAAGGTAGTGGGAGGCTAGTCAACCGACGCGGGGTTGGGGGGGGGTGTGACGGGGGGAAGATGCTACGGTGGCCGTTCCGGGGGAGGGGGAGCGGTTGGGGGGAGATCGCTGGAGAGTCGGGTCGGAGAATTTTGATGGAAGTAGTAACCGAGAGATCGTTCTCTATAGAGGAAAAAGTCAGAAAGATGTAGACTTACTAAATATCTGTGATTACCGAAGGCAACTTTATCGCATATTTCCTCACTACTTACCCGAAATGAGTGACCCGGGGTCAACGAAGTAGGTTTTTTCCGGATTTCTACTCTGCGACAGATTCGACTTCACTTGGTCAACCCATTACTCTTTCTTGAGACAACTCGTAGACAGCCGCCATACTGAACTAGAGAGATGTCATTTTCAGTAACTTATTGCATCCTTTGCTTATTTATATTTCTTTCCATCAAATTTTATTCTAAAGACTAATTTTTCATGAGATAATCGAGAAATAGTACACTAATAATTTAGCCTCTACAATATTTTTTCCCACGATCATGTTCAATATAATAAGTATACATCACTATCGACATTGTTCTAGAAACCATTTAATAATTAGCCAATTAATCTCGTGCGACTACTGTCGCCGTCTCTATCTTGACCGAGTTCTTAGCGTGAATTTGATCACCTTTTGATCAACGCGTGATAGCTCACAAATATACATCTAGGCAATCCGGAATTTCGTTGAGGATACTATGAGCTGTATTGAGCTAGGCGGGCCAAGTCAGGCCTGACCAATGAAATCCGCACACTTATACACAATAGGATAAAAATGATAAAAAAATAAAAAAATAATAGGCAAATGAGAAACCGTATAACTTCGAACGATGATCGAATCAGACATGAACTAGGTCCATAAAAATTAGCGATTACATACCAAGCTTAGTCCTTTATATGTCAGGGCTATTACGCTCTATTACATGGTCTTTTGAATCCAGAGATGGTGTCACAGCTCCGTGATCCAAGAAGGTGAACAAATTCCGAATTTACCTGCCCGAAACCCATCTTGCAGAAGGGGGCAGGTAAATACGTGTATGATTATTTTCTCAAAAAGAAATCTCACACATTTCCACTTTTCTGCACTCGGTGTAACCCTCTCTCCCATATATATACATACATCTATATATATATATATATATATATATAGCGAGAGAGAGAGAGAGAGAGAGAGAGAGATACAGAGGACGCGGTTTCTGTTATATATATATATATATATATATCAGGCGTTGACGTGAGCGCAGTGTTTCCTAATCTCTCCTCGCGCCCCGGTAAGGACGCCGATTCTGCCCATCTTTATCATGGAGACACCGAAGTCGTGGAAGAAGTCGGAGGTGCTCCCGGTGTACTGGTACACCAGGTCCCTGGTCACCTTGTCTTGGAGCAGCGTGGCGTCGGAGCGGAAGAGCCCCTTCCGGTCGACCACCCGAGCGTAGTAGCTGGTGTCGAATCTAACGGCGCTCCCCGGGTCCATCTCCACGGTGCTGGTCTCGTCCCCTCGCGGGCACTGCGACCTCAGCTTCTGGGCGTACGCGGGGGACAGAGACGGGTCCCTGTCGCCCTTCCCGGTGAAGTTGTAGAGCCTCTTGCTGAATGCGTTGCAGTGGGCGTTCCCGATGGTGTGGGATCCTGAGAAGCACCATCAGAGTCATCGTCAAGTTAGAAAGAAGAACGCTTGAAACCCGGAGACCGCTCGCCGGAGGAGGAGGGCGATGGAGCAGCAGAAACAACCGACCGAGCGACCGACCTGAGAGGGCTGCGAGGTCCTTGTCGCTGAGGCCCTTCCTCGCGAAGATTGCTTTCAGTTCGCCGATCTCCGTGAATGGCGACGGCACGTTTGCGACGGCTTCCGACGCCAACGAAACGCGCCCGTCCCGCCGCCCGGTCTCAACTTGCCAGCTCGGCCCGTTGTTCTGCACCGGCATAAACAAGGATGGAAGACCCGGTGAACCAGTGGGGTACAAAACGGATAGATATAACTCTTTTTTCCCCCGCGAGTGGTTGATTGATTGATTACCAGCACGACCCCATCTCTTGCGACGAGAGCGACGATGTCGGCGCACGAGACGACCCCCGGGCACGCCGTCTCCACGGCCGCCTTAACGGTGTCTATCACGTCGAACCCGTCAAGACTTAGGTTGGGCGTCGCGTCCTTCTCGGCGAGATGGCCCTTGGTGGAGTTGAGCAGCACCGAGCCGTCGCAGCCCTGGCAAAAGAACAGGAGCAACACGGGCAGCTACAACGTCAAGATGATGTGATCGTCACCGATGACGAAATGAGCAGAGGCGCGCGCCGAAGCGCTGACAGGCGTTGGGGGGAGTAACGTTGTCTCATACCCTGACGAAGCAGTCGTGGAAGTGAAGCCTGAGCAGCGGCGCCGACACGGTCGCGTCCTTCGCGACGAAACCGGCCACCGTCTCCCGCACGATGGTCTCCGCCTTGGGGCATGTCTTCTTGTAGAAGCCGACACACAGGCCCTGAGCATCCGCTGCCTCGAAGAGGAGGGGGAGGAGAGCTGCACAGACCAAGAACGTCAATAACGAGCTCCTCGGTGCCATCTGTGTCTCTCTGGGAACTCACTCTCTGTTTAGAAGGACGAAGTGACTTTGAACGATCTCAGACCGTGCTTATATACACATCTCAAAGAACCTCATATCGTGATCTCTCTTGGCTTCATAAAATGTTGTCTTCATTCTCTCTTTTTTTTTATCAGGAGAGAACTTGACAGCTGGATCGCAGATGACTTTCAGCCTCCGACAAATTGGATATAGACCACTGATGTGGACCTCTCTCTCTCTCCCTCTCTCTGTCACTGTCTCGCTCGCTCCAGAATATTACGGGGTAAGGTTTGGCCAGGTCTTCTCCTAGTCTCCAAGGTTTTCTAGGCTCGTGGAAACCACGAGCCATGAGGTCTGCCTCGATGAGCACCACGCGGGATTCCCGTCTGTTCTCTTTGATTTATAACAAAGGAGACGACAAATCTCGTCGGCGAGAGATACGAAGACGTCCCAATGGCCATTTGCGTCACGGCGGTCAATCTCCATCCAAATTGAGATGTACTCCGCGTATCGTGTTAGTATTTTACCTTATCGAGGCTTTTACAAAAACAAACAACCGTCTGTTCTTCGCTGGTCTCATCAGCGAAGAACAGAGGCTCGACTGAGCTTAGTTGCCTAACATTGTCTATTTTGGACCCGATGAGCTTGAGTTATAATCAAACTTAAATGGTTCTCCCTTTGATTTTGTAGACCTTTCTACTCACCCGGTAGAAAAAGACGTTTAACTGGCTGACTACTTCAAATAGTTTTTGGACTTGTCGAAAAGAAAAAGTAAATAACACCCATCAGCCGATGCCACGTTCTGCCAACTGTTGAGCTTTTTGATGGACTTTTCTTCTTATCTACGTTAAAATATGGGTTTAACAACTTAACGATGAGCAAGAATCTACCAATGTTTGAAAGGTATTTGACTACTTTCATCTGCCGCCCAAGCTCATGGCCGGGTAGGACGATGCGGGGAGAGTTGATGACAGCGATGAGATGTGTTTCTTCCAACGCGCAAAGAAGACTTTGGAGAGACAGGGAAGATGAACAGGAATATAATATCTAATGGCCCAGGGTAGGACGATACGGGGAGATTCGGTGACGGCGATGAGACGTGCTTCTTCCAACGCGCAAGGAAGACTTTGGAGAGACAGGGAAGATGAACAGGTCCAAGTCAAAGTTCTTGATTCACTTAACTCGTTTGTAGTGTGATTCGAGCTAACTACGCCGCGTATTTAATATCTTCACATTTTGCATCACTTGCTTAAAAAATCCCTGGCCTTGTCACAGTTAAAACTCCAGGCCTTAGAAACTTTCAGAAATTAGGTTCAATCTAGACCGTGCAAAACACTGGTACAAAAAGATAGATAGATATATATATATATATATATAAAGAGAGAGAGAGAGAGAGAGAGAGAGAGAGAGAGAGAGAGAGAGAGAGAGAGAGAGAGAGTTGGGCAGGGAACAATTGCATGACAATAAAATGGAGCTATAAAGTTCTAAACCAATGCTCAGGTGCTACGGGTTTTTCTCCTAGGTTTTATGTCCGTGGCTGGACGTGGTCTTGTTGGCGGTGTCCGCTCTGACCCGTTCGGGGATTGAGGGGCGGTGTCAGCTCTGACCCGTTCGGGGAGTAAGAGGCGGCTTGTTCGGGGGCGGTGTCAGCTCTGACCCGTTCGGGGAGTAAGAGGCGGCTTGTTCGGGGGCAGTGTCAGCTCTGACCTGTTCGGGGAGTATGGGACGGCTCGTTCGGGGGCGGTGTTACGGTTGTCACATCATCATTAACCCGTTAGGGGTCACCTCATCCAACACGTAAGTCGATAATACTTTGGAGAGGGGGGGCATGTATTTCCTTTGTGATGACGACGGATTAATAATATTTTATTCTTTGATGTTTGGTGTAAGCCTTGTTTTCATCTGTATTTTTAATAACTCGGTAATTAATCTTCTATTTTATTCTCACTTTTATTTAGAAATTGAGTTTTTGTGATCCTATGTTTACATATTTATTCTTACAGGTTTAAGCTCTCAACCCATTGACTCTCTTATCGGGAAACGTTTTAATTTTTTTTTTCACTTTTTCTAAATATATAATGTATATATATATATATATATCTCTTTTACTATATCTCGTATCGATGAATTTAATATTTATCTCTTTGACTATATATATATATATTTTACTGCTTTGATATCCTTGTGACCTATGATCAGCGTGTTGTTGATGGTGTTGGTCCTCGGCTTGTGGTGTGGTCTGAATATTCCTCTGACTTCTCCGCTACTCGTTAGCCGTAAGCGCGTGGAGAGCACACAGGTTCTGAACTTTTTTATTTCTGGGCGTCTGGGAAATGGTAAGAGGAGAACTTGGAATCTTCTGATGCTTCGGGATCTCGCACGGTGTTCTCAGCGCCGATCCTCTAGGCAAACCAGGGAAGGAAGAAGACTCGGAGGAAGAAGATTAGGAATATAGTGACGACGAAGAGCCAAAGCTTTCGAATCCCAACTGTCGGCGGATCAGAGAAAGTTCGAGACTTCATATAATAAATTTTTTGGACATGGAAGCACGAAGAATTTGATGGATTTAGTACAGGAAACTAGACTACGAACTGCCACACAGTAGCTTATCCTATCGGGGAGTGGCCGAGCCCTCCCAACTAAGAAATCACGTGTAATGGAGGAGAAAATCTGATATGTGCTTACGCACGCAATGACATGAAGAGGTCGAAACCCCGGCAGCAGCACAGAATAGCCACCGAGGCGTGTGGCCTCCATGCGCCAGACCTGGTCAAACCCACTTGTGATATTCTGAAGCGAGAGAGAGAGAGAGAGAGAGAGAGAGAGAGAGAGAGAGAGAGAGAGGTCAACGTCAGTCGTCTAGACCCAATCGATCTGATCCCAAAGGGACCTGCGTTCCGGCTGTCAAGTACTCTCCATTAAGAAAGAGTGAGAGAATGAAGACCGACATTTACGAAGAAACCAAGAGAGGTGGCAAGATGGGGTTCTCGGAGAAGTGTATATAAACAGGGCTTGAGATCGTTCAAGGTCACTTCGTCCTTCTAAAGAGAGTGAATTCCCAGAGAGACACAGAAAGAGAATGATGGCATCGAGGAGCTCGTTCTTGGCGTTCTTGGTCTGTACAGCTCTCCTCCCCGTCCTCTTCAGGGAGGCGGATGCTTAAGGCCTGAGGGTCGGGTTCTACAAGAAGACGTGTCCCAAGGCAGAGACCATCGTGCGGGAGACGGTAGCCGGCTTCGTCGCGAAGGACGCGACTGTGGCGGCGCCGCTCCTCAGGCTTCACTTCCACGACTGCTTCGTCATGGTATGCGAGAACGCTACTCCCACCGCCGGCTGGCCGCGCTTCGGCGCGCCCCTCTTCTCACTCCGTCGTTAGTGACGATCACATCATCCTAACGTTCTAGCTGGCCGTCTTGCTATTGCTGTCCTTTTGCCAGGTTTGCGACGGCTCAGTGCTGCTCAACTCCACCAAGGGCCGTCTCGCAGAGAAGGACGCGATGCCCAAACCTAAGCCTCGACGGGTTTTACGTGATCGACGCCGCCAAGGCGGCCGTGGAGGCGGCATGCCCGGGGGTCGTCTCGTGCGCCGACATTGTCGCTCTCACTGCTAGGGACGGGGTCGAGCTGGTAATTGATCAATCAATCACTCGCGAGGATCGCTTCTCTTCCAATGGAGAGAGACATCGAGTTCTGTCTATCCATTCTTTACCCCTCCCGTTAACCGTGTCTACTGTGTTATGCGGATTCAAACCAACGGGCCGAGCTGGCGAGTTAAGACCGGGCGGCGGGACGGGCGCATGTCGTCGGCATCGGAAGCCGTCGTCCTTCAGGGAGATCGGCCAACTGAAAGCAAACCTCGCGAGGAAGGGCCTCAGCGCCGAAGACCTCGCAGTTCTCTTTGGTCGGTCGCTCGGTCGGTTGTTTCTGTGAAGAATACAAGAAGAGGAGAGAGAAAGAGAAAGGGAGAGAGAGAGAAAGAAATCGTGGAAAAGATGAATCGTAAAATGAATTGCATTAATCTGTTTCGTGTTTACAGTGTTCTATTTATAAGGTTCTGATTTAGAACGCGTTGGATTATTGAACGTTGGTCCACCAATCATTAATAACCGTTATCTTGAATATCCCTAACATCCCGCCGCAAGCTAAGTATTGGAACGATGCAAAGCTTGTTTCTAATCCAAAGAAAGCGTTTCTTTGTCAAAGGTTTTGTCAAAGCATCTGCTAACTGATGAGTGCTTGGAACGAAGGAGATTTGGAATGCTAGATAAGTCGCTCCAATGTTGTCGCAGTGAATTGTTGGTGGAGATGAAAGTGGAACATTGAGTTAAGAGAAAAGTGATTGAATCCAAGTTATTTCTGCCACAGTATTTACCAAAGCTTTGTATTCAGCCTCTGTACTTGATTGAGCAACTATTGGTTGTTTCTTAGATGACCATGAGATCAGATTGTTTCTTATGAAAATAAGATATCCTCTTGTTGATCTTCGATCGTCAACGTTTTAGGTTAATCCAATCAGTAAATGTTGGTGCATGCATCTTTTGACAGGCTTTATTAACAACAAAAGAAATATCAGGTCGTGTGATGGTTATACATTATAGTGCTCTTACTATAGGCTTCTATATAATGTAAAATCAATTGAAGAAGAAGAATTCATAATAGGAGAGGAGGAAGTAGAGTATGACGTTGAAAGTGGTTTACATTGGTCCATCCTAGTACGATGTAACAATGATGCTATGTATTTTGATTGAGATAAAGTATAACTAGATTTATTTTTAATAAATTCAATACCAAGAAAATAATGGGCTGGACCTACGTCATGAAGAGCAAAATTTACATGCAAAGAATTAATCACAGTGTCAATACAATTTTGTTCAGGACTGAGAATGAGTATGTCATCTATGTAAATTAGTAAAAATATTGAATTAGAAAATTTATTTTTATAATATAAAGATGTATCTGTTTTAGAACCAGTGAAACCAAGTGTTTGAAGATGATATGTTAGTTTGTGAAACCAGGCACAAGGAGCTTGTTTAAGACCATAAATTGATTTTTGTAATTTACATACGTGATTAGGAAAAGATGAATGATTAAAATCGGTGGTTGTTCCATGTAAATAAGTTCTAAAATGTCTTAATGCAAAAATGCATTTGAAATATCAAGTTGATGAATAGACTAATTAAGACTGATAGCAAGAGGTAATAAAATAGGAATTGATGTAATTTTCACAACTAGACTAAAAGTTTCATAGAAACCTTCTGGTTGGCTAAACCCCTTTGCTACTAGCCTAACTTTATGTTTATCAATAGTTCCATCCAGCTTATATTTTAGGTTAAACACCCATTTACAGCCTATGACATGAAAGTTGGGAGATCTAGGTACTAGAGTCCATGTATTATTTTTAATAAGTGCACTAAATTTAGGAGTCATAGCTTGCAACCATTGAGGGTTTTTAGAGACTGAGTTCAAATCATTTGGTTCTATAGTGTAAGGTAAGGTAATATTGGAGCATAATGACAGTGGATATTTTGTACTAAGAGTGGTGAGATTAACATTGGGTTTGTGTTCTTTTTGAAGAGAAATTAGGTCAACACCACAATCTGTGTATATGTCGTTAAGAGACTTATGCTTGGTTGGAGGAGTGGATTGTGGACTTTGAGTGAGTGTATGAGAATGATATGAAGATGAACTTGGTGTGTCAACTATTTGATGATTAGTAATTGAGGAAGAAATATTTAACTCAGAGAATGGAGAACTATAAGTGAGATAATTAGATTTTGTGAGACTCATCATTTGACTTGCGGAGGTCATAGGAAAAGAATAAGAGTCTAGACAATTTCCTAGAGTACCTTTATTAGAAGATGCATTAGAATTTTCAAGAATTGTATTTAAAAAAGAACAATAAAAAATATGTTCATAAAAAATAACATGCTTTGAAATGAACAACTTACTTGAATTCATAGATAAACATTAGTAGTCATTGTGTTATGGACTGTAACCAAGTAAAGCACATTGATCTAATTATGATGTCAATTTATGTTGAGTGTAGGGTTGTAAATATGGATAATGTAAACAACCAAAAGTTTTTAGAATATTATAATCGAGACATTTTAAATAGAACCTCATATGGAGATTTATTTCTCAATATTGGTGTTGGCACTTGATTAATCAAATTAATGGCAGTGCATACAGCTTCATTCTAATATTTATTTGGCATTGAAAAAGTTTGATAAAGAAGTGATAAACATGTTTCTATGAGATGTCTATGTTTTGTTTCAGTTGTGCCATTTTGTTGAAGAGTATGAGGGCACGAGATTTTATGTATTATGCCTTGGTTTTTATGATGACGGTACAAGACCTGAAATTCACCTCCCAATCAGATTGAAACGAAATAATTTCTATAGAAAATTGTCTTTCTACTCTATTTTGAAATTCTAAAAAAACATTAAAAACATCACTCTTAAGTTTTAGAGGATATAGTCAAATATATTTACTAAAATCATCTATAAAAATATCATAGTAAGAAAATTAAAATGAGATAGAACTAGTGAGGGTCCCCATAAATTTGAGTGAATTAGTTCTAAAGATTTTGTTGATATTTTATTTGAACTAGTAAATGAAAGTTTCTGAGATTTTGAAATACAAAAAGCATCACCCAATAATGTTTTGGTAATTGAGTAGTTGGTAAACCATATTGCTCAATTATTGCATGAAGAGTTCTAAACTGAAGATGTCTGAGCCTATTTGTGCCATGTGTGGAATTAGTTATTTCTCCAAGAAAAGCAACATGTCCATTGATCTGTGGCTTCAAAAGATAAAGTTGATCTGCAGTTGTTCTCTTGAGGACGTTGTGTGTCCTCTCGTTCTTCACAAGACAATAATCAACATGAAACTCAAAAAAATATTATTATCAGTCGTTAACATTTTCACTAATTCTAAATTTCTAGTGATCTTTGGTACATGCAAGATATCTTTTAATTTAAGTGGAAATGATAACTATTTTAAAAAGGTATTTTCAAGCAATTGAATTTTCAAACCTTAACCATTACCTATTTTGAGATGATCCATTCCTTGATAGTTTGTTGGCATATTTATCACAAGTTGATTAGGAGTAACAAGGTGCATTGCACCACTATCTGGAAACCAAGTGGTTGAGATAGAGGGTTCAGAAATATTACCAACGTTCATCATATATGCTTGTGATGCAGCTTGAGGAAATTGAGTAAACTGAGTCACTGAGTTGTCTTGATTCCCTTGGGTTGTAGGATTGCTTTGACTCAATGTGAAAAATTCTTAAAATATCTTTTTTTGCACTTCTTACCTCGGTGTCCAACTATGAACATATTTGAGACCGAGGTTGCCAATTCCTATTTCCTTTGCCCCTTCTTCCTTTGTTTTGTCTTAATCCTCTATTTTGTCATTGCAAATTCACTTTACTTTGACTTTGAGATGACCAAAGTTGAACATTGTTGGCTACAAGAGCTAGACTGTTGGTATTTTGAATTTGATGAAATGCATAAATTGCATCATGAGCCTTTTATCTAGCTATTATATCTTCAAATGTCAAGAGATTTAGATTTGCATTGATGCTGACTTGAATGGAATGTAAGAGGTACTAAGTCTTCTTAGAAATGCAAAAATCATTAATGCATCGTCAACTGAATGTCCTGCACATGACAATTCTTTTGTTATATTTTTAAACATCTTAATGTAGTCATCAGTAGTCATGTCTTTCTTATTAGAATTGTGGAGTCTTCTTTGAAGATCCATAATTCTTGATTTTCCTTTTGACGAATATGCTATTTCTATTGCATCTCACATTTCTTTTGTGGTATTTTTCCGTCCAATATTAGAGAGTATAGATTCAGAAAGAGAGGAAAGAATAAAACTCAGTACCTACTGATCATGGTACCACCAGATTTTATATTCTGGATTTGTTTGTATATTATTGTGAATATCAACAACAAAAACGGCTGGGGGATCATCTTCGATATATTTCATCAAATCATACCCATTCAAAATAGGAATGATTGAATTTTTCTAAACATGATGATTTTCTCCTGTAAATTTTACCAGCAAGATCAATCCGGTGGGAATAGCTATTGAAGCTTGGACTGCAGAGGCTGTCACTGCTTGAGATGCAGAGTTGGATGATCCCGTCAACGCAGTCATTTGATCCTCTATGGCTCTGATACCATGTGAAGAATTCAAGAAGAGGAGAGAAAGAGAAAGGGAGAGAGAGAGAAAGAAATCGTGGAAAAGAGGAATCATAAAATGAATTGTATTAATCTTTTTCGTGTTTACAATGTTATATTTATAAGGTTCTGATTTAGAACCGTTGGATTAGTGAACACTGGTCCACCAATCTTTAATAATCGTTATCTTGAATATCCTTAACAGTTTCTGCTGCTCCAGTCGTCGTCCTCCTCCGGCGAGCGGTCTCCGGGTTTCAAGCGTTCTTCTTTCTAACTTGACGATGGCTCTGGTGGTGCTTCTCTGGAGCCCACACCATCGGGAACGCCCACTGCAACGCATTCACCAAGAGGCTCTACAACTTCACTGGAAAGGGCGACAGGGACCCGTCTCTGGCCCCCGCGTACACCAGGACGCTAAGGTCGCAGTGCCCGCGAGGGGACGAGATCAGCATCGTGGAGATGGACCCGGGGAACGCCGTCAGCTTCGACACGAGCTACTACACTCGAATGGGCAATGGGAAGGGGCTCTTCCACTCCGATGTCGTGCTGCTCCGCGACAAGGTGACAGGGACCTGGTGTACCAGTACACCGGGAGCGCCTCCAAGTTCTTCCGCGACTTCGGAGTCGCCATGGGGAAGATGGGCAGCATCGGCGTCCTCACCGGTGCGCGAGGGGAGATCAGGAGGAACTGTGCTCTGGTCAACGCTTGGTGGAGAGAGAGTGAGCGGGAGAGACACACACAGAAAGAGGGAAGGGACAGATAGACAGAAGGGGAGCGAGAGAGAGTTCAGTTCTTTCTTTTGATAGATTAGTCTGTGTACAACGTCATTTGTTCGTTTGTCTTGCGGCCATAAGCCAGGACCGTTTAATTCTGTCTTGTGACCCTCGGTCATCTTATACTCTCCATCGTCTACGATTCTTCTCCCTTGCCCCTCTCTCTCTCTCTCTCTCTTGCTCGTCTATTTCTTCTCCCCTGTCCATCTCCTTGTCCTTTTGGCTTTCGATCGCTCTTTCCCTCTCCTCCCGGGCGAGTAATTAGTATTCCTTTACTTACCACCCCCACAAATCATGTTCTCCTCATCTGTATCACTTCATCTACCCTACATGATCATAGCAATGGAGCGACGTCATGAAACCGCTAAGAATACTGATTGGGTCGTAAAAAGAGAATGTTAAAAGACAGCCCAAAATGTTATTGGGCCTTAATAAAGCACGAGAATACTGATCCAACCCAAGTGGTCGTTCATAGTTTGTTTTATTTTTCTATTGATTTACGTTTTTTAATGCTGTTTTATATCTTTTTTATTTTTTTGGAGTGTATTTTTTTTGGGAATGCCCCACCTCCTTTTACTATAATTTAATTTTGACGTCACAAAAGTGGGTATAAACACTTAGAAAATCCGAGGCACTTGGGTCAACGAGTCAACTGCAAGAACAAGGTGATGACCCTAACTGGTCATTGACTCCCCAACTTCGAGAGTATGGACTTCGTCACAAACGTGTCAGTCCTTTCTGCCGTCCTCATAAGAGAGGTCTTATGGCACTTGACCGCACGGGGACATCTGCTGATCATGCACAGCAAGAAGTTACAGAACTTGAGTGATTTCCTGTGCGCACTCGCTGAGTCGTCGACGACGGAAACAAGACGATCCACCGCATCCGGGGTCAACAGAACACCCCGAGTCAGGATCTGTTGGAAAAGGCTGAACAACGATTCCGTCCACACTGGGTAATCTGAGATCAAGCTCTGGTGAGAGGGCAAGCATATGATCTCTTCCTTCAGGGTCGCCCCTCGGAGCAGCTTCTGGCAGCAGGCGGAGACGTGAGACGGGTGCAGGCACTCTCTGACGATCTTGCTCAAGAGATCACAGAGGTGGCTGTTGATTCCTTCCTTGAGGAGAATCAGAGGGAGGAAGAGGGCATTGGTTGCCGCCACCTGGTGCAGTTTGCAGAAGTCGACTGTGGTGGAGAGCAGCACCCGAGAGGCTGGGCTCTGCAGTACCATTAGCTTGGGGAGGACAACGGAAGCGAGAAGAAGGCCGGAGGCGTGAGGGTTGCCGAGGGAACAACTCGAGGAGAGATGGGAGAGAAGAACTGATGCCATCTCGTCCTCCGCTTGCCACGGTTCCATCAGGCTCAAGACCTCAAGAGGTCTCTGGTTCTCTGCTTCTCCATGGCTGAAACACAGGGCTTGGATTTCACTGGCCATCAGCAGTGCATCAGAGGAAGAAGCTACTGTCAAAATTTTGGCCTTCAGAGACAGTGCTCTCTCCGATGTACCAGGATTTAGAATCTGGAGGTCAGGATAATGGGCCCCAGCTTGCTCTCCTGCTGACATCTCTATCTCTTCCTCCATGGTCAACTTTTCTTCTACCTCTTCTTCTTGGGCAAAACGAGACCTTCGGCCCAGCTCATGAATTTGGTGGAGAGAAAGAGGAAGCCAAGGGAGAAGGGGGCTCTCTACCGCTGTCACGCTGCTCAGCCATGCAGGAACACTGTCGAAATCTTCCTCCATCTCCTCTCCACCTCCCTCCTCCCCGGTTTCTTCATGGGCTTTGGGATCATGGGACGGGGAAACACAGTCGAGCAGGTTGCGGGCAGCCGCCAGAACCCAGGAGTACTCCCCGTTGTGCCGAGCTCCAGATGCTTCATCCTCGAGAATATGACGGGCGAGGGAGCGGAGACGCCGACGACAGAACCTGCGGCTCTCCATGGCGAGAAAGGAGAGGACCTGCGACTGCACCGCCGGCGGGAGCGTCTGCATCCACACGCACCTTCAAATGCCAGGAGAAGAAACAGGAATCGATCAACCAGCTGGGATGGCCCACGGTAGAGAGTGGAAAAGCAGACTCTGGAAAGCCTCCGCTCACCTCCGCGAAGACGACGGGGTTGACCGGGAGACCGCGGCAGTGGGGGCTTCGAGAAGAGAGAGGAAGGCGGAAGTGACGTGGTGACCAGGTGGTGGCTGCTGCTGCTGCTGCTGCTGCTGCTGGAACCAGAGGGAAGCCTCCCCTTCCGGGCATGGAGAATGGAGGAAGATCTGGAAGAGCGGGACCCACCGCTCCATTCTCCACCTCTGTCCTCCTCCCCTCCGGCCGGAGATTGCTCCTGAATCGGCTCGTGAAGCCTCCTCCACCACCTATTTGCTGGTCAATGGGCTGGAAGAATAAAGCCCAACAACTCTCTTCGTCTGTCTACGTGATCACCTCCGCCACCACTCAGCTCCAGCCCGTCATCCCCACCATGGTCACCGCTGCCATTCGAAACCCTCACCTCAGCCCTCTCAGGTTGAGGAAACCGGGGGCTTTCGTGCTCGTTGCTCTTGCTCGAGGCTTGTCCGCCTCTGTGCGCCCCCAGGCGAGTTCTGGGAACAGGAGGGGGTCTCCTCGCCGCATCTTTCTGGGCATCGGTGCCTCCCTTCTGGAGAGTTTCGGAAGGATGGACTCCGGCGCCGGCAGCTCTAGCGGAGGTCGATCATTTACGGCCTCCGCACGGCCGCAGCAAGGTGCCTCGCCCGTGGAGCAGGTAGCATTGGCGGATGCTTGCGGAATTAACCAGCCCATGACGTGTTGTCCCTGAATCTAAGATGTCTCTCGTGCTTGGCTCTTCTGTGTTCTCCCGCTGCAGGTACTGATGAATGTCGAGTGGCCGGAGAAGTTCCCCTTCAAGGAAGAGGACTTCAGTCGATACGATGAGTAATTGCTCTTCGACTACTCATTAGCTTTAACTAGTCCTCTATTTGCTTCCCTGTCTAGTGTTATTCATTTTATTCTGTGCCAACCAAACCAAAAGAACCTTGTCGCAGCACCTCCATAGCCTTACTGCAGTCTGTGGTTGACCCACAATCTTCTTCACTTTGCCTTTCCCTAAGCGATTAATTAGCCCCTATGAGATTTTGAATAATTCAGAAATGGTGAAACTAACGATCTTGAAATCATGGATTTCGAAATCGGTGAATTCTCTTAGTTTTTGTCATCAGTAATATTGTTTAGTTAGGAGCAAAAATACGAGTGCTTTGCCATCGGAAGCTTGTCTTATGGCAGAATAATTATTTAGAATCGCATGCTGTGTCCAGACATAGAATTAGCTATGATGCGCATGCACTTTTTCCTGGATGGCTTACTATGTGAACCGTTTCTCTCAATATAAAAACATTACCAAATGAGGATGCAAAATTTTAGATGTAACACCATGTTACTTCATATCATCTTTAAGAGTAGTTTGTAATTAAATTGTGTCATAGGCAGCGCTGAAGGGAATTAGGGAAATGGCATGCCATGTGTGTTTCGTAAACGCCAACACAGATGGGGTGACCTATGATTTCTCGTACAACCATTCAATGATATTTCAGTGAGGTGAAATTTATCTGCTAGATGAATCCTAACTTGAGTCTATTCTCAAGTGTTAGTGGAAAAGTGGAAAGAACTGGTAATAGCAACGAACATCCATTGATTCCTGCGATGTTTCTGTTGTCCTTTTTTTATTGACGACTATTTAATATATTCAATTCCTAGTGTTAAAGATACATAGAACACCGACTTGTTAAATAGTTATATTTTTGCCATGATTCTTCTGGTGGAAATTTCATGATAATTATCCTTTTCTTGGCGGGCATTCCTTTCAGGCTCATTTTCCTTTATTTCTTTTCTATCACCTGTTTGATTAGCCATCAGTATGTCCATGGGTTAATGCATTCCGTTTGTCCTTGTCACTTGATGTTGATGCCAATTTTTATCTTCTTACGTGGAGAACCATTACTTTTGGTCATTGTTGATAATGTTTCATATCGGTCATGTATTGTAGCTTACAAGTGTTATTGGGTCACTTGACAGATCACCAGACACTTACTTTTACTCAGAACCTCGTTTTGTTACACATATTGATGATCCAGCGATTAATGCCCTGACAAAATATTACTCCAAGGTTTTTCCTCCAAAGGATACTCCAGGAATCTCTCTGCTGGATTTATGTAGTAGCTGGGTGAGCTTCTATTGTTTTTCTTTATAATAAAGTGATTTTTTGTGGTTTTATTTTATTTTATGATATATTTATTGCTGTATCTTTTGATGTGTAGGTTAGCCACTATCCACCTGGATACAAGCAAGATAGAATCGTTGGCATGGGTCTGAATGACGAAGAGCTTAAGCGAAATCCGGTACTAGTCACTAGGGAATAATTTTTCTTAAATACTGACATAATACTTCCTGCCTTGGTTTTGTAAATTAGAAGCATTCAATATTTTCCCTTCAGAGAGTTTGCTAAAAATTATGCTGAAATTTCTCCAGAAAATTGTTTATGTTTCAGCAAGGTTTTTATTTTTTATTTTATTTTTACATTGGTATTCTTTACTTGATAATTATAGCCGCGAAAAATAACAGAGCTTTGGAAAGAAAAATATCGTTCTCAGAATTCTAATTAGTTCTCAGTGTTTCTTGGAGATTATCACAGACAAGAAAAACCATTTATTGGGAGTCGGTACAAAACATTTCAAATAATGTTTTGGACCTCCAATTAAAAAGGATTTTGTAGAAGTATTTTTTGCTTATATTTTTATCCCTGATGATGTTTTTTCTTTAATGTATTTTTCAGGTTTTGACAGAGTATCTCGCACAAGATCTGAATGTGAATCCGAAACTTCCATTTGATGACAATACATTTGATGTAATAACCAACGTGGTAAGTTATCTTGCTTCCTTTGTTTTTGTCATGGTTTATTACAGCAAATGAGTTCTATTTTGGATATTTCTGCCTTTTCTGACATTCTTAATAATATATTTTTCTGTCCCGAATTTAAGCAAACAGAATTGTCTTTATGATTATCCATAGAATCATGTGTAGAAATATTTTCACCAATTGTAAGGCCATGAACCAAGACTGTTGATTTTATGTTTTGAAAATCACGAGGTTCATATTCTATTCAATGTTTTAACATTCTTTGAGATTATCCGAGAAAAAGGGTTTAAAGTCCCATGCTATGACTTAGTGGTTGTCATATAATTTATTGGTTGCAGAGTTTAATGGCATGAATTTGAGGTCTTGGAGAATGGTAGCTTCAGTTCATCCTCAATAGATATTCGGATCCTTGGTGCTCTTGAGCTCATGAAAATAACATAATCACTGAAATATCCTTATCATATCAGGAATCTTGGATTTAACATTGGATGTGGAGAACTCTGTTTATCTCTTGTACACAAGCAAAATGTTGTTGAATTCGCGAGGCAGGCTTTATTCCTTGCAACTAATTTTGATGAGAACTGGCTGTTGTTCTCTGGTCAACGTTTAAAGGATTCCAGTAAACTGATCCCTGTGCCGTCAGTTAAATTTTTTGCGTTTCTTCATCTCACTAATACCTTCAACAACCTCTTTAGTCAATATCATCGTTGATTTATATCATTTCAGGACATTATTTCGTTCATGTTCCTTGTCGAGAAAAATTGACACACTTTTATCAGTTGCTTGGCGACTGATCCTTTTCTGGATCCTTTCTATGTTCCATAGTTTTTTCAACATAAGAAAGGATGAATCTATGGTGGTATATCTCCTCTTCCTACAACATCTCCCCATTTTTGGATAATAATTTTTCTTTCTTTGTTTGAACTTTGGTACAATGCTTGACATTTCTATATCTGAAGTTGTAGCTGCTTGACCAGCTGAAAATCCTTTGACTAGGAAACTAAGGTCAGAGTAACTGAAAGTCTTTTCCAAGAAAGCAGCCATGAAGCATTGCGATAGATTGGATGCATGGGCTAGAATATTTTCTTTAGCACATGCTGACTCTGAGAACCATATTATGCATGTGAAATGGCTATAATACTTGCAACACTGTTATGATGGTTGAACTGCATGAAAATTTAATCCAAATTTAAACAATGCCAAAAAGCTTAGTAACTCCGCTGTATCTTTTTCATAGGTCAGTGTTGACTACTTGAATAAGCCGCTTGATGTGTTCAAGGAGATGAATCGGATTCTCAAGCCAGGGGGGTTGGCGATCATGAGGTAATATTTTTATTTCATCTTCATCCATATACAATGTCGTTCATAACTCGATACTTAGTTAATTATCTTGGAGCAATTGAAGGGCAGATTGAACTTTCCAAGGCGATGATGAACATCTAAACAGAAGAATGGGTGCCATTGATCATTATTACTTGGTTTTAGCTCCGAGTAGTCTAATCTCCTTGTCTTTGCCGACTAGTTTCTCAAATCGCTGCTTTTGGACAAAAGCCATCTCGATTTGGACATCAACTGGCGACGCTGATCATGCTTGGATTGTCGGATCCTATTTCCACTACGCCGGAGGCTACGAGCCGCCAGTTGTACGCCAACATCTACTCTCCATTATTTTCTTGGGTTTAATTATAATTTTCCGACCACAGCCCATCACTCGAATCATCTAAATCATTAACACATTTGATGAGCCGCGTGTGTTCTACGTGCTGTTTCAGTCGGTGGACATTTCTCCCAACCCCGGGCGCTCAGACCCAATGTACATCGTGTACTCTAGAAAGAAATCGGCAGCATAATCTCTTCGAGGATCAAACGGCCTGTGATTCGCCAGGTAGGAGGAGCACAAGGGCTGTGTGTCTCCAGCTCAGCCATTACCAAAGTGGAGCAAGAACTATATACCCACCTCATCCTCCCTGTCATTATCATTGTTTACAGAGGTTAGATTCTTTCCTACCCTTTTTTTCTCCCTCTTCTTTGCCGTTTCAAGTGTATAAATATATTCCATATAAATACGATATGAGAGAGATGGTCTCCGGTCGCAAGCGTGTCCTCCAGTGTGTGCCTTTTGGGGTTGACGTCATCCTATGCATTGGGCAGCGAGAGGTTCTTCACTACACGCGTAGCAGACACGTTGCTTGAATGGGATGTGATGAATGTTTAAAGAGTTAGTGTCGTATTCTATGTGACAACATTTATAATTTAATTATGGCGTTTTATTCTTGAAATTCTATAATTTCTGATTCCATCACGTGGAGTGGAGAGAGAAATGGCCGCCGTTTAAACAAGTCGTCTAAAGATGGTTTTTTGAGCAAGTTGGCTGGATTTCTGTTGGCTGGTTTGATGATCGATGGGATGACTGGTTTAGGGTTCTAGTGCATAAGACTTTTAGTCTGATAATGACTTATTCTTTTCATTAGTTGACCTTGATTAACCTAGTCTGACAATGCCTTCCTCGCGACGGAGACATCTCTCTCTCTCTCTCTCTCTCTCTCTCTCTCTCTCTCTCATTAACATAGTTGACCGTCGAGGATATAAAAGACATCGACGGACCTGCCTCTCTCATTGAGTGGCCACTAGGCATCCCTTACTCTTTCATTGGTTGACCTCGGTTAACTTAGTCGGAGAATGCCTTTCAAGCAACGGAGACCTCTCTCTCTCTCTTTCTCTGTCTTCCCCTCTGTCTCTGTCTCTCACTCTTATTAACATAGTTGACCGTCGGAGGGTATAGACGCCATTGACGGCCTCTGTCATTGAGTGGCCACAAGACATACCCTTATTCTTGCCATGGGTTGATCTTGGTTAAAGTAGTCTGAGAAGCCCTTCCAAGCAACGGAGACCTCTTTCTCTGTCTCTCACTCTCATTAACAGTTGGCCGTCGAAGGGTACAAAAGCCATCGACGGACCACAACACACCGTTTTCTTGGTGGTGAGCTCAGGTTGACCGGGACGTGGATCCAGCTCGGCGCCGGGGGAGAGAGAGAGAGAGAGAAAGGAGATATATATATATATATATAGAGAGAGAGAGAGAGAGAGAGAGAGGTTGGGAAGGGGAAGGGACTTTATTTCATGTACGTACCGGTATGGGCAGGAGATACCAATAAATGATGATGTGGGGATTCCCTAAAACACGAGGCGCGTTCTCGCTCTCTCGGAGAGACACATGTTTGGGTCCCGATTCATCTGCGAGCTCCGATGCCCCGGAGGTCCCCCACGCAACTTCTCTCTCTTTCTCCCTCATCTCCCTCTCTCTCTCTCCCTTCTCCCTCTGTATCTCTCTGAAGGATGAGAGACTGGACCCATCTACGAAGCGATCTCTACTCAGATCCTCCTCTCTCTCTCTTTCCCGCATCCCCCCTCCCAGCCCTTCTAAGATATCAAGAATCTTGGTCCATCGTGTCCGTCACTCTGCGATCCTTCCAGGAGATGGCCCTGCCAGGTCTTCACCCTTGACTTTTCTCCATCACCTTCTGGTTAAAAAGTCAAAGATTTACCGTGCCCTCCTCCCCCTCCCAACCCATCTTCTACCATCACAAGCTCCCGGAGGCAAACCTAGTGGCAACTCCGACGGGAAAAGCCAGCTTATTCGAATTCTATATCGGCCTCGCCGTTCATTGAGCGAAAGTTAAGCTGAGATGTCGCTTATCAAAATTTTCCTTGTGCAGAGATCTATCTGCCCCTCGTCGGAGGCCCCGGCGAGGCCCACTGTACGGCGATCGGGCGACATCTCCGAGCCCGGTCGTGCCACCGGCTCCTGACTGGACCAGGCGCCTCCACACACCGGTGCCGGCGTTGCACCGGGCAGAGAAGAAAGGTAAGAGATCATGGGCTCCCATTCTGGAACTGTTGCGTGGGGAAGTCACCGTAGATGTATAATTGAAGAGCTCATGCAGAGCGCTATGTGGGGCTCACACATACCAAGAGATTATTGGACTTAATTCATACCATCCTCTGTTTTTACTTAATATGAAAGACGATATTCTCCGAGATTTTTACTTTCTTGCGTTTTGATGTCTGCTATCCTTATCCGCAGTAGAGAGAGAGAGAGAGAATCTGACGACGAGATCGGCATTTAGACTACATTCGGGACAGCTACACAGGGATCTATTATGGGAATCGTCAGACTACTCCAAAAGAAGGAAGAGGAAAATGGAGACGAGGAGCTCGAGTGGATCCTCAAATTTTGGACTGTAGCTCCTCAATAGTCGCCGGCCAAACCCGATGGAAAACCGATTTTCCAAGGCTTGATCCTATTGGTCTCGTCGACAGAAGCATCTGTCAAGAATCTCGCCCGGATCCTCTCCGCAATCGTTGAATGCTGGCCGGCGGAAGGTCGAGGAAACTCAGCCGTGGAAGACACGTACTCCACGTGGAATACACCAAACGTAACAGAGATGAAGAGGAAGTGCTCAATTTCTATGAAGGGGCAGCTGAAGTTAGCAGAAGATGACAGAGCTCCCTTCTCTCCCGTCTCCCTTCCCCCCCCCCCCCCCCCCCAACAACGTCAGCTGCATATGGGCTATCATGGGCGCTGAGCCCCATCTCCGTACACCCCTTCTGAGTTTCTCCAGAAGTTGTGGACAAAGGGGTTCATCAACCATAAATCCTTGAACAAAGATTAGCAGGGATTCCCTGCGCAATCATCGGACAGATCTTCCAAAACCATCCAATATCATAAAAAAACAATGGCTTCTGATCCAATTCATTGACCTCTAGCGATTATAACTTTGTTGCCATGTTCCAACCTTGCTAAATTCGAGATTATCTCATTTAAACACAAGTAAAAGAGTGACCCTTCTGATTGCTAGATATCCAAGTGACGGCCTGTGTTGTTGATTTTCTCATTTGTTTTGTTTGTATTTTTTTCAACTTATATTTACCCAGCTTCGATTTAATTTCCTCGATCCCTTTTTATGACCGGGATCTATTTATGATATCTCTTATGAATAGGGTCTGTAGAACCTAGGGATAGACTTTCATGCCATGGAAGCATATTCTACTTACGTTCTATTTGTTTTAAGATAGATGGTCGGGATATTTAATAGGGTATATATTCTTTCCGATGATTATATTTTACACTATAGCCTCCGTATTTACTGTTCTCCACTGGGTCGTTGGTTCTTCTCGTTACTACCACAATGAATGCTTTCATGGCCAGTCTTTGACCAAGGACGGCCCCTGCAGGCCCCACCCGCGGCCTCTTATCGCCGGGGCAGCTAGCCATCTTAAAGGAAGCGGAGATCGCAGCTATACCTCAACCGAGAACCGTCGACGTCGACAGACGTAATCCCCCGGTGCAACGCAAACCTGCCCCAATTTGCTGTCAAAGACGTAATCTAACGCACGATGAAGTGGAACCAAACACAAAATACTCGTGGAAGAGAGAGAGAGACAGAGAGGCAGGATTCGTCCCCCATTGCACCATAAATACACCCTCAATCTACCACCGTTGAATTACTTCCCTCTCTCTCTCTCTCCCTTCCCTCCCCCTCATCCCTCTCTCTTCTTTGTCCCTCCCGACCAGCCTTCTCCATGATGGTTGCTCTTCGGCTGACAGTGGTGTTCATCTTGAGCAGCTTAGTCTCTATAGTTGGGCATAAGAGGCCATGGCCGGCCACTCTTCCCCAGGAGCTCTCCGCCCTCGACATCTCCGTCAGGATCCGGGTCGACCCGGAGGCGACTTTCCCGGTGTCCACCGACTTCGGCCGGTTGGTCAGCGCCGCCCCCGCTGCCGTTCTGTTCCCGTCGTCAAACCTTGACATTATGGCCCTCCTCAGTTTCGCGAACGACTCGCCGAGGCCTTTCAAGGTGGCTCCCCGCGGTCGAGGGCACTCCCTTCGGGGGCAGGCGGCGGCGCCGAAGGGCGTCGTCATTGATATGAGGTCCCTGGCGAGGCGGACAGGCGGCGGCCACGACACCGTGGCAACGACGCTGTCCCCTATCACAGTGTCGTCCTGCCAGGATGGCAGCGACCCCCAGGGTTCCGCTTACGTGGACGCCGGCGGGGAACAACTCTGGGCAGACGTGCTAAGCGAGACGCTCAAGCATGGGCTTGCACCCAAGTCGTGGACAGATTATCTCTACTTGACCGTTGGAGGCACCCTCTCCAACGCGGGGATCAGCGGCCAGGCCTTCCGTCATGGCCCCCAGATCTCCACCGTCTACGAGCTTGACGTGATCACCGGTACTCTTTCTCTCTCTCTCTCTCTCTCTCGATACATGAGATAATCATGATGAGGTTTCTGATGTGGGTTGTCGTCGACATCAAAATAAGTTTTTCTTGCAAACGTTGGCTGACATCCTCCGTGCTATCTTGACGTGGGGATCACAAGGAAAGGGAGAGATGAAGACCTGTTCCAAGGAGCACAACTCTGATCTGTTCTACGCGGTCCTGGGGGGACTCGGCCAGTTCGGGGTCATCACTCGGGCTCGGATCGCTCTGGAACCAGCGCCTGATAACGTAATCCCAATAAAACCATCAAGCTTAGCCTAAATATCTAATTATGTATCACGATTTTACATACTTACGGACGTGTCCATGCACGAGTAATCTGATGAGGCCGAGCTCAATCTCCCGGTGCAGGTGAAGTGGGTGAGATTGATCTACACCAACTTCGCCGCGTTCACGAAGGACCAGGAATACTTGATATCTCTGGACGGGAGACCAACCCCCGGGACGAACAGCACGAAGAGCAAGGGCTTCGACTACGTGGAAGGCTCCGTTTTCCTTGACCGCAGCCCCGTCAGCAGCTGGAGATCTTCCTTCTCACCGGCAGACTCCGCGAGGATAAACTCCCTGATAACAAAGTATGGCCCCGTCTACTGCTTGGAAGCCGGCATCTACTACCGCAATGCCTCTAAATTCGCTGCCGAGAAGGTAAGCCGTGGCGTTGACTTTGGATGTCTCGACTGGTTCTAAGCTCTTCGATCCATCCACAGGACCTTGATCGGTTGCTGGAGGAGCTCAGCTTCATCCCGGGCATGACGTTCATAATCGACATCGGCTACGTGAGGTTTCTCAACAGGGTTCGCGAAGGGGAGCTACAACTCCGCGCTCAAGGCCTGTGGGATGTCCCCCATCCATGGCTTGCTCTGTTCGTGCCCAGATCCAGGATCTCGGACTTCAATGCCCGAGTCTTCAGGAGGATCATCAGGGAGAACCGCTCAAAGGGTCCTATCCTCGTCTACCCCGTCAACAGAGACAGGCAAGTCGCCATGTGACCGTCAAGGATGACATAATTCGGAGATGTCCTGAAATCGGCTGCGAGAAACTAAGAATGTCGACATCTTTCATCGTCTGTTGCAGGTGGGATGAGAGAACGTCCGCAGTGATCCCGGACGAAGGCGTCTTCTACTCTGTGTCGTTGCTGTGGTCTGCGACAACGGAGACCCTTGAGCAGTTGGAGGCCCAAAATGAGGAAGTACTGCGATTCTGCAACGACGAGGGCATCAAGGTGAAGCAGTACTTGCCCCATTATGAGGAGAGATCCGATTGGGTGAAGCACTTCGGCGCTAAGTGGGAAGTCTTCCTGGAGAGGAAGAGGAAGTACGACCCCAAGAGGATTCTCTCTCCCGGCCAGGGAAACTTCACTTCCTCGGCTACCTAATGAGGCCTCCATTCCCACACAGAAGCCCTTCGAAGCAAGGAGAATAAGCTTTAGGATTGCTGATTATTCTTCCTGAACTATGCGTAGGTTGTGCATAGTTGTGTATGTAATCTCCATAAATCGAAGGCCTTCTTCTTACTCCGTGTCTTCCCAGTGAGTAGATCTATCAGCAGTAGTTATCCTCTGAGAGATTCGGTTTGACTTACGGAAAGCTCCCTCCCCATAGCTATCCGATTTTCTTTATCTCCTCGTTCTTCCGTAGCCATCAAATCTAGGGACCTTTGATTCGGTGGCGACCTTCCCGTGAGCGTGGGGAACTCGCGAAGAAGGCGCTCTCCCGTTGCATTAACGGAGTCCGATGAACCGTGAAGATGACAGATCTCGGGGAGATACGCGCCGGGTTCGTCGCGATGCGGGATTTCGCCTTCCAACAAGATTTGGCTGCAGGATCGTATCGCCCGGGGATCTCAGAGACGACCGCTCCTCATTTCAACATGAAGACAGAAGCCTTCCCTTGTCTGAAGATTGACAGTCTAAATCCTGCCTCCCATCTGGACAAGCGCCACGTTTCAAGAGACAGAGAAAGGCAGACAGACAGACAGAGACAGGGAGAGGGAGGGTAATCGTACGCCAATCAGGTGTTGTCATCAGAGTTTGGTTCAGTAGCTTATACTATTTTTAAATTATTGGGTATATAATGAGATATAATCATGTTTATTGCTTGCTATACTAATTATTTCGGAAGAATCATATTTTTCTATATCCGGAATAATATTGAAGAACAGGGGAGATTCGCATTTAGGCCCAAAAAAGAGGATAAGGGAGGTTTCCACATTGTTGGGCCGTAAATGGGCTTTTTTTCTGCAAGCCCAATTAGAACAACCCCTGATGACTCCGGCAAGCATGGAGAAGAGGATTTTTACGACTTTATCAAAAAATATTAAAACATATAAAAATATACCATGAATAATATCATTCCTCCGTGCATCTCATTTGGCTGGAACCGTTGATGCAGCGGTCCAGCTGGTGCGCCGCGTTGGCACTTGTGCTGACCTGGCTCTCAGTCTCCCCCTCTCTCTTTCTGATGCCTACGTTGCACCTGCGGAGAGAGAGAGGGTAGGATGTATAGGCAGAGAGAGAGATAGCGAGAGAGAGAGAGAGAGAGAGAGACGCTTGGACCGCGACTCACGACCGCGCAATGGGGAGTGGCGGCCCCATTTCTACAGCGTTGCTCGCGACATCCTTTCAAATTTACGCTAATGTGGATGTATTTATAAATAACAGGAAATAGATGGCTTATTATATGTTAGCTCGAAGAGAAGGGCTGCATCGCAGTGAGCACTGCCGCGCAACGGACTATATATATGCATTTTTCTTTCTTGTTTTCTCGACGTCTTCCGTTTCGATCGGCGCCATCATGCTGTTGTTGATGTAGAAGAGATTCTCTCTCCGGAGAAGGGAGAGCAGGGATCTCGGCGGAGGAGAGGTACAGGGAGGATGATGCTGTGGCTGGGGATCTGGGAGGAGTACGTGTGGAGGCGGGAGAATAGGTGGCGCGTATGGGGAGGGGCGGCCCTTCTGTGCCTCTTCTTCATGGTGGCGACGCCGAAGATCCCCCACTCCCGCAGCCACCACCAGTATGCTGACATGCGGAACTTCCTCGGTTGGTATCTTGGATATCTTCTGTTTGTTGCAATCTTCGTCTTTCCATCTCGGTAATTGAGGCTTCCTGTGTCTTTTGCGCCGTCCTCTCATGCTTTCCTCATGCAGGGGTTCCCAACACGCTGAACGTGCTCACGAGTTTCCCTCTGCTTATGGTCGGAGTCGTTGGCTTTATTTTATGCCTTCACGGAAGTTGCTTCGGCATCAGGTTTGCCCCGTCGAGTTCTGCGTCTTCTGTGTTCCGTTGTTTTGTTCTTTTATTCCTTTTTGACGGACAGGACTCCTTGCTATGGTCAGCGTTAAGGGGGAGACTTGGGGCTGGGCATTCTTCTATGCTGGAGTCGTGGGGTTGGCATTCGGATCTTCTTATTATCACCTCAAGCCTGATGATTCTCGCGTCACATGGGAAGTATTCCCGGTGAATATTCTTGCCGTTGTATCTCTTCTGTTTCTGATGGAACTCTGTTGTACGTTTGACTTGCTTTTAGATACGTTATTCTTGCGTTGGTTTCATCATTTGTATCATGCAGACCAAATCTCAGCAATCTCCAATTATTTTCTATTTTTTTATTAGCATAACTCGCACCAAACAGACTAGTGCACTCTCTGACTCGACATCGTCGAATCGGAATCCCAAGTCTGATCCTTGATTGACAGAACGCGGTTATGCAATGATCACTACTGTCTTACTCAACGTAGTAAGGCGTCTTCTTACCATAGATGAGGCCACGCTACGGACGTAAAACAAGAGTTGATTGATACGTATAAAAACTTTGGAAGCTGGACTCCGTTTGGAGCCACCTGAATCCGGTGGCGTCTATGTCCTGGCATCGGTTGACATGTTTTAGATTGTTTGGCACTCTGCTCTCTCAAAGGGAAGCTGCACGACATGGTTCCGTAAGAAATGCATGTGAATCAAGACCATGGTTCATCAGTAGCGTTTTGTGTCCGCTATTTTCGGATTTTTTCTGCCAATGGAGCATAGGTATCTGGTGGCCTTATCCCTAGTTTAACTGCTCACATTGTGAGAATATCCTGAGAAAATCGTGGCATTTTAACTTTCTATTCCTTGTCCTAGACGTGTAAAAAGTACGTTGCAAAAATATAAATATATATTTGTGTCAGGTTAACAACCTCTTGGAATATCAGAAAAGCTTTCAAGTGACTAGTGAAATAAATGCATAATTGGCTCTGAAAGATTAGAACGCCCACGCAATCTTTCTCTTCTCTCGTTAGAATTATTGTCCTGCTGATATGAAGGTATGCCTGACACACCTTGTCTGATGTCTGTGTCAGTTACTTCTTTGCTCCCTTGACAGCTGTCACATTTTAAACTGAGTTGCTAATAGGGGGTTTGGTAGTTGAGGCTGATTTTTGTTTTAATTTGTTATCATGCAAATTATAAACTACATTCATTGCCATTCTGTTCTTGAGTTCTTTCGGGTCTGTCAAATGTCATGGCCGTAGAGCCGTTCCTTTTTTTCTGTCAAATATCATGCAACAATACGTTATTTTTTAACTAGAGTTATGTGATGCAGATGATGATTTCAATAGTTTCACTCTTTTCTACCTTAGTTGTAGAGAGAGTAGATGAACGGCTTGGATTGACTTGTTTATTTTCCCTTATGTCGCTTGTCCTCGGCAGCATTGCTTATGAAAGGTAAGAGTTTGGTTTCACCAGGTTGTTCAAGTTACCCACGCTGCTAAAACTGAAAGCTTGATCGTTTAACTTCGTATATTTATCTTTTTATGGAGCTTATGTCCATGTGTTCCAGGACATTTGATGATCTCCGGTTACGCATGACACTCACCTTCATCCCAAGTATATCAATCCCAGCACTAGCTTTCGTGTTTCCGGCCAAGTATTCACATTCAAGATACTGGTTTTGGGCCGCAGGTCTAACCTTCAAAAACTTTATTATTTTTGCCATTTTTTTCTTTCTTCCATTAAGGAGATATGATTATTGGAGAAAGTTAAACTTGTTTCATTGCACTTCCAATGTTTTACCATACATCATTGTTTGTGCGTTAGCTAGAGGTTATGGAACGTTCATATTTTTGTCTCAAAGTATCTGGGAAACTTATATGAAAAGTGAAGTAATTGCCCTAAGCTTTTATACCCAAGGTTTTTTGTCTTTTAATTTATTTTCCCCATCTCCAACTTCTCTCCCACTACTCTGCTTCTTGTGTCTGTCGCTCTTTATTTTCATTAGCCGCTGTTCTTCCATCAATCTCATTCTGAATGTCTAATATGCGCGTGCCTAATCTTTGATACCTGTTTTTTACATTAGGGCTTTATCTTGTGGCAAAATTTGTGGCATCAGCTGATATGAAAGTCTATTGGTCAACTAGTTATATCATCAGCGGGCATTCATTGGCTCACATAAATCTAGCGTTGGTCCCTATTTTGCTATCTCTGATGCTTTGGTTCAGAAATATTAAAATTCCCAGGTATGCTGATATTTTTCCACAATATTCTGAAAAACCGCTCGTAAATACTGCCTGGTTATATGGCTCGATGCTTTTGCAAATCTTTTTAAGCTTCTCTGATGGTTCATGGAAGATATGATAGAAGATATTTGGTATAATAATATTCTGGGTAAGATTCGTTTAAGGCAAGAGACCATGAACGTGAGAATGCTCTAAATTTCCCCAATCCCCTGGAATTTGGCTCCGTGAAAAAATCACCTGACGCTGCTATCCTCTGAAAGCCTGAAGCAAGGAAATCTCCGAATGCCACGCAAGTTTTCTGCCCTAGCTTTGTTTCATAGGTTTTTAAATTAAATAAAATAAATATTAAATATTTTCAGACGGGAGCACGTGTGGTTTAACATGGATTAAACGTTGTCTTGTGCCCCTAGGGCCCATCCTTGGGCTCATTTTATTTTTTAGTTTACTTTCTTGAGTAAACTAAAGTCAATTGTCTCTGCAGCTTCATCTGGCCTGATAAGTAGGGGAGAGAAAATATTTAAAAAATTGAAAGAAAAATCTTCTATAGAAGAAATACACCCACAGGTCAACTCCTATTGACATGTACGTCTTTAAACGCACTGATAAAAGTAAATAGAGAGAAGAAACTCAAGGAGGAGCAACATCTGAATTGGTGCAAGGTTTCTAGTAGCAGTAGGCTACTTTTTTTACAAAGTTAATCCGGAGGCTTCATTCGAATAGTTTGCGTTTTTTTTTTTGCATAATTTCGATATATTTTTTCATCAGTTATCTTTTGGTTGCTTTTTTTTTTGCGTCACTATAAATTTCTTTTGTAGATTTAAACGGGATTTTTTCCCTTTTTCCTTGTTCTTACTCCATTCTCAGGGACTCTTAAGCTTATCGGATTGTGGACTGCTGGTGAATTTGCTAGCGATCTCTAGAAGGTCAACCCTCGAATCTTAATTTTTTCTGATGCCAAGTCGCTCCATTGCTCTACCTAACGCCAACATTTGCGATTGAATATCTTGTGATGGATGATGCATCTCTCTTCATGATGTGATGGGCGCATACATTTACATGCGGCGAGAGAGAGAGAGAGATGCCACGTGGGTTATCAGCAAGTTCTCGGCTCCTAGGCCAGAATTCATCAAAGCCCAACTGATCTTGGATGGACGCTACGCATGACATTTTTTCTTAAAAGTGCTGACTTTGAGAGCAAAATCCAGGAAACAGGAATCAGAGCACCCAGTGTGTGCTTCGGACTCGCCCTACCCACAGACATTGGGAAGTGAGCTGGGAAAAAGGCTCCATGTTTCTATTTGCACGAGTTCCATTCTTCCGCACGTGGATCAAATAAATCCAGTGCAAATCTATGGGCCTAGAACTAGCAGAGGGAGTTGCACTTGACCACGGCATATCTCACCGGATCTCAAGGCAAGCGAGACTGGGATCCACAAGTAAAGTCGGGGCGGTCCACAAACTCGAGGACAAGCTCAGGATGGGGCGCCTCCAGCTCGAGTATCACCTGCCAAGAGCCAAACAAACAGGTCAGCACGCCGCTATGTGGTCATGCCGACGGAGTGTCGGCTGCTTCTAGAGGGAGGGCTTGCTTCTAGAGAGAGCTTTTAAATCAGCATGGTTCGGGGAAATTTTGGTGCGATATCAGAAAAAACGGGGGCTTGCAACTGATTCCGTTAGCTAAAAGATAGAAAGAATGCTCTTTCTAGAGGGTGGTTCGGGGCAATTATGTGCATTATCAGAAAAGACTGGGTAATTGTATGATGTATCAAACTAGGGGGGACCCTGAGAGAAGGATGGTATTTCTAGAGGGGCGGGCTTTTAAATCAGCATTGTTCGGGGCACTTATGTGCAATATCAGAAAAGACGGGATTGCAGCTGATTCCGGGAGCCAAAGCTAGGGAGACCCTAGAGAGAAGGATGCGGCTCGATGTCTTGAGATGACTCAGCCAGGCATTTATCCTAGAAATGAAGGTGCCAATAGATGGATCAACATACCACAACGTTGACCCCTGCATGGAGGAGCGGAGCGGGGACGTAGAGTGTGCACTGCGGCCCTGCTGACTGCAAATAAGCTGGCCGTTAATCTTCGTAAGAATGCAGGCCCGAGAGACCGAAACCGCTGAATGGGCAAAACAGGCGAGAGAATTCCTACCGGCCAGTATCTCCCGAGATTGAAATCGTTCACAAAAACCACCCCTTTGTTCCATCCATCGAACGAAATGAAGGTGTCCTTCACTCGGGCCCCTTGATCGATTGTCAAGCGAGCTTCGTAAAATCCAGGTCCAGCCTTCCCTGCCAGCAGAGACCAGTCAATTACCGCGATTAGAAGCCGTCAAGGGCCATGCACCGTGGTTAAGAGATGCAACATAGAGGGGGGATCTCAAAAAAATCAAGATATAATGAATCACCGTTATATTATGTATGCCCTGCCTCCATGTGGAATCCCTACTTCGGTATCCATCCATCCATCCATGGTTCCCCTCTCCCCTCCCCACCCTCGATAAATAGTGGCGATCTTCAATAGACAGTTCGGATCAATAAACAGCCAATTATAACCCTTTTCAATTATGTTCGATTGGGTTTTCTTGAAAATTATCGCAGAAAACCAATACTGATTTTGTTAAAAGCATTTCAGGCTAGACTTTACAAGGAAAAACTTAAATTCAGTATTTATTTCGTCGAAATCCATTGCCTGAGCACTGCTGGTTGTACCATGAATATGATTTGAAATGCCAGCTACTGCTCAAGGTGGTTATTGTCGTCACCATTATACCCTCTATGACCATCAGAAACCTCATCGCATCAATACGGGATCGAGTGGTGGATCACAAAGCATTTCTCAAAGATCTAATCCGTTGATGCCAACCGATCAAAGAATGTCTAGAAATGAGGAGCCAGCCAGAAACAGCAGTGGGAGGGCGGAAAACCAGTTGAGGCATATAGCCTGGTACACTATGGCTGGTTTTCCTCTGATGATTGTGCCATATTTATCCAAGAGTTGCCCACCATCTTATGGCAATCGGTGTTCAAATAAAAAAGTTGAAACCCTATCAGCATGCAAAGATCCCCCGTGAAAACATCTAACAACAGAATTGTTTGGTTTACAGGGATGTCAATTATCGACAAATTGACGAAAGCACCGGAATAGAATTTTCAGATATGACGGCATCTAACTGGTCGGGTACTAATGTGATTTTTCTGGGCAAGTTCATCGGAGTCGGAGCTATTCAGATGATGCTTGAAGCTTACCAGACGTAACAGCAGCTCTAGAGTCAGCAACTTGTGTGATGAGATCGTCTAGCAGAAGATTGCTCAGGTTGCGAAATGAGATAGGAAGCATCCTCCAATGCTGAAGCACATCACCGTCGAGTCTGACGTCAGAGAGTATACCCTGGAAGGTGCAAGGGAAAGATGATACATATGAGTTCGTACACTGTCGATCATCCTATTGCTTAACGTTGAAGGCATGGACGAAGCTCAGATGATTTAATAAGTTTGTAATGGATCTGTCAACTATAACTTGATTCGCCATGTTTTTCAGATGGCTATGATCGCCTGTATAAAATTTCCTAGATTCCTCTATTACTGGGCGATCTGAAATATTTCTCCCCAATAAATCGTTAGTACGTTTGAAATGAGGCAAAAGTTAATACATTTCCTTGTACAGTAAAGAATGTGAACAAACCAATGATTTCTACGATGCGCGTTTGTACCCAGTAAATTAAAACAAAGTAAAGGCTGCGAGCAGGCAGGTCTCATTTGAATATGTCTGCCGTCTATTCATCTTGACGGCAGTCATTCGTCTGAATTCAAGAAAAAGGGAAAAATAAATGATGAGAATGAGGGCAAGATCAAATATTCGGTTTTTGAAATGACATTATCAAATCTTCACGAAATTTAAAACCAACAGGTAATCTTCTAGTCACGGAAATGTCTGCTGATATAGATTAATCCCAAAAGAAAATGACGATGTCTCTAAAATTCTCAACCCATCCCAAATAAAATTATGAATTTTTTTCTTCATAAAAGGGAAGCTTGGATTGACAAGAAAACATTCTCACCAGTGGACTTGGAATTTACCCAGAGGAAGACCGAGGTAGGAGCAATTTAAATCCATTAATGTAAGAGTTAATTACCTTTCTATCGTACAAGTACGGACCATAGTTTACACGACCCATATTCTCCACCTGTGATTTTACGTAGTATCAGATTCACAGAGAAGCAATAATAATAATAATAATAATAATAATAAAAGAAAAAAAGAAAAGAAAAGTAAAGAAACTAGGAATATGTTACATAAAGTTGATCTACAAGAGTGAGCCACTTAGCCTCAAATCTAATTTCACATGTGCTCACGTAAAAGTATAGAAACACTGATCATTCCAAGCTTGCGGGCTTACAAAAAATAATTATGGAGGTAGAGTTCTCCATTGTCTCTGTATTATTTCCAGCTTTAAACAGTATCATTAACTTGATAAGTGAAACTCCAGACATAATCAATAAAAAATAGCTGTCGGGGATGCCAGAGCGCTATCTTTATTTCAGCAGTGAAAAATGTTCAAAATGATCGTTCAAGAATTTTAGTCCCAGCATTCTGTCAAATTCAAGTACCATACATCTATTTTATTAGGATCGAATAGAGTATAAGATGCCTTGATCCCGACGAAGCCTACTATCTCCAAGATATTAACTTGACACCACTACTGAAAAATTACAGAATATTACTAAAAATTCTAGAATCAACTCTTGGTAAAAACACAAGTTAAATATAATAATAAACAGTAAATGGTTAAACAAATATTTTATATGGCAATAAGTACGAATAAATAAAATAAATCTTGTAATACTGAAAGATCTCGGGCATTATAAACACCTTAAAGAGCAGAAAGAAAGCTCTAAAAACTTTTGATGTCATATTAGTAAATTCTGAGAGTAAACTTTACAAAACACTGAGAAACTTGCCAAGTACTTTGACTGAGAAAGATTCTATACAAAACACCTTTAATGTCCACACTGCCATATTTGTGTGGACATGCAAACATCATTCTTTGACTAGGAATTAGGTAACGACTCTCATTAATCTCTCTCCCACTCCACGTTTCCAAGTACAACCTCAAAGAAACTTGGGATCTATCCTTGCCACAATGACGAACAAAGAAACTAATAAAAAATTTAGTCTTTAGTTCTCATTGAAAATGCCATCGAAAAGGTTGTTGAGGTATTCTGTATGCAGTGTATCGGATTTGATTGATTTTACATAGTGTACTTCAAATGCAACAGGGCACAGCAGATACAACCCGTAAAGAAATCAAACTCAGTCACTAATGTATTGGGGTCAGAAAAACTTTAGGAATGTACCAGAACAAGCAGACGGATATCAGAAGGACATTCAAGATTTGGGATAAGAAGTTCTCGATTTGACCATCTTTCAATTACACCCACATATGTTGGATTTCTTTGATTTTTGTCTGCCGCACATGAAACAAATACCTGAGCTCTGTCATGCACCTGTCAGCAGTAAAACATGCACGATGAGAATGTCTACAGCAGCATAGAAAACTACGCATCGAAGAGTTTTAAATTGGGAGATAAACCTTTGGAATTGAGAGCAGAATCTCCTTCTGTTTTCCAGGATACTCTGACGTATAAAGTAAAAAGCCAAACATCTGAATCACACAAATGAAAGCTAATTATGATTAAGAATGGCTTGACCATGCTCAACAAGGATGAAAAAAGGTATTTATTTTTATATACCTGTCCCACAAGTTCCATTGCAACAGGCCTTTGCTTCTCCACAACCTCTGCCGGATCATGCAATGCGTGTAGTACCTCAAATAAAGAGGCAACTTTGCTCACCTTTACAGTTCCATAACCACTCCTCTCATTGTTGGAAGGCATTGGAGGAAGCAATGCTCTACTGTGCTTCGCTATCACACTTCTAATAGCTGAAAAAGGAAATACATTCTGTCACTCACTAAATAGACCAAAGTCTGCTATTTATGCCAAAAGTCTCGGCATTCTTTCATGATGGATTGTCCACATATTATTCTCGTCCGGCAACCTATTAAGTATCAACATCTATTGAAGAGACACGGATAACTCCAAATCTTAATTGACGAAACAACGATTCTCAAGTTATGTTGATAGAAAGGTGCGTGCAAATGGACACAAGTCAAACTTCGTGCAGTATATTTCTGTGTATAATTTTAGATCTACAACTGAACATCAAAATAAGAAAACATTGATTTTACTTAAGATATTTAATAGTCTCTAAATATGATAATGTTCAAGAACGGACAAATGTATACGAAAATCAAACAACTGACAGAAAGTCAAACATTCTGAACCGACGAGTGTCCAAGACTTTATGCTAGGAGATGGTTCATTAATAATAACACCCGTTTGGAATTAGGTAGTCCATGACAAGCAGGTTTTGGGCTTCATGAGTCCAAAGCTGAATGGGACTGGCGAGTAGATCATTCTATGTGTAGACAAAAAACCCGAAGTTCGCACCGTATGAATAAGGCCGACTCTATGGTAAGTCAGTCCAAATCAAGACTGAGTCATGTCAACTCATATATATCCCAGTCAAACCTCTAAAATAATTAGTGGGTAAGTAGATATAAGCACATGATATCCAAAGGCTTTGGCATATGCGTTGTGCTTCATCCAATTTCAGCAATGTATCAAGATTTTGTATTCAACTCGTAGAATCTTAAAATCGCTAACATAGTCAACCAGTGTAACTAGAAATCAGAAATATTATCTATTAAGGACAAGGAGAACATGCCTCTGAACTTCAGATTTTCCACATCGCCGTCCTCCTTAATTGGTGCATCCTGAATAGAAAAAAATAGACAATCCCTAAATCATTTGAATTAAAACTACAGGTCTTTTTTGAATTATTCTTTCGTACTCACGTAATCATAGGAAGTGAGATCAGGTTTGTAATCAGAATCAGATTGAGCAATGTTTGCGCCATTATAAAACCCAAAATTGGTTCCACCATGAGCCATCTGTAAGAATTAATATTTTAACTTCATACGAATAATTGAAAACCACCCAATAAGAGCTTCCAAGAAAGATTAAAAAGCATACATAAAGCACAACGGAAGCATTTCGAGACAGAATGTTTTGCAACTCCCTAGCCGTAAACTCAGCTCCGGTTTCTGCATTTCTTTCCCCCCAATGTGTGAGCCAACCTGTATAAAATTCACTGTGAAATAAAAAGGTACATATGTCAAAATCTATCTTCACTAATGTTCCGCTGAAAAAAAGTTACCATTATACTGACGCTGATAGACGTGGTGATTTTCCCTGAGCATTAAACTTCCTCTGCAGCTCAAATATAGGCCATGGATTTTCACCAGTTGAGAAGTCAACAGCTGCGAATTTCCAATTCAAAAAATAAAAATAAATGAGGAAGAACTGTGAAGCGTTTCTTTCTTGCTTAATTGCCTCTCTTTGAAAGGCAAATATCAAAGGAAGAAAATTTGCATGCTTCAGGAAGGCTCTATGTCACTACGCCAGCAATCACATGCCATTTATATTCTAAACAGAAAGCGGGCATAATAGGCCTTACCTTTTTGCTACCATATTTCCTCAATTTTAATATAATCAGAAAGGATTTCACATTTAACAGCGAGGACAATATACACTTTCCACGGTACATTAATGACAGACAATTCTGAATCGAACTTCCCACAGCAAACAAGATGTGCATGAATTCAATTTCACTTTTTGTATACATTTGGAAAACAGAAATCTCCATCTATTTTACTGTCACTTTTTAGGAGTCCAAAATTGACATTTGAATGGAAGAATGCCTAACGGTAAGGATGAATCACCTGCAAAAACATCGTTTCCAGGTATAGTTCCTCTCATTAGCGTGTCCTGAGAGCCTCCATCCGTAGTATACCTACAAATACCCAATCATTGGCCAAAATCAACATCGCATAGAAATTTGATGTTATGCACATCATGAAGGTATCCATCATTGTATCACAGTCTTCATTTGATTAATATTTTTTTTACAACATATCGCAGTAATAGAATAAGACAAGGATGAAATCCTTGATTACAAATGCAACTCAGGTGGCATTTTGAATGAGCAAAATATCATCCTTGAGATAGAAGTTTTCAGTAGCTAGTGACACATTCAAGTCATTATGATGCAGCACAACTTTTTAATTTCACGAATTCTTGTATGCTGCTAACCTAGCAATCGTAGAGAGCGAAGGAAATAGAAAGAAAATGTGATAACAGTTTTCCACAAAAAAAAAAATCTCTATATGAAACTTTAAATACAAACGAATCAACAAGAATACGCACAAGATTACATCCTGTCCGAGGTGTCTTCTAGACAAAGCAACTAGATGACGAAGATAAGGCTGGTCATATCCATATGATCCAAACTCATTTTCAATCTGCAAGAAACAGTATGACGGCTTTTGAAGTGAGAAATGGCATAAAATCAAAGTAGATGATGATAACAATAGAATAATTCTAGCTGGGTAGTAGAATAATTAAGTTACTAGGTGATAAGTTCATAGTCTAAGTGCAACTTCTGTTGCATAAACTAAAGAAAAATGAAGAAAATTTCTCTTACCTGAACCATTATAACAGGGCCGCCATTCTTATACAGATAAGGTACCACTTTTGGGAGGAGGACATCCCACCATCTCTCTACCTGGTCAATCATCCAAATGACTGATTTAATGCGCCTTAATCACTAGGATGAAGAAATTTGAGACTAACAAGAAAATGCATTTATCATGACAGTAGAAAAAGGAAACTTTGTCGATATTACTTTCCGAAATTATTGATTCGTTTCCAGTTTCCTCAGCTCATAACGATGAAATGAAAGGAAAGTTTCTTAAAATTTGCACTGTCAAATATAAAATGCAGCGTACCAAAAATATGCATCCAGAAAAGATATTTGGTATGGTGAGAGCACAGAAAGATTGATAAGATTCGGATTAAAATACGGGTTCCCAGGGGTAGGACAATGTGATACGAATGATAACGTGAGGGCACATTTACCCTATGTTGTTACGTGCAGGAACAAGCACGAAAAACTTATAGTGAGAATCAAGGACACGTTAAAAGCACAAAAGAAGCAGAAGGGAGGCCAAAGATGGATGCATTTAACGCATGCATGGTACCCTAAGTTTGAATCAATAATCGTTATGCTCCTAAATATTGAAGAACGAAAACTGGTCCATGAGACTCATGCATAATAGGATATGGCTGAGATGGTGGTGGCTGTTGATACCTCATTGATCACTTGTCGAATCCATATGTTCTCATTAATTATTCATCTGTCTTAAAAATACAACTAAAGTTTCTATGCACCATAAGAGGTGTAAATTATTACAGGAAAAATCAGAAGAGGCCTTCCATAATCGAGAAGACAAAAGAAAGTCATATTAGAGATATTTAATACATCATTTTCTTATATTCTGCAAACAGCAAGCTGCCAGAAATCAGGAAGCATGCATGAACTGAACTAGATCAATTTAGAGGGGAAATGGTTACCAACTGAAGGAAAGCACGATCTGATGACCTTAGTTTGAGGGTTGGTTCTATGGCAAGTAACCAAGCAGGAAAACCCCCAAGATCCCATTCTGCCAAAAATATGCACAAGAAACAAGGGATGGCAAAAGAAATGAGCAAGAAAATGAAATATGCTATCAACAATGTCTATGATTTAAATGAAATGTTTGAGGTTAGTTATGAAGATCCATGAATATTTCATTACTGAGTGCTCCATCGCAAAAAAAGAATGATTCTATACGGTTTCCAAAAACGTGGACAATAAATGAATCAGAACAAGAAAAAGTAAATTTACCAAGACATCAAAGAGAACAGTGGCCATTTGCTACTGTCTTAGTTTCATCTGATAAGTAACTATTTCAATATAGCAACAGGGTATCGTTAAGGGTTTTGCCAAAATTAATTCGTAAATAAGAGAGGAACCTGTGGCTCAGGTACAGGAAATCACTGGCCCAACTCAAAGGACTATAACAACAGGAATTCATCCACAAACTAGTCATTTCATTTAAGAAATGCAGGTAAGAACCCATTTCCCAGTTGAGATGCCCTTGAGGATTCTCGGGGTCGCCTATGAAACTTAGTGGGCCAGTGTTTCTATAAAAAGTTTCGAACATGGCCAACATGGAAAGTCCTAGAAATGGAGAATATGGGACCAGAATCACAAAAAGGAGAAGACACTAACAAACAGCCGACAAATCAGAAGCCAATATTTTTATTTCATCGGAAGAAAGAAAATTGACAAATTATGAATCAGAAGAAGCCAACAAATGATTTTGAAAGTCACCTTTACAAATCAGAAGATGAAGGGAGTAAGTTTTTAAACAATGGTTTCTGACATGGGTTGTGACATGGCCATTCCCTCAAAGCCAGAATATGATTTTAGGCTTACACAAACATTGATTGTGTTAAATCCTTAAAATATTGTATACCCAAACGTAAAAGTATCAGGTGAAACTATAGGCTTCAACGATTACGGATCCATCTCATGAAATCGCATCAAATTATCAGATACAATTTTTCACATAAAAAAACATAGTTAATGTTGAAGCTGCCAAAACTGTAGACGAAAAGATACCTTTTTTCTTTGTTAAACAATAATTCAAATTAAAGGTGTCATAATATTAAAGAACCTTACTGTCACACTGTTGCCACCCAGATTTTCTGCTTAATAAACAAGTACAAGAATCTTCCTGAGGTTCAAATTACAGATAGAGGTCACCATGGGACCTATCATCCTATTTCGAGGAGCTCTCTTTATTAATTTTTTAAAAGCAATTTTTTAAAGCAAAGAAATTATATCTTTGAGAGTATCACGCTGGCAAAAGACAATACGACAAGCTGTCGTTCCATGACTAAGATGGAAATCGGGAATTAGAAGTAAATTACTCATAACCCTGATGCATCATATCCACTAATTCATTAAGTTCATAACTTAATAAGTCAAGTGTGATATATATCTGACAGAGATGAAGTCACATATCACTGGGAATTTCTCCTTACATCATTCCAGTCATTCAAGAATTTTCTAGATAAACATTATAAAATTGGAATGACTCCGTGATCTTCATTAACATGAATGCATAATAGCTATACAGAATAGCTGACTCTAACCTGCACAAATATACGGTCCCACACGAAGCATAACAAGTAGTTCAAGCTCATGTGCAAGCTTCAGGAACGATTCAATATCAGCGATATCCTCAAAGACCCAGCTTCTGGGTTGTGGCTCATGTAAGTTCCATGGAACATATGTCTGGATGGTATTTAAACCCAATGCCTTTGCTCTCAGTAATCTATCCTCCCAGTACTGCACGCATTCAAGAAATCATCTAAGTTCTAAGTTCATAGAGAACGAAGCAAAATATCAGCTTTCATTGGCCAAAAAGTAATGTTTGTAGAATTTTAACATGCCATATAAAAGATCTCAGTGGAAAAAATGTGCTACCATGAATAAATTTTTTCATTTGAGTAATAAGACAAGCAAAAAAGATCAAGAAATGTTGTCTTTGGACGCAAAACAAACCTCTTGACTTTACACAAAACCAGAAACGTTGATCTGAGCTGTTAATCAGAGATATTGGTAAGAACACTTCCATCAACATTCATCACTATGCTTTGGAGAAGCCATTGCTCGTCATTTTTTAAGTGGATAGCACCAAGTTCATTAAATATAAAAGATGGATAGAAGAATATACAAACATGTGTATAATCAACTCTAGAAAAAACTCACTATACAAAATCAACAGAAACCAAGATGGTGTAAACTCTTCCATAGTCTCAAAGCTCTCAAAATAGTAGAGTCACTTCCTTCCTCATTACAGAACACTCTCGTCCACTCGTTTGCCCTGATGGAAGCAAAGCGAAAGATTCTATCAATCGAGCAATTCTCTCATCTATGGATGAGAGTTCCACTCTCTTAGTTCAAATGCGTCTTTAATTATTATCATACACCTTATTATCACCTCAAACAAACGTACCAGTTAATAACCACATGTCAAATCACATTCAAGAACAAAACCCTTTACCAGAAAGATCTTGGCATTCTGGGGAGACAACCTGATAGTGCCGAAAAAAATCATATGTGAGTCCCCATGCATTTCAGCGGGTCAAATAGTTGGTACGTATGCATAATCCTGACATGGATGTAGATCCAACACATTGGATCATTTTTCTTTTCATCGTGTCATTCCGATACACTGGTGTTTTTAACCCCCAGTCAAGCTATGATCCCAGAAAATCAAGGTTACAAAAATGAAGAATAACTAATCAAGCAACATAAAAATTGGAAATACCTGAGGAAGTACTCGAAAATAATGTAGGTCGCCACCAATTATCTGAAATTGTTGATTATCCTTCCAAAACATGTCATCAGAAATCCTAAAGCTACGAAAACCAGCCTGATGCATTCACGTGTTAGAAACAAGGGAATCTGAATTAAGATAAAAAATTCATTCGCAATTAAAAAAGAGTTAGTCTAGAAGTTAACCTAAGATAAGAAGAACGTGCAAGAAGTTAGCCTATTCAACTAGATAAAGTTTATTTAAGGTGGGAAACCGGATACCTACGGATGCAATGTTTACACATCCGTAGTACCATGTGATTGGTCAAATTATTTAAGGTAAGACTTATCTGAATCTGAGATAGAATATCCAATGGTAAAGATTAAACTATCACCAGCAATACCAAAGACTTGTTTGCCTTTTCGTACAATCTACAAGATCGTGGACACTTGAAGAATCAAAATTCTTCTAAAAAAAATCAACAGAGCGTGGAAGAAAACACAATGAAAGGTTATCATAGAAATTGTTCTCGATCAGAAGCTCATTTTGATGATTGACAGAAAGAAAGCAGACATTAATGGAAACTATCCACGCAGATAAGGTCTTTTTAAGTTACTGGTTTACTCTCTATCCAAGGATTCCTGGAAACTACCATGATATATTGCCTCAGTAAGTAGACGATTGTTTTCCACCATATTATTATCAGCTAGGCATTGACGCGTGATCATTTCTAGAATGCTAATGAGACTATAAAAACGAGGTCACCATTGGAGCGTCTTCCTTTACATAATGTAAATGAGACCATTAAGCTAGATGCATGTTGTTAATTTCATCGAGGCCATCCCTATCAAAGATAAAAAGGAAATCATGTCGGACCGAAGACCGAACCCCCACGTTAAACCGCTAAAAAGCGAATCACATACCCCTAGGTCTCTTTTGCGGTTCCATTTCCCAGCTAACTATAACCAATCCGACCGGGTTACAAGAAAATGCAAACGTAGATTCGGGACTGTAACGATATATGAGCGAAAAGCACCTTCGAGGAGTGGCTCTCGGAGGAGGAGACACCAGAAGAAGAAGAGAGTGCAGGAAGGGGCGCGAGGACGGGGAAGAAGGCCCAGAGTGACAGCGTGCAGAAGAGGACGACGAAGATCCTGCCCCTCCCCTTCCAAGCCATCCTCCACGTCCACTTCGCGCCAGAAACAACCCCGCCACTGGCACTCCCACGACCCCCTTCCTCATACCCCTTTCCTTCCTCGTTTTCCTCTCTATCTCCATGAAACGGTGAACTTCAAGGCATGGGCCGGGACAGAAACCGTCGGCCCAGTAAAACAGACTAGTCCGGTCTGGCACGGCCCACCGGCCTGTCAACTAGAATGTTCCCGGCCCAGAAGACAAGCGCGTGGCATACGCCATCGGCAGAGTCGCCCCACGGCGAAGGGGCCCTGTCGGCGCGCGCTCCGTGCATGGCGCCACGCCCGGCAAACGCCGAGGAGCCGCCTGGCGGCACACGGCGACGGGCGGAGCGAACTACGTAGAAGAGGGGGTTGATCTGGAAAAATGATCTCATACATGATACAAATACGCTCATAGTTCGGCGGGGAAGGGGGTAAATTCTGGAATGCAGTGAGGCAAGGAAAGCCGCCACCTGGACGTTGGGGGAAGAAAGAAATAAGGAAAACCGATCGCCTGACTCCAGCAGATTCCTCGCATGAGGGAAGGGAGGGGCAAAAGGGGAAAAATAATCAAAATAAAGGCACACTCAAACATCTCTCATCTCAGCCGCAGACGCCGGTATGTTGTTGGGACTAAGAAGCTCCTACTGCTGTTTGCACTCAGCGGGGCGATCAGCTTGCTGCTCCCCGGCGGCAGCTCCACCGCTCTTCTGCAGAATCAAAGCTATGCGTGTCATTGGCCAGAGTAGTGCTGCTAACCTTGAGTGAAGAAGAGAGAAGAGTAAGACCCACCTTCTTGGGAGCGGCGGTACCATCATCATCATCATCCTCGTCATCATCATCTTCCTCTTCATCGTCGTCATCTTCTTCGTCGTCTTCACCCTCATCTTCTCCCAAGACTTCAAACTCGTCACCCTGGGCAGCCTCTCCCGTGAACCACGAAACAGCATGGGGTATTATTTTATCACGGATGGTAGACCTACAGGATCACAGCACACACTCGTTACCCAGTTTTGGAAAAATATACTCCGTTCCCAGTAAATCTTTGAAGTGAAGCCAGAGAGGGTTTACCCGATATCATAATCGCTTTCCATTTGATTCTGTAGCTCTTCAGCCTGTTCAGATAAAAAAGACAATCATCAGAAAGGCGGATGTGTTGGCCGATTGATCGAGCGGGAAAGACATATGACTGACCATATCTTCATCAAGTTCATCTTCATCGTCAGGAACTTGAGGAGGACTGAAGAAGTTGAAAAAGCTGTCACAAATTTCTGTCTTGGTGATAGGTTTGGCGTTCTTTGACCCCTTCTTCGGCTTCTTTTTTAATATCTTTTGAGTCAGACACTTCCCCGGATACCACTCAATGTCCGTCCTGGAAAGATGGAAATGAAACAAACCCATACTTACTCAGATATCAAGAGGATTCTAAACTAAAAATGAGTAAATTACTTAAACGTACCCGATAGCTTTCTCTAGAATAGGTTCATCCTCATCAATCATGTGATATATCTTCGTCAGGATTGTGTTCTTGAAATAAGGGTTGGTATCAAAGAAGAACTCAAGTTTGAAACCCTTGGGACTATCTATTCTGCACCATTTGATATCTTTCAGGTACTTAAGGGCATCTTCATCACGCTCCTTAATCTGATGTCGAAGACAACAACTGAGCTGTTGCTTGGTTTCAAGTTAAAAAAAAGCTAACAACTTCTCTTGTTTTTACCTCCTCGGACAGCACTTCATTCGTTTTCATTGCAGTGAGCCAAAAACCGGGTACACCCTTCTCTGAAACAAATTCAGATGCAACTTTCAAGAGAAGAAAAAGTTGCATCATTAAAAGACAGACGGAAAAACAATATAGGGTACCATCAGTTTCTTTGCCTTCTTCAGTAGTGTCTGCCGCTCCACTCAAAAGACCATCAACTTCAACAACACCATTCACGATCTCATACCGCTGCATGCCAAAATGAAAAATAATCGTAAAAAATTGAAGTACAGCGTCAATAATCAAGGAAAGGGTGCCGATCTTTTAGGACGGGATACATGAGTTGCGTTAAAAAAATTATGACATTGCATGCATAGCTGCTTGCCATGCCATCAGGTATCAAAGGAAAATGCACTAACACTGAAGGGGATTGACAAAGGAGTTATACTAAAGATTATATATCACATAAGCCACACATTTATGATCACATAATAGAATAAACGAATGCACCTTTGTATACAATGGCTCATAGAATTTCTGGTACTTGGCTTCCAGCGCTGCCCTCTCCTCAAAAAATTTTGCCTCAAGCTCATCATGCTGGCCCTGCAACACATTAAAAAATACGATAAATAAACTGATAATCGTGAGACCACGTAAATGCATCCATAATTGGCAGATATTATCAAAAGAACACAATAGAGAATAATAATGAATTAACGCTCAAGATCAACCAAATGCCAAGATTCCTCAGACAAGTTTAGCCCTAGAATGTCAGATTAGAAATGTCGACTGTAAAATATTGATAAGGATGACTCCAAATGCAAACATGGAAAAAAGCTAAAAAAACAGATGACATAAATTACAGTCAATATTTTATTGAGAGACAACGACGCCCTAAATCAAAATAATAATAGTAGCATTTCAGACCTGTCATTGATAGAAATATAAAAAATTAGGAAGCCAAATGCTGGAAAACTCCAAGTATTGATAAAAAAATGTAGAAAGAAAGTAAAGTCAAATCATGGACCTTGTTTGGTAAAACACATCAAATTCGGTAAAGGAAAAAAAAAACAAAGAGAACAACAAGCAAACTAACATCATCTCGCTACTGCTTGATCACTTTCATTCACGATTGGATTGAATCATGAGATATCAACCCAACCTTGAACAATCCGAATCACTCTAATAAAGAGCATAGTGAAACCAAAATCCACAAGTCAAAATCTGAATTAGGAGACAACAAAAAAACACAGAGACTCATTCAAAGAAGAAGGAAGTGCACAAATACGAACGCATCGCATCATGTACTCACATGTAAGCAGCATCGTAGTGTATTGATCTACAACGGCCTGAACATATATACACTCAATTTCAAATTTCTGTGCGCAGAAATGAGCAATTAAAGGCCTAGTAACTGAGACTAGAATGGATTCAGGGACTTCTTCGTTAAACAATGTGACCGGTAACATTGAGTCGCATGGTCCAACCAACGTTGTCAGCACGATCAAAAACCCATGACTAATGAAGGAGACAGACAGCAAAGTTCATAATATCCAACAAGGCGTCTCAGCTTTAAGTCCACTAGCTACATAAACAAAAATCTCGAAAAAGGGCACGACGGAAAATTAATCCAAATGTTACAGAATTTTTTTCCATCTCCCTCCTGAATACGTGGAAAGATCATTTATAACGACAACAATAACTTCATGAAGACAGTCCATTTATAATTTATATCAAGTAAAGCAGAGAAGCATCAGAGGAATTTCTTATTTCTTATCAAAAAATATTACATCACACCCAAGATTCATCACGAGAGAGAGTAAGCAATCAAACCATGGAAGAATATAAGCCTCGCGAAACTAAAAAAACTTCGAAAGTAAGAGATGTACAAGTCAGGCAAACCTGTATCTCCTTCAGGAACTCCACACGCTTCCTTACTTTGTCAGATAATGACTCCAGTACATTAGCGTCATGCCCCCCAAGTGCCTGAAGTTTATTCTGAATCCATGAAAGCAAGATGCATAAAAAAACGGAAAACAAGTGGAAAGACTGTATTCTATACACAAATGAAGAAGACATGCAGAATAGAATGCTATGGAAAGTTTTAAGGGGATATGAGGGAAGAGTGGAACCTGGAGAGCAGCGACTAGGCCCGCCGTGTTCCCTGAACTCGATCAGAACCCAAACGAAGTGAGGAGGAAGACCATAAGAAAGAAGAAGGGGACAACTACTAATAACACCACTGATGCAATACGATGGTACCGGCTGTGTTGGGTGGGAGAGTGGAGCCGAGATCGGAGAGGTTCAACGAGTCCTGGGACTTGCCGTCTGTCATGTCTGCTTCTCCCCGCAACCGCCGCTGTCTCCTTGTCTGCAAACAGAGAGGGATGAGAGAGGAAGGAGGTGGAAACCCTAGGAAGGGGGCGAGTTGGGGGGGAGGGAGGCGGGCGTGGGTGAGGAGGCGGCAATTAGAGACGAAAGGGAGGGAGAGATAGGAGTCGCGCCAGAGATGATAAATAAAGAAGAGAGAGAGAGGGGGGAGGGGACGTGGCCCATTTTCTTGGGGGAGCAGAGTACGGCTCTCTCCTGCGGGATGTGGTCACTCGTTATGTGACGGCTCCTTCCGCGATGTAAGCACCAACTGCGTGCTCGATACTGTAGGAGGTACCCGGCCAGGCGGTGACCAGAACCGAGTCTTCCCGCCTGGGTTACGTCTGTTACTTAACCAGGGATACCGTAGAGATATGCGCCTTTTTCCATCCTAACTCGTGACCTATTTTCTATTTTTTTATGACACAATAATAAAATATAGCGTACAGTATGAATCATATTTATTTATACTTATTTTTCGTATATCTGTGCGCGTGTGTACTTTTTGTTAAATAATGGAACGTTTAATATGGAGGGTGATGTAGGCAACGTTGGACTGCCTTTAGTCGAGTGGGCCGGCCCAAATATCTGAAGGCCCATTAATATTGATTCACTGGGTCTCCCAATTTCGTATGCCCTGGTCTCCCTCCCCTTCATTTCTCCTGCTTCGCCCTCATTTCTGCTGCGACCTTTCTTCGTCTAGTACCTTCCCACAGTCTGCCGCTGCTTTGGGTGTGGGGGATTCTCCCTGGTCCTCGTTGGAGCGGTAGAGAATAGGAACCAGAGCCTGAGCTCACGAGAGAGATGAGCCGCTACGATAGCCGCGCCGTCGATCCGGACTCCTACCGCGACCGGAGAAGGTAAAGGTTCTAGTCCTTGTGAGAAAGATGGAGAAAACGAAGGAGAAAATGGGTGGTTTGTCTGACTGGATCTCGGCAAGCGGCGTTTGGGGGATTGGGTGATGTGCTGGATTTTCTGCCTGTCCGTCTCTCTCATTGTTCTTTCCCGCGTTTTCAGTGACGTGGGGTTCGGTAGCTCTCAGAGCTATGGGAGGAGCTTGGACTCATCCAGCAAGAGGGAGAAGAACGCTGCCTCGGACCTGGACGGGCTGACTCCTTTCGAGAAGAATTTCTATGTGGAGTCCCCTTCGGTAGCGTCCATGACAGATGAAGAAGTAGAGGCATACCGGCAAAGAAGGGAAATCACTATTGAGGGTCGCGACGTGCCAAGACCTGTGAGAGAATTCCGTGATAGTGGGTTCCCAGGTACGTAACACATTTTTTCCTCCTCCCTTTCTCTGCGGTGTCATTTGGGCTTAATTTGGGATGCATAATTATCGGACCCTCTTGGAAAGCTGGGCCATAACCTAAACCTTGGATTGATTTGCGCATCCTTCTCCCGCTCTTTAAGTCTAATCGAGTTCCAGTATCATCTTCTGCCCATGAGGTACAGTGGGGAAAAGTCCTATATCTGTTGTTATCACTCTTTGGATATCTCGATTTTTTTAAATAACTTTCAATTGTTATTGTTATTTGAATTGCTATGTAGGTAACAATGAAAGGGACTCCTCAAAGGCTTTGTTAATGTGTAAAAAAGCTCGATCCCTAGGACGTTCTCTAATCTTCGAACAGTTTTTTGACTCATATTTTATATATGGCATCAAAGCCTGTAATATTTAGTTAAGCTTGTTTGGATCGTAAAACTATGCTTCTGAGATGGATATGTTTGCCCGAGAACTGTCTTTTTGGGGTGATGAGAAACATTCCAGGTCGTTAACTTACTATTTTAGAGGAAGTTCCGTTATCCCTGGAACGCCACGTCAATATTTCGTCATGGCAACACATTATCACTTGCAATATATTTTCATCTTTCCAAATGTTCCGCGAAGCCTGGCAATAGCAAATTCTTGACGAGTATCAGATTGTAAATACTTAGTTTTGGTTCTTTCCGGGAGTGGAATATCAAAGGTTGTTTAAGTGTTTTTCAAAGTAAAGCTCCATCACAAGTGACATGGAACAGACCATCGCTGAATCAATTTTGTAGAAGAGGTTCCTTAGAGGGTAGGGCCATTGAAAATAACTTTCTTTGTATATGAAAGCTCTTACATGGTTTCTTTCGTCTATGTTTTGTTGCTGATTTATAAATCAAAGTGAAAGTGTGGCGTAGAAATCACATGAAATATCATATGTAAAAAAAATCAATATCATTGCAAAATAGCAAAAAAAGGAGAGAAAAGAGGATGCACATTAAACATACCATCGTCCGTCTCTATGTCCTTGCCACCTTTGAGATGATTGGATATCTTGAAGATTCCTCACATCCTCCCTTCCTAATCATCCCATGGGCATGACAAGCATGGGTAACACCAAATTGGTCAACAGGATATGCTGCATCAATACATCCGCTATCATTTGGTGCAGGCCATGCAGCCAGACAATGTCTGCATGTAGCCAGACGATGGATCCTTAATTTTCTTCTATTAATTACTTCTACAGACGTTCTGAAGTGTCAGTTTCATTCTTAGAAAGCATAAAAACCTCTAATATTAATCACCATGTTTTTCTATGCAAATAGTAAGCATTACTGACGCAATTAGGTTTGTATATGTGTACAGCGTTATTCACCATGGTTAACATTTTCAGTTTTGGTACCTATGATCTTTGGCTGTCCATGAAGTTAATCTTGTTGAGAAGATTTTTTCATTCAAAATTACCTATTTGTTTGTTCATCATCTAAATGTTACGTAACTACATCTCCTTTGTAAATCAAAATTTTAGTTTTTTATAAATCTACGCGTTAGTGTGTATTGAATTGCCATCGAAAATGCTTTTATAGTTTATATGAATGAAAGAGTAAGCGTCGGATTAAATGGAATCATATATTCTGAGTTTCTATTTGTAGGGAAAATTGTATCGGGTGCTCAAATAACCCTGACATGCACTTTTATTATTCTTTCTCTCCCTCTCTCTATCTCTCATACTGGTATGTGTAAAAGTTCGTACAATAACAATGAGTCACTTCCCTCCTTAAAGCATTAGACGCGCATATTAGCTCTCGGGATTCTTTCATTTAATACCAAAGAGTTGGATTCGAAATGAGAGGAAAAGATGATCTGTATGTTGTTTGTACAGAGTGAATTCTCGGAAGAAGCAGTGATTCGAAAGATCTTGGATTCAAGGGCGGAAAGAAGGGAATGCGAATGTAACTAGGGAAACATAGGGAAAAGAACGAATATTTTAATGAATCAGAGATTTCGAAAGGATTTCGCCAATACACGCAGTTGTAAGTGATTATGTTCTGTACTATTTTTATGAGATCAAGGACAGGAAAAATAAGTGTCAGTGGCCGCCCTTGCAGTAAAATCAATTCCTGTAGATGAGATTCAAGTTCGTGTTTGTTTGGGATGTGAGCAGACCAACTTGGTGTATTGTGACGTATAAGTAAAAAAAAAAAATGGTAGAAAGCAAGTGATTCTTTTTCGTTTTTTTCCTTATTTCTATCGCTGAATACTTGAAGGCAATTCTCCACCGGAAAAAAGAACTGATATTTTCTCAATCTCCAGATTATGTCTTGCAGGAAATTGTTAAAGCTGGATTTGTTGAACCAACACCCATTCAAGCTCAAGGCTGGCCAATGGCTTTGAAGGGTCGTGATCTTATTGGTATTGCTGAAACAGGGTCAGGAAAGACACTTGCATATTTATTACCTGCCATTGTTCATGTGAACGCTCAGCCATTTTTAGGTGCAATACTTATTTTATTTTCTCCCGTTTTGTTTATTTGATATAATTCTTTTATTATGTTATTTTGATGGCGTATAACCAAGCAGCTAGGTCGTTTGTATGTATGCTTATGCCATCGTTATCCTTAATTTTCTTGTCGTACCAGTGACATCTATATTTTTTGTATTTCGGAGCTTATTTCTGTGCAGAATAATCTGAATAATGTAAAAGCCACTGGAGACATCATCTACACATAATTGTTGATCTTGGGGATGTTGCATAATTTTTGCTTTGGAAATAAAATCCTATGTTTTTATCAGCACATTTTTATGTCAGTTTCTCTATCCTTGAATTTCAGCACCTGGTGATGGTCCAATTGTTTTAGTTCTAGCTCCTACCCGTGAGCTAGCTGTTCAAATCCAACAGGAAGCATCAAAGTTTGGTTCCTCATCAAAGATAAAAAACACTTGCATATATGGCGGAGTTCCAAAGGGGCCACAAATTCGTGACCTTCAGAAAGGTTGCTTCTTATGAAAAAAGTTCCTCGTGAAAATTACTTTGTTATATATATTTCATCTGCGAAAAAATTCGCTCTTATTTTGCTTTTCTAACCAGGTGTTGAGATTGTCATTGCTACACCTGGGCGGCTGATTGATATGTTAGAATCACATCACACTAACCTGCGGAGGGTCACATACCTAGTTTTGGATGAAGCGGATCGAATGTTAGACATGGGTTTTGATCCTCAAATCAGGAAAATTGTTTCTCAGGTACTTAAGATTTTTCAACATAGAAGTTACTGAGTAAAGACATGAAGGTTTTTCCCGTATTATTATGTTACCTGTCTTGTAGGATATTATAACCTTCTTTTTTTTTTTTTTTTGGTAGATCCGACCTGATCGTCAAACTCTATACTGGAGTGCAACATGGCCCAAGGAGGTTGAGCAACTTGCCAGACAATTCTTGTATGATCCATACAAGGTAATTTTTTGGCCGCCACTGCATTTTCCTCCCACTGTTAATGTCTGACAGTGGTGGCATCTGAAATGGCGCAGGTGGTTATTGGTTCCAAGGACCTGACAGCCAACCGTGCAATTCGACAGCATGTCGAGGTCGTTTCAGAGAACCATAAGTATAACAAGTAGGCTATGCTTCGATCACTTTTGTCTTAATTTGGACTTTAACGGGGGGTGCAATTAAAAATCTCCCTTATTCATATCAGATTGGTGAAGCTGTTGGAGGATATTATGGATGGCAGTCGGATTCTTATATTTGTGGACACCAAAAAGGGCTGCGATCAGATTACTAGACAGCTTCGCACAGATGGTTGGCCTGCACTTTCAATTCATGGTGACAAAAGCCAGGCAGAAAGGGACTGGGTCCTCTCGGAGTTTAAAGCCGGAAAGAGTCCTATTATGATTGCTACAGATGTTGCTGCTCGTGGTCTGGGTGAGCGTCATGACAAGTTCTCTCTTTTCTGATAAGCTCTGTTGTCACGGAATTTCTTTCTCATTATTTTTGTTATCATTGATCTCATTATTTTAATCACTGACAGATGTGAAGGACGTCAAATATGTGGTAAACTATGACTTTCCTGGATCCCTAGAGGATTATGTCCATCGCATTGGCCGAACCGGTAGAGCTGGTGCTAAAGGAACAGCCTACACGTTCTTTACGGCAGCAAATGGAAGATTTGCAAAGGATCTTATCAAAATACTGGAAGAAGCTGGTCAGAAAGTCAGTGCTGAATTGACTAAGATGGCTCGTGGTGCCCCACCTGCTTTTCCAGGTTAGCCCTCTCTTCAGTAGGTGACTAAGAAACCTGGATTCCCTAAAAATGGAATGTGTGAAAATGGTGACACTAGAAAAGCCTTGCAATTCAAGTCAAATGAACAATATCCCTACAATAAATAGCATATGCTTGCTTTACAAAGAGACGAGTGGTGCGAAAACGTTAGGTCTTAAAGTTCAGTAAATGTCTAACATTGGTGGTAGAAACTGCAGTCCTGTTTTTCCCCTCGCTATGAAAAGACGACGTCCCTCATGTACCCTGGTTACTTCGATCGAGTCTAATTCAATATTTTATTTAACCAATATTGAAGAGAGTGCAGTCTGCGAGGTTAATTAGGACAAAGTAGCTAAATTTGGCAAATCAATCGAGGAAAAGCCTTCTCGTGTAGTAGACCATTGAATGGCTTTAAACAAGAATAATCCTGTCCCATTGTTCTGTAGGAAGAAATATTCCTCTATGTATTTCCAATTTTTACTAAGCTAGTACTGGTGGCCAAATAGCCCTGAAAATTTTATATTTCACTAGGAAATGATTCATTATCGTAAATGATCACCAATACTGTTGCCTGATTCTGTGCGTTACTTTTTATTCATGTGTTTTTTTTCCAAGTTTGGCCCCTCTGATATGCATTTCTAAGTCACATTTCAACACCTATGTCCATGACCATCAAAATTATAACGTCTACTGGGCATTCGTGGCGTTGTCATGGTGTCAATCAAGACTAGATATTTGAGACACTTCAAACATCCCAACTTTTGTGCTGATTTAAAACTGGCTTGCAAATCATTCAACAGATATTTCCATGATAACCTGGTCATATATTTTTTATCATAGTTCAACCCTTTGAATGGTGTGCATGGTTTTCTTTTGAATGTTATGCCTTTGTTCCAGGCCTAGAGGGGTCCAGGGTAATTGTGAATCGCCATTGTCTTGACCAGCCAGTTGTGTTCTTGGTGATTGAACAGGTCTTGGTGGGGCTGGTGATCGAGGGAGGGCCTTCGGTGCTGGCCGTCCTTACAGCTAGCTGACTCAGAGCTGGACGGGTGTGTTCAGAATCATCAAGAAGTGAATACAGAATGAGCCTTCTCTTTCAGTCAGCAAACTCGTGCTCTATCTTCATGATGTTTCATTATTTTGACGTGATCCATCAGATGACCCAGCAGGGGGTCGGGGAGTGTAAGACAACTCTAATCCTTCTCTGGTTCCAATTGGAGGCTGTAAATTTCGTAGCTGGTTGGAAAAGGTTGGCAATCTTTGGATGAGAACCCGTCTTCCACATGAAACGAGCATCTGTTGTTGATTCCAGAGGTTGACGAATTGGTGTGGAAGGAGAGGTTTTTAGCTACTTATACACCACTTAAATGATGGGTAAACCTGCTTTTTTTCATTGACCAATTTCTCTAGAAATTAATTCGTAGTATTTAGTCGAATTATGAAGAATACTCTCAGAATATTTGAATTACTCCATCATTCTAAAACCAATAGACCCCACAATGCCCAGATATCGGAGGAAAGGGGGCAGTCTTCTCTGCTATCTCATGTTCGGCTCAGGCCCAATAGAAGGGAGGATACGTGATGAAACGTTTTCCTATAAAGTGTCTTTAGTCTTTTTCCATGCGATGATTCGTAGTTGGCATAAATTAATTGTGATTAACTCGGGTAATCTAAGGACTAAAAATGTTAACGTTTTGGAAGTTTTTAGGGGATAATGAATCCGAATGAGAGAGAGAGAGAGAGAGAGAGAGAGATGCTTGGGCAGTTCTCCACCACTATGTGGATGTGAGGACAGGACGGCGCCATGCATGATTCTGAGGAAACAGCCCGGCGGAGAGGCGGCTGTAGGGCCGCCAGGCCTGAGAGAAGCAGTTACGTGTGGTGTTCTTACTGCGCGTACAACTGCCTTGAGAAACGGCAACGTTAATTAGGGCACTCGAGGGAGAGATTGAACTGGGTTCGCCATCTCTCACGTGATCTCTCTGCACGGACATACTCTTGGGCCTCCTCGAAAACCGAAGCTCTACCACCACGAATTCAGCATCTGATGCCCGTCCGCCTTTCAGGCCATCTTTCTAGGTTCTACAGAATTTCCCTCTCCTTTGCCTTAGTCTGCAAGATCTTCTCTCTCTAGAGGTGTGTGTTGTAGGCCCGGCATTTTTAGGTTGTTCGTAATGTTATTAGGGCCGGGGTGGGCCTCGGCTTAGAGAAAATCCCAGAAAATGGGTAGCTAATTGCCTCCTCGTGGACCTCAACCCCAGTCTAGGCAGTCACATGCCTTCAACTCCTCATGGGGCACCAAAGTCAAAATAAACCATAGAATCGTCCTGTAAGGAAAGTTTTGACTCGTATTAACCAAAAGATGGACAGTTTGACGATTTTTCTCACCCAAAGTTGACTTTTAGGCTATGTCACTAGGAAACCACAAATGAAATCTAACTTAGAAGCGACGGTGGGTTTTGATCGAATTATTACGCTACGTAACCAAAAATTAAGAGACACTCAGTAGAGTACATACACTTGTTATGGCCAAATCTTTTGTTCTACATGAATTAGGGAGCCTATTCGCGTATGCAGGCCAATTGTTTGAGGTTCTTGGTTGGCAGATATAGTAATAGTTACGCGGTAGGCATCCGTAGAATAGTAAACACGCTAGTTCATCCTACTCAAAACTAACTGGCAATTAGTATTCTATATAAATGCTAATTCCTCCCCTTTTACCCACCGAGTGTTATTGCAGAGAAAAATATATTAATCTCAGCGGTGGAGTTTAATGAATCTCCGTCTTCTGAGTGAGATCGAAGGTTTAGATTGGCTGCACGAGGGGCTTGAACACATCAAGAATCTCTCGCCGCCCGGACTCGCTTGTTTCGTACAAATCCCCACGGCCGCAGCCAAAGAACACGGTCCCTCTGCTGCTCATGATGCTTTCTTTAGTGCCCACGTCGTCCCTATTAGCCCAAGCCTGGCCTCGCCGGCACAGCCCCCGTGCGGGGTCTGCGTCCCCAACCGCCGGTCGGCTGAGTCCCGAACACCCCCCGGCGCCCTTTCCCCCATCGCCCATACGTAGGAGTAAGGTGAAGGATCGCCGCCGCCGAGCTGTCTTCCAGATATCTGATCTAATATCTAGTGCATCTGCTGCTTCGTTAGGTCTATTAAGCTGGCATTGCACCTCAATCGGCTTTGAGGAAGAACAGCTCCGTAATGCCTGTTCTTCTCACACGCTGCTAAAGAACGAGGGAGATGAGTCGCCTGTGTGCTCCATCCCGCGGCGGACCAGAATTGGTTCTAAAGTTTCCGATCTACTGTCTTGAGAATTTCTCGCCACGTTGTATTCTGGGAAGGTTTTGTACCTCACGGAGAGACTATGGGAATCTCTTTCTCTCTTCGGATCAAGCATTTCACAACCGACTAGGATGTTCCTTCACGTCTTGATGATTTATTTTCGCCGTTTCCACGGATTCTTGGGGAAGTCAGAGGTTTGGAGAGAAGATGATAATGAGCATTGAAGGACATCCTCGGCGGAATGACCGTAGTGCCGGAGGTTAACTACAACCCAGAAAGGAGAAGACTTGTAGAATCTGGGACGGAAATCTTTATTAATCTCGATAGTTATGGCCACAACCGAAGATCACTTTGTTATTGAACTCTTCATCACTCTACAAGCAAGCACTCGACACAGCCAAAGAACGGAAAAGAGGTCAAAATGGAGAGATCTGAGGCGCCATAGCTTAACTACGGATCAGGCCATAAGAGAGGCCCATGAGCAATACCGCGGCGTCCTTCTCGTCCTGGGGAAACACGCCGTGGAACGCCGAGCTGTTGCTGATGCTCATGGTGAACTCGTCGAAGTGGAGCTTCTTCCGAGGCTGAGCAGATGTAAACTTGCACCTCTTCTTGAAAGGGATAGTGCACTCGCTCTGCACAATCTTCTCCTTCCGTGCCTTCGTCTGCTCTGCGGCAGGGATCAGACCAGCCGCCTCCATGGCCCTCCTTGCCTTCCTTTGCCTTATCCCACAAGCGTTGCAAAGGGACTGCAGCGAAGCGATAGAAGTTTGTACTTGAGAATTGACGATGAAAATATGCTATCAATAGAAATAGGATTTACGAGGAAGGGGGTGGCGGCAACCTTGGGGCCTTGAGGGCCGCTCCTCCACAGTGGGGTCTTTGTGGTGTTGCAGTCCGAACAGACCCTGATAGCTCCAGTTTGCACACTTCGGTTGCTACTATTGTATGGGATCAATAGCTGGTGATCACGGAGCTCCGGCGAGCTCTTACTCGATTTTGTGCCGTTGATCCCCCCTGAGTTCATCATCTTCCTCATGATCCTCATCTTGGAAGGCATCCAGCTGAAGGTAGCACCGCCGTTGGAGATATCTCCTGACTCGTCGTCTTTGGTGACCGTGGACGATGATGTAGGGAAACTGCCGCACCCTGTGGATCCCCTCGAAGGGGAGTGTTCATTGGCCTGGAAAGAGGGAGATCTCCGAATCGTGAGATCCGATAGGGGAGGCTTCTTCTTGAGGAATGAAACGCTTAAATAGCGTCTGTCTACATGAATAATTTGCGCACCTTCTCTTGCAGATGATCATCAGTTTGGTCTTCACCGTCGAGAGAAAATCCTCCTGCGCGTGGGTTGCCGAGAATAGTACATGGGGAAGAACCTTCGTACTCTGGAACCGGAGTCATGGGGGGAGGGCGAGAGAGAGAGAGAGAGAGAGAGATAGATCAGTCTACAGGACCAATTAAATAGAAAGTAGGGAGGAGGGGTCGCGAAGTAGACCCAGAGCCGATGCTAAACGGAGAAGGCCTGGTGGATCCTGAAAGACATAATCGGAAGGGCAAGACTTTTTTTTGTAGGGCGCCCCTGACTGAAGCCAAAGGGCCGTTCACGTGAGATCCCGACGCCGCTTCACTGAGAACGGCTCAGAGAGAGGCAGACTGCGGGTTTAGGAAGAGGGAGGCGGACGTGCCGCCAAGAACAGATTTCCAAGATGAAGGGGACCCGGCCGACCGGGCTCCATCGGGGGCACTATTTTAGGAATAATCCTAGAGAATAGAAGGGGTATGTAGGAGGACAGGTCTGCATGTTGGCATGCACACGTCTCTCTCTCTCCAGCCTCTCTCTCCTCTCTTTCCCCTCTCTTCTCTATCGCTACCTTAATACTGACAAGAAGCATTTAATGTCGGAGCAGGCGAAGCGACAGGGAACGCCGGACTAGCAACTGGAGATTAGACGTTTCATGTTTATCTCCGCTGTAAATATACTGTCCCCGCCTTTGGAGCGCCCCCGCCTTCTAGTTCTTCTTTCGCTATCCCCCTTCCGCCGGCTCCTCCCTTGTGAAATCAGCGCCACGGGACCGAAGAGATGAGAGGGGATCGGCGGAAGCAAGGGACCGTTGAGCCGAGACATTTTGTCACCGTAGGTTTCTACAGGGGGCAGCAATATCAGGGAAATAGAAATATCTAATAACCAACAGGGATATCCGAGCTTGAATCTGAAAAGAAACGTAGTCGGGATTATTGGCCGTTGTCCAATTCTATCTTGTCAAATCGCTCTCGTCACGGTGCCCTGTGGATAGGGAGAATTGATCGGACAATCTCATTAAATTCTATGATCAAGAGCACGGATACGTACAGGGCCTGCCAGTCTCCTGGGCATGTCCACCCCACCTCCCCGCCCACCATCTCCTCACACCCGGAGAGGGAGAGGGCAAGAGAGAGAGAGAGAGAACCAGGCACCAATTTGCTGAGAGAGTCCAAGAAGCGTCGTTTTCGGTCTGTCCTTGACACTCTGTCTGCATGCTTCAGACAACCCATCACCTTCGGCTACTTTCTCTTCTCTTAACATTTAATGAACGACATTCCTTTTGATACCCTCGGCACAAATCCCCGGACTAAAAATTGCTTACTCTCACGTACAGAGGTGGTCCATCATATCCTGGTTCTAGTCCATTTATTCGCTCAGAAAATATATAAATAAATTGATGAAATAAAATTCGCCGATCATTATCCTTTCCGATTCGAATTGTAATCCCCTTGTCAGCATATTTCCATCGAAACTTTCTGGTTGATTGAGTAGATTAATGGATAAGCTTACGGTCACGGACTTTGAGTTGCCTTCTCTCTAGGTTTTTCCAGACGGCACATCGCCTGGCAAGATGTCTGCTGTGGAATCCAAGGGGCCTCTTTGAGAGAAGCTGTCTGAGAGAGAGTGAGGATCTCATAGAAAGAGAGGGAAATGGATGGATAGAGAGCGTAGCATCAAAACATAGCCAGAGGGAAGCTCCTATAAACAGATAGAGAGAGATTGAGAAGCTTCGAATAATGTCATCAGGACATGCCTCATCAACCATGATGCTCCCTTGATTAACTGGAACATAATTCTTCCTCTACTCTATCCGAAAATGTTCCTAGTCTACTATAAAGTGCAGAATGGCTGATAACCGTGCTATTCCTAAGAATTCTAAGACCCAAGTAACTGATCAGATCTATATCAACAACAAATTATAGCTCTAGGCTCAGACAAGCCAATTTTATACATGTTCATCTTATCTAGGAGAATGAACTCTCTGAAGGTAGATTGCCCCCTTGCATTCTAATTAAAAAAATCGATTCAAAAAATCAGTTCTTGGGTCGAAACTGTTTGGGAAAACTTGCTCCCCATAGATATCTACCGGAAGGATAATCGAAACCTCAGGCAAAGACTTTGTTTTAAATTAGCGAATCCCGACGAGACTACGTTAGCGGACGCAGCGCCTCCCGATTCTGATCAGTTCGATATCGGTTCCTTTCCTCATAATTTGTCTCTCGTGTCCATAGCCCGTGATTTCTTCCCCTGGTTAGAGGCACACTTCATCCCATCTCGAAGCCATTATCCTCCTATCTCGAAGCCGACTCTAATCGCTCTTAAAAGGAAGCAGAGATAGGAAACCATCCGATCCTATCATGAAGCTAATACCAGCCTGTTGTTTAAGCGGGAGAGATAACCCCAGAGCCCTCTGCATTTCGAAGAGAAGCCAGCTGCACCGTTCATGCCGAGACAGAAGCTTACGCCCCCGTCGGCCACCCCCCCCACCCCCCCCCGCAGTGGCGTCCCCTCGTCCTTGTGAAGTATCCACTGCCTGGCAGGATGTGCCGGGGGCGCCACAACTTTCGGTCCCGGAATGAACAGTGAAGAGGTTCTCATTGGGAAGATGAAACCATCGTGACGAAGTTCTCGACTTTGGCGGAGGAAGAAGAGGATGGCTCTCCCCTCCCGTGATCGATGGATCTGGTTGGAGGTAAAAGGACCCCTCCCCTCCAGTGCTTCCCCCCGTGTTTTCCTTCTGACTCTATCTGTCTGATGTCGAAGCCCGGGCCCCAAAAATTTGTCAGAATAAGAACTTTGAAGTTCCTGTATGACATCCGAATGGTTGTAGCATTAATTTTATTTTTTAAAAATATAACCATAATCTTGATACAAAATTGAATTGTGCGCTGAACGAATCCTTTTACGTCAAACTTGCAATATGAATTATCTTGTAAAAGCATCAAGACATGCTAATTTAAATAATTGCAATAATACAATTATTATGCTCTAATGTTAGCATATTATATTAATAAGCTTGCTTGTATTAAAGCCCTATTTATAGAGTATTCACATTTCCTCTCATAAAAATTTCCTTCTCTAGTGAATGTCTAATGTCTTCAGAACATTGATGCATCTAGATATTTGTATCGGGGCTTAAACTAACGATAATTAGGTACCCCATACAATGTTTAAAGGATATAATATAGGGTGTGGTCAAGAGGTTTGCATTAAGCCAGATGAGATCTTTGTTTATATTACGACAGAAAATACCATATTACAATTTAGTCCACAATTTCTAAAACTCTTTCATACTCTCAACAAATGAGAAGTTTCTCAAGACCTTTGATCGATCTGCATGACCAAAATTGTGCAAAAATACATGCATATGATGTATTTGATTTATCTATGTTCGAACACAGTGTGATAAAGAGCCTAGATTATGAGATTCATGTCTACGTGTCATTAAATATGCTCAATCATTTCTGCATGCGGGTGATATTGATATTATAATAAAAACATGAGGAACATGACATGAACATATAAAGGAGCACAACTCAAATGGCATGAAAATTTACAAATTTTGTGGATATAAGTGACTAATGGCATGAGGAACATGACATAAACATATATAAGTGACTAATTGGGCATGATAATACAAAATATAATGATGGGGAATTATATAAGATCATGTTTTTATAAAACATACTAGATAACTAAATAGGTGAAGTTTTATAATGGAAAAATGATTGTTGCTTGCAGATGATAATAAATGTGTTTCCAGTAAGTATGCTATAAAACCCATGAACTAGGTTGTTGATGCATGCTACAATTTTTTCTTTTAAATTTGATGATGAGTGTTATTGTGTTTAAGGGTCTGATTAATTGAATTTAGCGCTAAGGTCTAAAAAAGCATATCATGTGAGGAAATTAACAAGCGTGCAACTTCAAAAGTTACTACTAGAAGTACATACAGGCAATTCACAATGTATGTTACTACTAGATAATGGCACTGTCAACCAAAAATTAAAACGTCTCCAAAAGAAGGCCTTCATCTCTAGATAACCCTCAAGGGTGCAACTTGCGACACCACTTGGGTGCGAGTTCACTGCCCAAAAACAAAAAACACAGAACAGGAGGTCGCCCCCGCCACGTCGGCCACCCAGCTGGAAGATACATCCAAGACTGGAAAATTTCTCTCGTTGGTGTTATTATTAAGTAGAAAACGACATACAAATCAGGCAAGGGGATGGCGCGCTAGCCAGATGTGGCCACCGTTTGGACCACCCGCCCGTCCCGGCGTTCCTTCCGTCCAGTGGAACGCGGGGGCCAACGGCTGGCGAGGAGGGCCCTGCTGGGCGGATCTCGAGCCTGGATAATGCCTTCTCTGCGTGGGGAACGTTGTGGTCCGCTCCTCTGGTCAAATTTGGTCATATTTCTTCGCGTTGGTCCCCCGTGGCAGGCACCGCAGGGGGGAGGGGGGAAGAACGGGCCCGGCCCGGTTACTGACACCGCTCAGTCTCGTCAGTTCATGATAGGCTAAGCAGTCGCCGGCGTTCGTTATCCAGAATCGATTGAAGGGTCATAGATCGCAGTGTCTCAGTGTTTTCTTTCCGCCTTCTGAGTTGATAGAGCTCATCATCATCATCTACCTATCTCTGTCACTCTTTATCTGTTGGAGCTTCTCTCTTGCTGTGTTACTGCGCCTCTCTCTCTCTCTCTCTCTCTCTCTGTGACAAGGACGATCTTACTGTTCGTAGGCTTTCGAGGTTGGGGAAGGCGAGGTGGCCTCGTGTAAGAAATCCAGACCAACGGGGTGGGCGAGCACATGAAGAAATCACCAGAGGGAGCAGGGCCACAGCATGAGAACCCGCCCACTTGCGTCATCAGGAGCCGAATAACCTACTCTCACACTTCAGAAGCCCCGTGCCTGCGTGAGGCCAGCAGACTGAGGCAAGCCGCGGCTGATCTGCCGTACTCTTCAGTCACGAAGAGGAGGGGAGGCTCCTCTCGTTCCCCACCCGGCGGCGCTGCCAGAGTTTCAGAGCTTCGATACAATGAGAAAAAGACGAGCCTCCACTAGTATAAACAGTGACGAAGCCCACCCTTCCAACGATAGACAGAGCAATCAGGCCTAGAGCCTTCCCCTTTTCCCTTCCTTCTGTATCGGATATCATTTCAAATGGCATTTAATAATAACAAATCAACTCGAAATGATTTGCACGGTGCGAAATGTATCAGAAGGGGAGCTGGAAATGTACATAGAACGAGAATATCAGTAGCCAGCCATGGGGGTGGAGGGTGATAGAGAGCTTATGCTCCCAGAAATCTATGTACATGGTGGCACAGAAGAGAGGCTACCCCCGCCCCCGATTCCCCAGAATACAAAGGAAGACTAGGAAAAATACATGCAGAGGTAGGGGACAGGCCTACGCAGAGGCCACCGCCTGCTCCTCCGCCATCTGTGAGACCGGGAGGAGGGTGCAGATGAGGTTGCGGTCACCGTAGACGTTGTCCACGCGGCCTGGTAAACCCACAAGGGAATTCAAAACAAGAATTCGTATGGGTTTCGAGGGAAGAAAATACCCGAAATGGGATGGTGGGTATGGGACGAGTAAATTACCAGTGGTGGGCCAGAACTTGGCAGATCGGAGCCATGGAGCAGGGAAGGCTGCGTATTCCCTGGTGTATGGCTTCGTCCATGTGTCGCCCATGAGCAAAGATGGGGGGTGAGGAGCTCCCTGGACATCAAATGAAACCATTCATATTAATCGGATGGCATAATTTCGGAAGTAATTTTGATGAGCAAATGGATCAAAACAAAATTTTACCCCGTAAATTTCCAAAAGAGGATTATTAATTAGGATTTTTTTCTGCAGCATCCATAACGTTTTAAAAGGCAATGAAACTGTTCATATGGATTGGATGGCATATTTTGTCACCGATCTTGTGATAACCGACGCATGGTTATTCTTTTTCCCGATAATTTTCCATTAAAAGAGGAGATTTAGCAGTTGAAATTTTCTACGGCAAGCATTATCAATGTTTACAGGCAGAGGAACAGATCATTTACCTTCAGGACGTTGTTGTTGATGTCAGCTTTTCCACTCTCAATCTGGGCAATTTCTTCTCTGATTGAAATGAGAGCATCGCAGAACCTGTCTAGCTCAACCTGCGATGGGAAACATCACCTTCCTTGATGCTCTGATGGTATGAAGGAAAAAATGTAGAACGAGAGAGAGAGAGAGAGAGAGACGAAGAAGAAGGTCTTCTTAAGTACCTTGCTTTCACTTTCGGTGGGCTCAATCATGAGGGTGCCAGGAACAGGCCAAGACATAGTCGGGCCATGGAATCCATAATCTATGAGACGTTTTGCAATGTCCTCAGGCTCTATACCAGCAGTGGCCTGCAGAACAGTGGATTCCAATTTGCTCTCGGGTCTAAAGTAAAATTTTTTTAAAGGAAACAGCAAGGTTGCGGAGTATCAATCACCTTGAAACCTCTCAAATCAACAATGAACTCATGAGCAACTGTGCCATTGACACCACGGAAGAGGATTGGATAGTGGTTCTGCCACACAAATACTAATCAGATACATATCTCAAGATTAAAAAAACGATTTGACTGATAGTAATACGGAATTATTCCGAAAAAATCAGCTTAAAATCATCATCAAGATAATTATCTAAAGATTCTGGGGTCAAAAAGGCCAACTAATTATTCTTCCTACGAATGGCCTGGTTCAATGCCAACCGACACATGTGCCAATAATGAGACCTCAAGGTGGATTCGGTCTAAGCTCATGCATTTCGGACAAATGGTAGAGAGAATTAGAAAGAGGGAAAGAAGATAAAAAGGGAGGTTGCTGTGCTAGACATCAAAAAATTATAAAGAGCTGGCTGGCCAAGACTTTAACAAGGGTAGATCTGGGTCTATACCAGTTTGGGTTCAAGGCCATATAATTAAAACAGGCTAAGAAAACTCAACCTCCAGGCGCTTTGCCATGTAGTTTGCGTTCAAAATAGCAATCTTCGAGGCATCTGTCAGGCCTTTGGACCCCATCATGGCTATGTACGAATATGAGATAGGCAGAATAAGTGCTGAACCCCAAGGAGCTGCAGAAATGGTGCCAAGAGGCTCGGTCTTCTCAGGGAGTGGTATTCCACCAGTGGAGACCTAGCATAGCATGCAGACAAGAAAAGTCAATGGCACATAAGAATGAAAAGGAACTGGATCGAAGATGGTTCTAAATTAATCATATGTGTATCAACATAGAATATCAATAATAGACGGAAATTTTTTAAAAGAGACCTTAGCAATGTAAAGATTCTTCCTTCAAAAATCTCAGATGCCAAATCTACTTCTCTACAATAAGTTAAGAATCAAAGCATCCTTCCTTATTTTTTGTAACCAACTCTCCTAGTTCAGCAAGGACGCTAACTCTTGAGGTAGCCTGTTCTTATGTGCTGCTTTCCACAAGGCTATACAAATTGGGCCCTCTTCAGGCTTTATCAAATCCTTGTTGCATCTGTAAAACTATGGGAAATACCAAAGACTTGCAATTTAAATTGAATCTGGTTCCCTCATCACTCCCTGCCTTTCGACTGTCTATCCCATTTATAATTCAGACATCATCTTTAAATATAACTACATCAAGAATTAATGCGATTTTCAATCGATAAATGACATATCTAAACAGAGGTGGGTCGTAATAACCCATTTAAAGAAGAAAAAACGACCATTCCATCAACATCCCTACCTCACTAACTTAAGATCAGATAGAATCTGTGAGATGCAAACAAGAACTAGTGGGTTTGCACTGTCATTTGATGAAGGAAAGGGAAGAAAATGAGAAAGCGGGAGAAGAACACGCAGCTAAGAAGCAAACTAGAGACCCAGTTACCATCAGAATAACACAAGATTGAGCACTGAATAGGGTGGAAATTATCGTGGCAAAATCTAAGAAAATATTGGGGAAAAAAATGTATATGCACAAAATAAGGACCTTAGATTTTTTCCACATCGGGACATTAGTCTGCAAATATAGTAGGTTTCAGTACGACAACATACCACTGGATGAGAAGGCAGAAACGGCGCCAAGTGTTTCTTCACACCAATGGGCCCCATTCCAGGACCACCTCCACCATGGGGAATGCAAAATGTCTTGTGTAGGTTAAGATGGCATACGTCTGCCCCAATCCAACCGGGGCTTGTCAGACCAACCTGAAATAACGGAACGTGGTGTCACAATAATGAAAAGAATGTGCAGAAGGCACAGACGACAACAAGATGATGGCGGTAAAAATTGCTACGTGTCATGAAACTAAAACAGGCTTATGGTCGTGTCCAGAGTGTAACCGAGATTCAATGGTTTTAACCTTCAAAAAATAAATACAGTCTAATCAGATTGACATAAATTTCGATCCTGAGTTCGATGGAAGGTAGACAAAGACAGCCTAAGGAGTGAATGAGAAATTTTAATGTTCCAACCCCCTTAATTCTAAGGGATGCCAAAAAAACTAGAACATAAATGAAAAACAAATAGAGCATATAGGTTTCCATATTCACGAAAATTTTAAGCCAGAAGATAGAATGTGAACATGGCTCTGGCGAGTATGTCTAAATAATGAAAAAGAAAGAGGAAAAAAATATGAGCTTCAAGGGCTGAGACAAATGTCCAGGTAAACAAGCTGTATTCAACAACAACAGCCTGGACACTATCATATCATTCCGAAGGAAGACTTTGAAAACATCGAAAGATAATCCCTAAAAGGTTTTCTTTTATTCACGCAACTTAAAGGGCACTTCCTATTATTCAAATAGTTATCATTTTAGTCAGAATATTATTTATAGAATAAATAAAATTAAGCGCAATAAATTGACTTTCTTCAAATGGATCAAACAATTTTTTTTCTTGGGAACTGCATCAACTCACTCAATCTATAAAAAAATGCGAGACAGATGCATTCAATTATCACCTACAATAGTTTCACCAAAAGGCAGAAATTAAACCTGTGCATTCATGTTAGCACCATCCATGTAAACTTGGCCCCCATTGTCATGAATTATTTTGCAGATCTCATCAATTCCCTCTTCGTAAACTCCATGAGTTGAAGGGTATGTCACCTGCGGAAACATTAAAAAGCAAATAAGCGAAATCCCCTATCTAGAATGCATCTAATGCCAGAAGAAGGTCTGCACTGATATATCAACAAAATTCAGTCTTTCTCGTGGTACAGGCCATCAAAAAAATGTCTTCCAAGTTGTTTAATATGCATATATGGTCTGAAGTAGGTCAGAAACTAAGTTGTTTAAATCACTCAAGTAGGTTCAGAATTAAAGAAAAACAATTAGGTATCTCATAATCGATCATACCATTAGGGCAGATAAGTTGTCCTTGTGAGTCTCAGCAGCTTTCCTCAATTCCTCAATGTTAATGTTTCCCTTGGAATCGGTCCCAACTGCAACAATTTTCATTCCGCACATGGCTGCGCTGGCAGGATTTGTCCCATGAGCGGACACGGGAATGATACAGACATTCCGGTGGCTATCACCTCTTGACTACAAAATTTTAACACGCAAAATGAATTACTGGTTATTCTGGCCCAAAGATAAGCTGAAGAAGGTCCTGAATCATACTGAATTTCCAAACAATAAGAAATAATCTGGCAACCCTGACATACCATATGATAAGCACGGATGACCATAAGCCCAGCATATTCTCCTGCAGCACCCGCATTGGGTTGCAATGAGAATGAATCGAAGCCAGTGACTGTACACAAGAGATCACCTAGATTTTCGAACATTTCCTTCACAAAGAAATAAAGCAGCGTATCAGAACTTTCCACTGAATTGCATGGAGGTGCTTCGAGAGTTATTCCTCCTTTCTATTGTGCATTGAAGTTTTCAAAATGAAGAAATCAAAGCCGGAATTTTAAGGGAGAAAATTAGCAATAACCTGGTAGCCCAAGGCCTGCTCAGTAGGGGCAAAAGGGTGAACGTTTGCAAAGTTGGGCCAAGTCACAGGCATCATCTCCACTGTTGCATTCAGTTTCATTGTGCAAGAGCCGAGGGGAATCATGCTGTGACATAATGAAAGATCCTTTGATTGCAACAAAGAGATGTACCTAAGAAGTTCATGTTCAGTGTGATACCTGCAAGAGGAAGAAAAACAACTATCAGATATGCATAAGGTAGCCTAAGAAGAGGCAACTTTCCAGCAAGAATTCATACATGTTAAAGATTGGGTGTGTCAAATATGGGCTCTTTCTGATAAGTCCACTGGGGATGACAGTTGAAACCTCAGGGGCGAGAGATGCAGCAGTGAAACCCACCTATATAATTCATGTCTTGTTAACAAAATCACTTAACATAATCAGAATTCATTATAATTCTTTCTGCCACCGTGCACACTTACAGCTTTTCCACCAGAAAATACTTTGAACAGAGTGTCTACATCTTCCAATGTGGTCGTTTCATCGAAAGCTACAGTTATCTGAACAGCCAGCGAGATATGATAAAAAATAAGATCACACAAGAATGGAAATAATTATCGCCAATCTTACTGAGATTAGTTGCCAATGTTACATACCGTTTCTGAGTCAACAACCCTCAGATTTATCTCGTGCTTGTAAGCAGCTTCTGCGATTGCATGTGCGTCAGCACATTTGACCTTCACGGTGTCAAAAAAGGGCAGTTCTTGGACAGTCACTGTTCCCAGCTTCTTGAGGCCTGATGCAAAAGTTGAAGCAAGACCATGAACACGTTCACCAATAGCCTTAAGACCAGCTGGGCCGTGATAGACGGCATACATTGCAGCCATATTTGCCAGCAGTGCCTGCACATGAGCTATAAAATTAGAGAAAAATTCCTCGATGTTGGCTGTTGTGGAACATAAATTTTGTCCCCTGTTTCGCAGGGCACAAAAAAGAATAACAGAAAACGAGAATTGAAGAAGGAAAGTCATAGAAATCAGGAAAATACAATTAACATGAAAAATTGCATATTCGACGCATACAAAGGCCACAAAAATAGATTTTCCGAAAAAGATTTTTTTTATCAATGAAAATAATATTTTAAGAAATAAGGGTAATAAAAAAAGGTTCTAAGAGAATTTCTAAAATTAGCCTGTGAATGATAATTATATATGACTATAAACGCAGTGGCATATAAATGGTGATATTGCCCGGTATTTGAAAACTTTTTAAGAACCTGAGCAGTGCAGATGTTGCTTGTTGCTTTGTCCCTACGGATGTGCTGCTCCCTCGTCTGCATTGCCATTCGAAGAGCAGGCTTCCCAGTGGAGTCGACACTGACACCGATGATCCTCCCAGGCATCATCCGCTTGTACTCCTGTGAGGTTGCCAGGAAGGCCGCGTGGGGGCCTCCGTATCCCATTGGAACGCCAAACCTCTGGGCGGAGCCGACGACAATGTCCGCGCCCAGCTCGCCAGGGGGCTTCAGCACGGTCAGAGCCAGCAGGTCTGACGCCATGACGACCTTTACACCGTTAGCGTGAGCATTCTTGATGAAATCTGAATAGTCCAGCACCTCGCCCTCGGTGCCCGGGTACTGCACGAGCACCCCGCACACGTCGCCGGAGCTGTAATCGAAGTCCTTGAGATCGGCAGTAACCACTTTGAGGGCAAATCCTTCCGCGCGGGTGCGGCAGATGTCGATGGTCTGCGGGTGGCAGTTGGCAGCGATGAGGAAAGTCTTCTTCTTGCCCTTCTGGATGTTGTTGCACATCGCCATGGCCTCGGCGGCAGCGGTGCCCTCGTCGAGGAGAGAGGCATTGGACATGGGGAGGCCGGTGATGTCGGTGATCATGGTCTGGAAGTTGAGGAGGGATTCGAGGCGACCCTGCGCGATCTCCGCCTGGTAGGGCGTGTACTGGGTGTACCATCCGGGGTTCTCCATGATGTTGCGGAGGATGACGGCGGGGACATGGGTGCCGTAGTAGCCCATCCCGATGAAGGACTTGAACACCTTGTTCTTGTCAGCCAGGTACTTCATGTGGTCGACCATCTGGCTCTCGGTGAGCCCCTCGTCGAACTTGGAGAACTCCATGGATGGCAGACGGATGGCCTTGGGGACGGTCGCGTCGATGAGCTGCTCCATCCCCGGGAATCCGCACGCCTCCGCCATCTTGACCTGCTCATCAGGGGTAGCAGAATTGTGGCGTCGCTGGAACGTGTCGCTGGGCTTGAGGGCCTCAACCGATATGGAGCGTCTCTGGGCGGCAGTGGCTGCAGCGGCAGCATTGCGGGGCAGCAGATCGACCGAGGGCAAGGGCGAGGACGGTACAGACGGCGACTGGTTAGGGAAGATGGAGCGGGCGAGTGAAGAGACGTAGCGGGAGGAGATGAGGTGGGGTTGGAGGGGACGAGGGCGCTGCCTGGTCAGGTGAACTAGGCGGTCGAGGATCGCGCGATTGGCAAGCTTCCTTGCGCGCTCCATGGATATCTCCGCTACTTCCTCTCCTCCCCAGGCGCGCCTGGCCGATGCGGACGAATACGGAAGGCAGAGAAGGGGAGAGCAGAAGCAGGCTTAAAAGGGCCTTGCCTCCTCTGCTCCTCCCTCCACTATCCCCCCTCGCCGCTACCCTCCTCAAATCTCTTCGCTCCGCTCTGATCGCGATATACCCCGTCCCCCCGGAGCCGCACAGATCCAGTGGCGGTGATGGTGGGCCTAGGGTTCGGGTTGGTGGACGAGGGCGACGAGGGGGAAGAAAAATGGAAGGCGACAGCCACCAAGAGTTGGGGAAGCTGACGTAAGTGTGAGGCTCGGGGAGATGCCCGTTCCTCCCCCACCCTCCGCCATATCAGCTCCACGCGCTCAGATTCGTGGACGGCGTGCGGCAGAACCGGATGGCCTTTGAGCGGCCTGGAAGGAAAGACCATCCCTCGCCTCTCCCAGAAGAGATTACTACACCCGGAAACCATCAGAACCAGAGAAAAATCTCAAACCCACGGAAAAGGAGACGATAAGAATTCCCCCACCGTGGTTGGTTTGTCCACTCCTTCCCAGGGAGCTCATCATCTCCCTGGACCTCAAAATTTATCCCTATAGTCGATCCATTCCTCGCCCCCCCCCAACCCCCGCCGTTTTCTGTGGAGGAACGACGCGCCGACGGGATCAGCTGGGCCCGAAGAGAGAGAGAGAGAGAGAGAGAGAGGGATGATCGGAGGAGAAAAAAATGGGATCTGCAGCATATGTGATTTCCATATCCGCTGGTGAGTGACGACGGCATCAGCCCCACTGGCTCACCCAATATTCAAAAAAAACGAAAGGCAGAGAGGATGTCACGTCACCCACGGTCTGAGGAGGATGTCACGTGGATGTGGGCCCCACATCCTCGTCGGATCCGGTTCATCGGATCTGCCGAACCTACGTCCGATCCGTCTCTCTCTCTCTCTCTCCCTTGCCGTCCATTTGGAATTGCTTTCTGCGGGGGGCTAAGATTATAAAAAATAGAAGATATTAATGTAGCATAAAACAGGCACGAACCCCAATTCCATATTTATTAAGAATGAAACGAAGCATCCGAGGAATAGGAAGTCGTGGATCGGTCCTTGTATACGTAGGAATTACTGAATCTGTCGTTTTCTCGGAAACAAACAGGCCGCTCTGCTCAGCGCGATGAGGGGAGGCCCAAGAACCTTTCTTTATCCAAAAACAACAGAACTGGGCCGGAGCCGAGGGGTCACCCCATAAAGGTCTACGTCCGTAATGGGCTTTTACGAAGAGTATCTCACCCGCTGGCGGTGTCCTCGGAGACGACGGGGGTGGAAGAACCAAGATAGTAGGAGTCGTTAATGGAGGAAGAGGGGGAGAAGGGGGAGCCCTTCGTTCTCTTGCTCCCCCTCTCCTTGATCTCCTCCATCATCTTGAAGACGATGCTCATGGTGGGGCGATGAGCCGGTGAGGGAGCTACGCAGAGGAGGGCCACCTGCAACAGCCCCACCATCTCGTCCTCCGCCTCTTTGCAGGCCACCAGCTCCACGTCGAACAGCTCCGACGACCAGTCCTCCCTCACCATCTTCTGCAGGTCTACCTCTCCCTCTGCCGCCGGTTTCCCCGTCAGGATCTCCAGCAGCAGAATCCCGAAGTCGTACACGTCAGACTCGTGGGTCAACGTCTTCCTCGACGTGGAGGACGGCGGCGGCGGCGGAGCGGCGAGGAGGTGGAGGAGGGCGAAATCAACGACGCAGGCGTTGCCGTCGTCGTCGACGAGGATGTTGGACGAGGTGAGCTTCTGGTGAGCGAGCTTGGAGGCGCGGTGGAGGAAGGCGAGGCCTTCCGCTGCCCCCAGTGCGAGCTTCAGCCTTGCCGTCCAGTATAGTGGAATCCTCCCGGGCCCACGGTTCCCTGACCCCCAAAAAAAATGTCAACTTTGCTGATTTCAAAAGTCAAATGATTGAAATCGGTGGATAGAGTGGAGTAATTACAGACCGTGGAGCAGGGAATGGAGACTGCCGTTGGGGAGGTAGTCGTAGACCAAAAGAAGCTCATCGTCGGAGTGGTAGTAGGCCCGCAGAGACGTCACGTTGGGGTGGCGGAGGCCCCCGATCTCCGTCAGCAGCCTCTCCATCGCCGCCGTACCTTCTCTGTCCTCCCTGGCCTTCTTCACCTTCCGTAATCGTTTCACCGCCACTCCCCTTCCCGAGTCCCCCTCCATCACTACCCGGTACGTCGTCCCAAGAGCCCCCCGACCCAGCATCTCTGCTGAGCCCCTCATGAGATCGTCCACCGTGAAAGGCCTGCACCCTTCGAAGAGGACGACCCTCTTCTCCTCTACTACGTCTCCTACTACACTTGCCTTAGCATCATCACGATCTACCTCCGTGATGCAAGCCGGCTTTCCTCTCTTCCTCCAGCAGACCACGGCCAGAAGGATGAGGAGAATGGAGACTACGGCAACCACGATGGCGGCGATCGTCGCCACCGTCTTCCACTTCCAGCAACTTTTCCTCCGATCTGTGTCGATCTTCTCGAGAGGATCCCTTCCCTCAGTCTGGTTGGTGCACCGCCGGAGGAGAGGTTCCCCGCAGAGGTTCTCATTGGAGGAGAAGGATGAGACAGGGAAGGAGGAGAGAGCCCGGGGGACCTCGCCGGTCAGACGGTTGCCGGATACGTTGAAGTCGGCTATCACACTGAAAGATCCCAAAGAAGACGGTATCTCCCCCGTCAGGAGATTTCTCTCCAGTCGCAGGGTAAGGAGGCGGGGAAGACGAGCGATCTCCGAAGGAATATGACCGGAGATGTTGTTCACTGAGAGGTCGATGCGGCGAAGGCGACGGAGACGAAGGAACCCGTCTGGGAGCTCGCCGGTGAGACGGTTATGGGAGAGATTGAGAAGTCTGAGATAGGGGAGGAAGGTGAGAGTGTCATCGACGGTGCCCTGGAGATGGCGGTCCTGCAGGAGAATGCGGGTGACTCGGCCGCCCCGGCAGGCGACTCCGGCCCAGGTGCCCGAGCAGGGGTCTGTTCGTGGAGTCCACGAGTACAGGGCGGCGCCGCTGGGATCAGCGGCGGATCTGAACGCTTGAAGAGGGTGGTAATCAGGGGTGAACTCGGCGATAGCGAGAGAGTATGACGAGAGAGTAATCAGAAGTGAAGGGAGACAACGTAACAGGGAAAGGGTGCCAGACCGCATCCTCCTCCTTCTCTATCCTCTTGCCGATCACGGCACTGGGGGGAACTGAAGCGGGGCAAAGAATGCCCGTGGTGATCGTTGCACTAATAGAGAGAGAGAGAGAGAGAGAGAGAGAGAGAGAGAGAGAGAGAGATGAGGGAGGGAGAGAGACGGGTAAAGTGTCCGTTAGGGCGGAGGAGATGGAGGACGGAGCGGCATTCATTCACTGTAGAAGTCGAGAGCTGGCGACAAAACGCGCGCGCACGCGCGGGGTAAAACGGTTCTCCTCTTGTGAGGCAATTGAATTATTGATATTTTTTCAAATTTAAAATAAAAACACTGACCCGGCATAAGTACCGTATAACATCTTCTCACAGAATTTCCCATAAAATGTGCTTCCAAGTTTAACGGAATTATGCATGAACACCTTATTTCCGTAATTTACCTCTTAATCGGGTTGTGAACGGACCGAGCGGTACCAGACCCTGATTACGTCTGTCAACCACCTATAAGTCATTTTCCTCAGCCCCAGTCTACGGGGCAACAATTAGATGTACATGTTATATATATAATGAGAGAGAGAGAGATAGAGAGTTGCTGGTGAGCAATTATGAAGCTAAAACCGGGGCCCGGCGATGGGCACGGTCTGCCGGAGCAGGAGAAGCGTATTTAACGCGATCTCATTCAAAATGCCAAAGCAGAAAGATCGATTATCCGAGGCAGCTTCAAATTCGGTCGTCCAGTTTTGACGGAGCTGGCGCGGGCGGTGTTTCATGGGGATCGTCGTAACGCAGCAATTTTCTTGAAGCGCGACCCCGTCGCGGACAGACTTGGGTTGCCTGGTCTCGGTCTCAACCTCTCGACTAGCCAACAGGCGATGAGCGTGGGGAGGAAAGAGCAGTTAGATTGCAGGCACCGGGAAGAAAACGGGGAGGGGCGGTGCACGGAAGCCGCCACCCGCATGGGATGACGAGGATTCTTGAGATCCTACGGGGTTATCTGGTTCTACGATGGGTTATCCATGACAGGAAAATGATAACGCAAATTCGAAAACAGGGGAAAAAACAAGAAAACACAGAAGAGAATCAGCAACTCCTGACTCGGAGCCCAAACTTACGTCTTGGAGATTGTCTACTTCACCGGACAAATAACCGGTACTGGAATCCCGGAAGGTATTTACCAACTTCGGGATAGAAATCAACACTGAATACGTTCTCTGTATCAATATTCCGGAAAAATGAACTAATATTACAGGTTCATTGAAGTTGATCATTGTAGCGGAGGCAGCCTAATATCCTGTGAAAGAAGACAGGTCAAATCGCAGCGACTCTTTCTTTGGTAAACAAGGCAAAGACGGGACAGATCCGTTCCACACTCACCTCAGGACTGAAGAGGTTGGGAGGTTCTGAAAACCCACATGGGTTATCTCCATCGTGGAGGAGTTCGCGCTCCAGGCTCTTCAGCGTGGAGCGCTCAATCCCGTACTTACGGACCCGAATTCCTTGGTCGCCGCTTCTATTTTCTCTTTGAGGCCGCAGACGACACCGAAGGCACCGCGGACGGAATCGTCCCGCCGAAAGATCCTTCACTTCAGGGTCGCGTAGCGCTGATGCGCCTCGTACTTCTTGCCCACCTTGCTGAGCTTGCTCAAACCAAACTGCCTCTGCATCGAGAAGAAATCCTGCGTCCGATCACGCGGGAATTAGGGCGCCAGCAGTCGGACTCGCACTTGCGCCGGTGGTATCCGCAGGCGCCGTCGGGCTTGCACTTGCGCGGGTGGTATCCGCACGCGGTGCAGGCGCCGTCGTGCTCGCCGCTTTCGTCTCTGCATCTCATGGTTTTCTTCCCCTACCGAGTCTACAGATAGCAAGCAACAGGCAGGAGGAGAGGAAACGGGCAGGAGAGTCATTCTCGCAGGGTGAAGAGGCTTGGGTTTCCGAGCTGCTGGGGTAGGAAGGAACGGGGATTCTAGGGTTTCCGAGTTACGGTCGTAAGAAGGATAGGGCCGCGAGGGTTTTCTCTCAGTGGCACCCAGGTTAAGGAGACGAGGGAATCTCCGGGAATCTCGGGGAATCTAGAATCGCTGCTTCTCTCTCTCTCTCTCTGCTACTTCTATTCGCTTTCGGTTTTCTGTTCCGGCTCTCGGCAACTACGTACCTCCTTTTCTCTCCGATCTCCCCGTAGCGGACGGTGGCGGCCCGACCGATGACCATGATCCCCATTTCCAACCAGCCGCGAAAAACTGTTGGCTCTTCTCGCTGAAAGCTTTTCCCTCGTTCACAGGAGTATAACGACCCTGTTTTCCCTCACGCAGGGAAAGAAAGCACGCGTAGTTTGCTCGTGTGGAATCTCCACCGACCAAACTGATGATATATTTCGTAAATATTTTGGGTGAGTAATTTCACACATACGGAGGAGATTGACGCCACGAGATTCCACACATAATACCAAGTTTGTCGAAAGCTCCGGCATTATACTTCGGTTTCTGAAGTCGACTGCTTCCTAGTCCACTACTTATTCCGATATCTTTTTCGCCTTCGGCGGCAGCATCTCTGTAACCAACGTTTGTGGATTCAATGTTGACGAATGTGCGTCTGAAACATTCCAGTGATTTTATGCGAGCGTCTCACGTACTGTTTGTCGTTGTGTTTAAGATATTATCGTGAACTTCATTCCCTTATCTTTCTGTAAACAGTTCCTTCGTCGTCATCAATTGATGAAACTAAAATGTGTTTTCATTGTTATTGGAAAGTTTCTGTGTTTTGAATGAATTTTTCAACGTGGTGGGTGACTTCGGAGGCGGGGGTGTGTCGGTCGAGGAAAGGAGATACGAGTCTGGTCTGAACGATGGCGGTGTCTTTGAATTGGTGTACCGTCGGATCTGCTCGGTTCTACTCCCATCCAGTGGGAATTCCCGAGAAAACCCACGGAAGCTTGGGGAAGGAGAGGAGAAGGTTGTGACGGACTGGCGGGGCTGCGTATCGGCTGTTAGGAGGCCCGGCTGGGGGCAACGAAGAGCTTCGGCCGCGGCGGTAATGGCTGTCCATTATATCTGGGAAGGATGTGATCGGCTGCTCTTGTGCTTCCTCCTCTCTGTAGCATCGCGAGGTAATCCTCCCCGGTCTTCACATGCAGGCTTCCTCTCTTTCTCTTCATTCTCTTCTCCTCCTCTATTCTTCATCTTCTTCTGTACATCACCCTCGTTGATGAGACCGTCATTTCTTTATCCCCTTCTCTTTCTCCCTCTAATTGATGGTACTCGTTTTGACTGCCTTTCCACTTCCACTTCTGCCTAATGCGTCTGGTGGCAGATGTGAGTTTACTTGAATCCTCCTCCCCAACATAGTAGAAGTCCATGAAGAATAAAAGAAATCAGGCCTGAATCCACAAGGTACGAATTTCTCAGTCCTTGAATCCACAAAGATTGATCTTTAAGGATTTCTGCATTCACAAAGATTTCATGCATCAACAAGTGTTCATAAATGTCACAAACACATCCAATGGGAGGTTAACTGCATTTGAATTGAATCCACATGCTCGTAAATCATGTTATTAGAGATCATTCGGTAAAAGAGAGAGAATTTAAAATAATTATTAGATATTTTTACTCACCCGTATTGGAAGAGAGATTTAGTTCAATTATGCATAAACTCTAAATGTGTGAAGCAAATGATATTTATTTTAATTCTATTTTTATGAATCTATTGTGTTAAATCTATCACGTTTTTATTGAAATTATAAAAATAGGTTTAATATGATTTTTTATTGAATTAAATTGAATTTTTTTATGTGTCTATTCATATTGACACACACTCAGGATGTGTTGCATCTTCAACCCTCCCTCTATAAAAGAGTTGAAAATTCACACCTAAACATTTAGAGAATACATTCTCTCATCTTCTTCTTACTCTAGAAAAACCTCTTTTCTTCTATGATCTAAACACTTTTGGGTACATCAATTGAGGTTGTCATTATGTTACATTGGTTCACACGACGCATTAAAGATTTTTACATATACTTCATCTTCTTGTACTGCAATTATGTACGGTCACATGTAGGTCTGCTCTTAGTTCACTTCAAGATCTTTTTGTTACATTGGTTCTACGATCTTTTTGTTAAGATCGCTAGACAAGGCAAAATAAAGTTGATAAATGTATATATTCTTGTATTCAAAACACCAAAAGGTCAAAAGCTCTTCAAGAAATAGGTTTTCCCTCCACCGATGTAGAAAACATTATTGCAACTTGTTGAGTGGACACTTACCAAATTATTCTTCTTGTAAGGATTTTTTTGTAATATCACGGCTATACATAAACGCTACTTTTCCCAAATCGAAGTATTCCATTTTTTCCATCTTCCGCTCTCCTCAACTGCCATATGCAACCTTTGGAGGTGGGTCACGGCTGTAGCCACCTCACCTTGCCTCTTCCTCTTGTCTTGTTGCCCTCCACCTAGCGAGGGCCTGGTCTCATCAACACATCCTACTGCCTCTTCTCCTCTAGCCGCAAGATCAACCTCATTAGATGTACCTAACTGAGAACAGACCTTGGAAGCTCCTCCCTCATGACCGCACTCATCAATACGCTTTCATTATCTTAGCTCAACCAAATCTCGGTTTGTTTATCTTCACACTTAATCTTATTATTCAATAAAAAGAAATTACTACATGAGGAGCAATCATCCCCAAACCATAGCCCACCACCACCTATGTTGAAACACTATTTGTCACGGTTCTTACAAACCTCCCTTGTGTTGACACAAACCTAAGAGCGTATCTTGACAACTACATCAATTCTTCTACAAATACAAATTCAGATACCCCTACAAATAATTTTATTATTTTACACGAAAAGTTTTCACCATGATAAACATGTTTAGGTTGATAAGATGAAGGTGTTGGTTGAAGTCTGCCACAACACCTTCATCTTATCAACCTAAACATGTTTACACCCCTTATCTTAGCAAATTTTCACAATAGGTAAGAAAATTTCATCAAAGTTAATACCATTCACTTGGTTGAAGCCTTTTACAACCAATATGACGTTGTACTATGGTAATGAGCAATGCCTTTGAGTCTTCAACCTAAAAACCTACTTGTTCTTCAAAGCTTTCTTCCATTTTTATGACTCCACAAGATCATCTGTCTAGTTTCTCGACAATGTTTCTACTTTCTTATTCATTGCTATTAACCAATCCTCATTATGTTCACTTTTTAGTGACTCTTTGTAACTTTTTAATTCATATGTATCAGTAAACATAATATACTCATATGGTAGATACCTTCGTGAAAGTTGATTCTGTCTACTTGACCTTTTAAGATGAGATTATGATGGAGGTAGCTCCTTGATAAGTATTTATTATTATGAGTTAATAATTAATAAATAATATAGTTTTAGTCTTAACTCATGATAAATAGATTTATATTTATGTTAAATTATGAAAAGTAGTTTTTATTTAGTTAGTGTTAATTTTTTACGAATTATGTGATTTTATACAATTATATATAATTTTTATAATTTTATTTTTAAAATAATAAATAAAAATAAAAGAAAATAAAATAAAAATATAGAAAAAGGGGAAACCCACCCATCAGCCAATTGGGCCTACAAGCAGATCAGAAGTACAATTGGGTGGAGCCGCGAGTGATGACCTTGAGCGGCTAAGGATAGACCAATAAGAGACACGTGTGCGTCACTTCCCTTTCACGTCACTATTAGTCAGTCAAGCGTTAGTCAAGAAGCAGTCATAGACATGCAAAAGAGCAGCTTATTGATCATAAGATCTTCTATTATTATATATATACCTCAAAACTCGTAAAATAACCGATGTGAAACTAAATTGACTTCTTGAAGATTTTTAATAATTTTAATACCTAAAATACCTTTTATTTATAAGAATAAGATACGTTGATAATGTCACAATATAAGGGCATTCAAGTACTATTTCACTCTCTTTCATACAAGTGGGCGACTGACGAAGGTTCAAATTCTACTAGAGTAAAAACTCATATTTTTTATTTGATTAAATTATAATTTTCTTATAGATCGTCAATGAAGGATTAAACTATATGAATTGTTTAATCATTGATGAAAACTCATCAATACAATTCACGGAAAAGAGAAGTGTATAAAGTTTGACTACTTTACTATCTAAAATTAAATAAGAAAACTTGGAATAACTTTTAGAGAATGAAATTTTGATTGTTGTCATAAAAAATGATTAAAAATTATATTGAGAAATAGATATTTTGCATGTTACTACCTAGGAAATCATAATTATCTTTAGTAAAACTAAGGAAAATTTTCAAAAAGATTAAATGAGGATGAAAAGGTCTTTAAGAATTAGGCAAGATTAGTAGCCCACTATGATACAATCAAATAGAAAAAAAAAATGATAAAACATAAGCACTAGTGCCTATTACAAGATGATCATTTGTATTAATTTTGTGTGAAAAATAATTTTCCAATGATAAAATTAAAAAACATGTATGTGGGTCAAATTCTTGGTCTTATAAGTTTAGAACATACTAATTATGCTCTAAAATTGTTTAAAGCCTTTTATGATCACAAACAAGAGTCTAGAGCTTGATATAATAGTTGGACATGATATTCTTAGGGAAAAAATTTAATGTAGGATGATGAATGATTGTCTCTCAGTCGTTGTATGAAGAGATGTCAAATTTAATTTTTAGAAAATTTAATTCACATTTAGCTAAATCAAGTAGCTACATTAGATTCATACTAAATACATAGTGAAGATAATAAATCTAATGATAATTTATTTTGTTCCCTGAATAAGTTAGAATATAAATATTAAAAAATAAAATAAATGAAGAAAACAATATAAAGGGAGAGAATAAGTGATATTTTGCACTTGATCAGCTACAACCAGCTCTAGTCCTTGCTTGTATTTATCTAGTCCTAGATATGCAGTAATTTTTAGCTTGAACATATAAGAAACATTTAAAAGAATATAAGAGTGTACAAATACCAAAGAGACCAGGGGAGGAGAGAGAGGAGAGAGAGGGTCATGAAGAGAGAGAAGATGCGAAGATAGAGAAATGACTTTGCCAACCGATTCTACCACAAGCACATAAACTAATGACGCGTATTAGGGAACTCAATGAAATCAAATTAGAAGACAAGGGGTTATAGGCTGGAAATGGGTTTAGAACCAGTTCAATAACAAAATATTACAAGTGAAATAGTGACTCACTCTTCCATGAGATGTGTCAAAAAGAGAAGTATGGGTTGTGTTTCATTAGAATGAAGTGATAATAATTAGATCATTAGGGAGAAATGATTGTATTAGGACACTAATATGAATAGGAAAACCTATTTGACACTATAGAACAATAACTAGATCATCATGAATATACTTTAGAAATTGTTTTCTATTTTTTCACATGTGTCAATACAAATGATATGTTACATAATGTGTCCACACATGTCATATGACCCTTTATGATCTATAACCTGTTATTTATAGAGTTTTTTCAGTTAATAAGTTTTTGATCTCAAAATTTCATAAAATAGAAAATAACTTGGTCTCAAGTTAAAAAAACTTTAAATTTAAATGTTTAACTGAAATGATAATAATTTATTCACAAATTTAATATGATCAACTTGTTGAAATATATGAAATGTTAAATTTATATCAATTATAAAATTAACATGTAAAGTACATTTAAAGTTGTTATTTTCTCTATACAAATGTGAAAAGTGACTTTGTCATACATTTTCATTTGTAATCATCTTTTAATTAAACTAAGATCATTAACAATTTCCTTCGTTTTAGTGCTTAAAAAATCATTGAGACATTTTTTGAATTATCTTTTAATTTTGAGATATAATTCAATTACATCGTCATCAACATGATCTACCTCTTAACAGATGTGCCCTCTAAGAACCCTACCAAGTCTATGCATTTTCTTAATTTTCTCAATCTAGTTTTTCTCTTGCTTTCATAATATCAAAAATAATTGAATCCCTTGATGAGATGAGAATCCATACTCAATTAAAATCACAAAAAAATATTTTATTTAGAAAATATTGTCTTCAACTTCCCACATCCTAGTTTAAGATTGAATTTATTATTTCTATTATCAGTCCATTCTTCATAACTATGAAAAAAATAGACATACAAGAGGGAATCACAATAAAACTATTGTAACACGTCCTAACTAAGTTATGATATATTTCTAGGGGTTTAAAGGAAATAAATGTGACACTAAGGGAATCAAAAAAAAAAAGAGGCTGAATTTTGGTGTTGAAGAATGTAAAATCAATGGTTTTATATTTAAATAATTTTTATCTTTAATATAATTTCAAATTTGAATTCTAACAATCAATATGAACTTAGAAGTTGAGTAGCTAAATGTAAATACATTATTTTTTCATGAAAATTTAGAGTAAAAGTTTTATATTCAGCAACTAGAACATTTCAAAGTAAAAGGTAAAGAACATCTTGCATGCAAGTTGAAGAAGAGCTTGTACGGATTGAAATAAGATCTAATACAATGTTATTATTGATAACATATACACATATATTACTACAAATGATTACATCTACATCAAATGATTTGATGATAATTTTGTGATTATCTTATTATATGTTGACGATATATTTATTCTTGAAAAATATATATCAACAATTGACATGATTAAGAAGTTGAACAGGTTATTTGCTATGAAGTAAATAAAGAGAACAAAGTAAATACTTACATGAAGATTTTTCGTGACAAAAAGCCAAGAAGATATGACTATCATAAGAAAAATATATAGATAAAGTGTTGAATAAGTTTGGTATGAGCAATGTAAAATTTGTTGTTTTTGTTTGTAAATAACTTTCAACTTTTTGCATAGAATAGAGTTTGACAAGTGACGAAGAAAAAGAGAAGATGAAGAAAGTACCTTATTCTTTAACTATTAGAAGTTTGATATATGCAATGGTATGTACAAGACCAAACATCACATATGCAACGGGTGTTACTAATATATTTCTTATAAATTTAGACAATGAGTTTTGGACAACAGTAAAGTGAATATTCAAATATCTTAAAAGGAGCTCTAAATTTTACTTAAACTATGGGAAGAGTCTTCCTAAATTGACAAGTTATATATATGTTGACAAACTTAGAGATGTTGACATATAAAAGTCAACTTCAGGCTATGTAATTACTTTTGCAAGAGAAGTTGTGTTATGACAATTCATATTGCAGAAGTGTGTTGCTTTGTTAACTGCATAGGCTAAATATTGCTACCACATAGGTTTCTACATAAATGTTATAGATAACGAAATTCATATTATGAGAATTGGGACTGACATAAGAGAATGTGATTTTTTGCGATAGTCAAAGTGATATTCATTTGTGTAAGAACCTAACATTTCACTTGAAGTTAAAGCCTATCAATATGTGTTACTACTAGATCAAAAATGTAATTGGGAAGAATCAATTACATATCAAGAAATTTTACAGAGATGATAAAAAGTAGATGTAGAAGGTCAACTAAATTGCTCGTGGATGTAGAAAGTCAACCTCTGAATAATTTAAAAAAAAATTATGTGACCTTGGTTGTGAGTTGTTTGTTTTTTCTATTTCTTTACTGCACACTAAGTTCCACAACTTCATATTGAACTTGAACTTACTACACAACTTCTGCAACTTAATATGTAATATGTTATAGAGTAAGGAAACAGAAAAAATAAACAACTAACGATCAAGATGACAATGATTTTTATGCAATTCAAAGGTTGACATCTTATGTCTAAGTGACGATGAAAACTCTACTATATATGAAAAAGTACATAATAATTTCTCCAAGAACTCAGATGATGAATCTTTGATCTTGACCCTCAAATGAATTCAACAGCCACTCACCAACTCAATAGAAATCTTCTTTTTGAAACTCACTCAGATTATCTCTATATAGATAATATGTTAAAGAATATTAAAATAAAAAAGTAACTCTCTATTTATAGTCGTCTAGAGTCGACTTCGGAAGCGTGCCCAACGAGTACCTCGGAAAACGTGCCGTCTGTTTCATACTCTTCCACCCGAACCGTTTCGGTTCCGCGTGACCCGATCCACTTAGCGACTCCAGATGCGGTTCGTCTTCTTCTTCTGCACAGCCGCTATATGAGCTGAACCCTTAGCGACTTTCCCACATAATGGGTCACGTGCCCAACAGCCTCAGCGTCGGATGCGCGATCGGAGGCCTCGGTGGAGCTGCGGAAGAGGACGGCGTGGATTTGGGCAGGACCAGAAGGGAGGGGTGGGTCTACTCGGAGGTCCTCTCGAGTTACTGCGGCGACGCGATTTGGTGGGGCGCCGCAAGCCACTTCACGGCGTCAGTCTTCGAGGTGCAAATGGAGCGACTATGCGGGCGCGAGGAAGAGCTGGAGGGCATCCTCCACGGGATCGAGGAGGAGAGGATCCTACCCCAGTCCTGGGAGAAAACAGAGCAGGAGGAGGAGCTCCTCCTGATATGCCGTCTCCACCCGCCGTCTACCCTGTTCCTGACTCGTGCTAGTGTTCCCGCCGATGTTAATCGGGATGACAGCTCCACTTCCTGGATTCTATGTGCTCGAATAAAAATCTTCTTTTGAAAACTGTGCTCAAGTAAATCGTTCCCAAGATCTCCGCTTTGAACCCAAGTATAGTCGATTGATGCTCAAATGTAGTTTTAGAGATCCCGTTCTTAGCTCTGTTTTTCTTAAAAACTATTCTTCGTGGAGAAAAAGAGAGAAACAGCGAGAGAGAGAGAGAGAGAGAGAGATTAGTTTTACTATATTCACGTAAGATCATCCGGAAACCCCCACTGTCGAGTCCATCAACAGGAGCCATCTCTATCTGTGAAAGAAAGAGATTTTCATCTTGAACCCCATATAAGCATGAAGAGGACAGGCGCACGTGGATGCAGGGAGGCAGCAAGCACGGCAAAACTGTTAATCTAGAAGAGAGGAGTGAGTCCCTTCCATTTGACAACCTATACCTTTGAGTTCGAAGACCTCTCTTTCTGACGAAACCTCCATGTGCTGCGTCATCATGAAGAAGGAGTTCCAGAGTTATTGCGACAGGGCTCTCTCTCTCTCTCTCTCTCTCTCTTCCCTCTCTCTCTCTCTCTCTGTACATATATATATCGTTGTAGTTGAATTGTCTAAACTCTTGGCCCTCCCATCATGCTGCCCACAGAAGGATTTTTGAGAGCTTTGTAAAACTAAAAATTAAAATATGCCATCTCTGTAGAGCAGATAGAGGGCCATTAGACAGCCGCCTCTTCCCTCCTATTAATAGCACAGATAGAAACAGGGCCCAATTTAAGTGGACTAGGCCTAGTCCAACGTCCAAAACCAGCCCAGACCGCTGGGGCCATTTCGGGTCCAGTTGATGCCGTTCAAAACCGACCGTCCACTTCTACGTTGGGACCATACTTCTCTTCCATTGGCTTCTTAACACCTCCCCCCCCCGACTGAGTTCATCGGGCAGATCTAAGTACCAATATGGGTCATCTGGGTCCTCGAGAGTTCGCGCTCCAGATGGACCCGACTTCGTCGCGGCTTTCAAAAAATATACGACGCGACGAAGGAACTCGGTTTCGTTAACGACCGGATTGAGCGCTCCATGCTGAAGAGCCTTGAGCGCGAACTCATCCAGGATGAAGATGACCCATGTGGGTTTTCAGATCTTCCCGACCTCCTAAATCCTCAGGTGACTGTGGAAACGATCTGGCCCGTCTTTTCATTGTTTGCCGATGGAACTACGATGATGATTTCTCACCTCATCTAGTTTCCTGAAATTATGCGTTCGGCAGTGCCGGCTCCGCCACAATGTTCTTCAGATCTCCCCAAGCTCCTCCGCCTTCACGAAGGGCGGCGACTCGTAGTGTCTCCTTGGTGTCGACTTACGGCGGGTAGAACCTCACCGGCGCGCAGTATCGTACTGGCCGGCGCCAAAGATGGAAGAGCCGTGATGAACGGCGCTGGCACGGCCTGAGGCGCGCGACGGCAGGACCCCGGAACGGCGCGGCACTCGCGATCAGCGGGCGCTCCGCGCGCGACGGCGGAACTGCGCCGGCTAGCACGGGAAATCGTGCAGGAACGGCAGTAGGGCTCTTCTCGCTTTCCGAGATCGTCAACCTAACAGCCGACGGACTCCAGCAAGACCGGGTCCCAACAAAATGCACGTGTCACCTTCCTATGCTATTTTAAATCGGGATAATGTTTCACATAAGGAGTATAAAACCACCAAATCGTCGGCATTTTACGCCGGTTGCTCACGGGTTCATCGTAAGTCAAACACCGACAACAAAGCAGCTTGTGGGATATGACTTATGACTCCCACTTCGATCAAAGTCAACCTCCTTTCTAAGGGAATGGAGATCGTCGTTCGTCTGATCCCACGACGTCGACGCCATGTGTATTTTTGGCCTTATAGTTGACGTCTCGACGTTCCAAACATAGGAGCGTGTCCCTTGTGTTGAATCATAGTGATGCATGCCGTCAATAGGCTCAAGAAATGAAACTCTATCTCACAGTTGTCATCTCGGCACACGTGTCGATGCCAACTCAGCGGATCCGCAAAAACGACACAGAGGGACTAATACAGCACGTTCCCCCGTACAGCAACGGGGATCTCCCTGGATTCATACCGCGTATCTCGAACGGGGGAGCAAGGCACTGGAGCTCCCTCTTCTCCCTCTTCTCCCTCGTCCTCGTCCATCTGAGAGTTAGAGATGGAAAATATCGGTCGCGTTGCGATTGTCACCGTCCTATCGTGTGTTCTGCTCATTCCTCCGGCTTGCGGCTTCTACCTCCCGGGTGTCGCCCCGCGGGACTTCAAGAAGGTTTGTTTATTTCCCCCATTTTCTTGCTTTCAATCAGCTTTTAGGTGGATAAAATGCGGATCCGGTGTGTTTCGTGTATTGTGGCTATCTGCGGCCTATAGCCTGTGAGGAGTGTTGCTTTTTTTCTGGATCTGCACACTGAAAGACGTTTACCTGTGGGAGCAAACCAACAGTAAACGTTTCAACCGTAACTAGTGAGATGCTGCTTTTTTGAAGTGTTATGTACATCAACCCTAACTGGCTGTATTTGGTTATTGTTTCTGGGAAGTGGTTTTCCAGGGCTGCTTCATAATAATCTTCTGTGGGGAAATTTATCAGATCTGTGGTTTAACTTTTGTGTCGTATGCAACCCCCATAAAATGTTTGGTCATTATAACTTGGTTTCTGAAGTCGACAGCGGGGAAAATATCTTCTTATTTGCTTGTGCGACTGCGTCGTACTTCACTACTTATTCCGATCTCTTCTTTAAGCTTTGGCAGCATCTCCGTGATGGCGTGTGGATTCAATTTTGAAAATTCTGATTTTATGCGTGTTTCGCGTATTGTTTCTAGATCTATTTGGGGTATTATTGCGAACTTCATTCCTTTATATGCCTGTAAACTTTCTCATCATTGATTGATGGCACAAATATTTTCATTTGCTATGTTCAAAGTTTCTTTCTTTTGATATACACCATCATACTTTCAATGTTTCCCCATCTAACTATTCTGCATTGTATATTTTTCTGTTTATCCATGTTTCCATTTATTTTTTGTCGCCCATGTCATGAAGAATATACAAGATCTTTCCAGGAGAATATACTGTAGCCTTTTTAAGAAGCTACCTTGGATAATGCTAAAACATTGCAATGATCCACCATTGATATAAAAGCTAGGTTGGAGCACTTCTATAGAAGGCAACAGTCAAGTGTGAGCGACTAGATGTGTTCAATCCTTAAACTGCTAAACTTCATTAGTACCAACTGAGGATCAGCTTACTGTAGATTTCTCATGCCTGATCAAATTCTCTCAATTTTTTCCATACTCTTGCTGATAAATCATCAAAGAGTGGCCATTGAATTCATAATCAGAGGAAATCTTTAGGATTTTGATGATGCTATGTAGTTTTGTTCATTCATCAAATCTAACCGTAGCAACGAAATTTGTGCTTTCTATTTTTTCTTGAAATTTTCCGTCACCTGTTATCATTTTTCTTTTTAAAAGAATTTCGCGTATTATGTAACTTTTCAGTATGATGAGCTTGAAGAACTGTAATTTGTTCAATGAAATGTCAATTGGAATGCAGAATTAGCCTGTCCGCAGCATAATTGGTGCAGGGCACTGAATCGTGATACTGTAAAGTAGAACTTGTTTTTTAATCATCCTTGTAAGGCCTATTCCTAGTTTCACTGCGCTTGAGAGACTTTATAAGCACATGGCATCATCCGTTCCCTTTTTCAGGGGAAAATTCTCTAATATAATTCAATATATTTCCTAGGCTTGGAGATAAATTTGTGACCGCTGACTGTTTGAATTTTTCGCAAGAGAAAAAAATTACGATATGTAAAGTAACATGAAAGATTGGACTCTTTCATATGTAGGTTTTGTGAAGGTCTCTCTGTAGAAAATATTTGACAGCCGTGGGTTGTAAAGGAATTGAAGCCTTGTAAACATGGGAGGGAATCGCAGGTGAATAATCTAGAAGATAGCACGACTTAGTTTTCTCATGATAAGTATGGAAAAGGAGTATTTGACTAGAGAAAATTATGGTGCAACTGCACCTCATAATAAACCTCCGAGTTACATTACTGAGCCTGTCAGTAGTAGTGATTATCGCGGCAGTGGCATTGATGATTAGCAAGGAGAGACAAAGATATTCCTAAAATGATATCAGTTGGACTGGGTTGTGGCCACAGAAAGAGTGGAATGCTGAATATTCCTGGAGGTGACTGTTATGTGCTTGAGGTTCTTTTCATTCCCAAAGCTCTCATAGATACTGGAGAGAACAAAAAAAAATCAATAATCTTGCTTTGTTGAAATTTAAGTGATCTCTCAAGAGGAAAAATATCTTAACTTTAGAAGTAGATAATTTATCAAACAGCCTGAATTAATGATTATCCTGAATTAATAATTTTAAACAGTGGTATAAACGTCATTTAGTATTCTTGGAAATAGGGAATTCGAGTAGCAAAAAGTCAAGAAGGTTAAGGTCTTAGAGACAGTTAAGAAGATACATGTTATGGCCTTCTAAATATGATTCAATTAACAGTTTCCTGCTTTTACTCATCAACTTTTGTTTGGTTTAAAAATACTTTTAGATTCTACACATACACATAATACTTATATATATATGTATGCATACGTATTGATATTATAGTTGAAATATTTTTTTCTGAGGTAGGAGAACGTACAAGCATTTTGTTGAATGATGCTTACTTGGCAGCTGGTTACTTCAATTTGACAATCCTTCAGAGATATTCCGTAGGAAGAAGAAACTGAACTCGTATCTGCAGATTTCTGCAGATTTCTATCAACTTCTTCCAGATTTCTGCAGTTCACTCTTGTTCGCTGATTTTCCTATCAATTTGTAGGATGATGAACTTCAGGTGAAGGTGAACAAGCTTTCATCGACCAAAACTCAACTTCCCTATGATTACTATTTTCTGGATTATTGCAAACCATCAAAAATTACGAACAGTGCTGAGAATTTGGGAGAGGTTCTCCGTGGAGATCGCATTGAGAATTCTGTCTATACTGTGAGTCATCACATCGCATCCATGTTTTCATCTTTAACTGAATGGAATTTATTTTGCCGTCCTTAGCTATGTGGAATTTGCAGTTTAGGATGCGATCTGATGAAACATGCAAAGTTGCATGTCGGAAAAGACTTACAGCTGGGTCTGCAAAGAATTTCAAAGAGAAAATTGATGAAGTTTACAAGGTGAATATGTAGGTAACTCAATCTTAACTAAAATTTTACGATTTTGGTTTCTTGAATCGGATTGTCCTAGTACAGACTTCTCAAGTTTAGTTCTACTGTAATGAAAAGTGTTTACTTCTCAAATTCCTTCACTTGAAGGTGGTCCTATTCTGATGGGTCTTACAGGATGTTAAATATCTCTAAGTGTTTGCTCTTCTCAAACTGTCAAGTCTTCAAATGTTTTTTTTCCTTGATTGATTTTTACTGATATCTTTTTTTCAGGATCCTAGACAATCTTCCTGTTGCAGTTGTGAGGTCTAGAAGGGATGGGAGTCAGATGAGTACTTTTGAACATGGTTACCGTGTTGGTTTTAAGGGCAGTTCTACCGGTGTAAGTTGCACCTGAGCTGTTCACATACTTTTTATAACTGTATTTTTCAGTAACTTGCGACATCTTTGCAGAACAAGGATGATAAATATTTTATTAATAATCACCTGAGCTTTAAGGTCAAGTATCATAAAGATCCTGAGTCTGATGATGCCCGCATTGTTGGATTTGAGGTTGTTCCAACGAGGTAATTCTATTTTCCGTTCTCTTCCCATTTCCTCCCAAATTTCTCTGTATGTGCATCTTGTTTTGGTATTTCTTTAGCTGTTTCCACTTTAATCTTCAGCTCAAATTTTTCATCCCCAATATTAGTCATTGTATCGTTATGTGTCTAGTCAATTGGCTGAAACTCAGCCCGAGTAGAAACATGAAAGTAAGTTGCGGTGGAGATCTAAGGAAAGATATTCACTGTGGACCTTGTACCAATAATATAATGTCTTGTTAGATTCGTGTCATTGTTCACCTTGAACCGTAATGCAACACGAAGATGGCAGTACGCCTCATCCTTAATAGTCGTGCCATCCAAGAGATCTATCTTTACTCCATTTGGATATTTTTATTTTCATTTGAAACAACGTAAAGCAGCGGATCAGCCTTAAATGCGTTTTTCTTGCACCCTGATGGTTGTCTTAGATAATAACATAACTATTTATCTCAGCCATCTCCGTCAGAAATTATGAAACATGTGATGAGCACAGAGGGAAGATAATAATCAGGCTTCAGCTGTAATCATGTGTGCGCGCATTCGGCCCATGGGAAATTTGAGAAGAAGAGTCTATTACTTTTGAGATGGCTGTATTTTCCAAGACTGAAAGAAAGAAAAGGAAACAAAAGAGGCCATCTAGGCAAAAGCTGAATACTCGAACTCGAGAAAACTCCTGGGTGGACTGAAAAAGGCTAATCATTACACATGCTGTCACGTAATTTGGAATTATCAAATTAAACTAACGTCCCAGCCAGATAGGATATGCAGCTTTCTGCGGAGAATGCCCCTGTTTAAGCTCTCTAATGGACGTCATGACCACTTTCTTTCTCCTGAATAATGAGCGCTAGTTCTGGGCATTCTCGCCAGCTTTTCTTGGGCTCATTGATCTGGAGGATTTGAGCATATCTTCACTTTTTTTTTCTGATCCCTTATTGCCTTCGCTTGCTTCTCCTTAACAGCATAGACCATGAATACAAGGAGTGGAACGACAAGAACCCTTCGTTGATAACCTGCAACCCTAGCTCCAAAATCATCCCTGGTAATCACTCACCGCAGGAAGTAGACGCAGATAAGGAGGTCGTCTTCACGTATGATGTCACCTTCATGGTGCGCGCTCTCTTCCTAAGCTGCTTTATGCCGTCTAAAAGTTCACCCTTTCTGACATGTGCCACACTTCCAGTCTAGTGAAGTCAAATGGGCATCACGCTGGGACACCTATCTTCTCATGAATGATGATCAGATCCACTGGTTTTCTATTATCAACTCTCTGATGATCGTGCTGTTCTTGTCTGGCATGGTTGCCATGATCATGATGAGAACCGTATACAAAGACATCGTGAACTACAATCAGTTGGAAGCCCAGGAGGAGGATGAGGAAGAGACTGGCTGGAAGCTCGTCCATGGGGACGCTTTCAGGCCGCCTATCAACTCTGGCCTGCTTTGCGTCTACGTCGGAACCGGCGTCCAGTTCCTGGGCATGACCATCGTCACTATGTTATTTGCACTGCTGGGCTTCCTCTCCCCGGCCAACCGCGGAGGCCTGATGACGGCCATGGTCGTCCTGTGGGTATTCATGGGTCTGTTTGCGGGCTACGCTTCTGCTCGTCTCTACAAGATGTTCCAGGGCACCGAGTGGAAGAAGATCACCCTGAAGACGGCCTTCATGTTCCCCGGCATCCTCTTCTCCTTCTTCTTCCTCCTGAACGCTCTGATCTGGGGGGAGAAATCTTCAGGCGCCGTCCCCTTCGGAACCATGTTCGCCCTCGTCTTCCTGTGGTTCGGTATATCCGTCCCACTGGTCTTCCTCGGCAGCTACCTGGGCTACAAGAAGCCGGCCATTGAAAACCCCGTCAAGACCAACAAGATCCCCAGACAGATCCCGGAGCAGGCGTGGTACATGCGCCCGCCCTTCTCCGTCCTGATCGGGGGCCTCCTTCCCTTCGGGGCAGTCTTCATCGAGCTCTTCTTCATTCTTAGCTCCATATGGCTGAACCAGTTCTACTACATCTTCGGCTTCCTCTTCATAGTCCTGCTCATCCTCATCATCACCTGCGCCGAGATCACCATCGTCCTGTGCTACTTCCAGCTCTGCAGTGAGGACTACCACTGGTGGTGGAGGGCCTACCTGACGGCCAGCTCCTCTGCCCTCTACCTCTTCCTGTACTCGGCCTTCTACTTCTTCACCAAGCTGGAGATCACCAAGGTGGTGTCGGGCATCCTCTACTTCGGATACATGCTGATCGTCTCCTACGCCTTCTTCGTGCTGACGGGAACCATCGGTTTCTACGCCTGCCTCTGGTTCGTGCGCAAGATCTACTCCTCTGTGAAGATTGACTAGCGCATTTATCCATCTCCTCCTATCTTACTCCCCCCTCCTCTCTTTGAATTGGACCTACTCCCCTATAATGGCATAACCTCTGGTTCTTGGTCCCTTCCTTTCCCCATGTTCATCCCCATCTCCGTCTACCGCACGGCCGTTACTGGCACATTCAGATCGGCGGCCACCGACTCCATCAGCCATGATAAAAATGAGAAAAAAATCCACGTATTGGGCACGTTATATCCTGTGGGTCCCCACGTTAATATCCTGGTATCGACCATGAGAGAGAGGCTCATGAGGGTAGTACAGATTGTACGATAAAGGGGAGCGCCCGTCGTGCAGTCCTGTCGTCGCATGGCGGAGCCGATGAGTGGGGGGGGGGGGGTGGGGGGCGGCGCTGCGGGGGATCATTGCTTGGAAGGCCGTCCCCGTCGCCTTCGTTTCCTTTCTCCGCAGATCAGCGGGGCCGGCGGAGACGGCGAGGACGAAGGCCGGCAGTCGCCAGCTTTCACTTCGCGTCAACTCCCTCGCCATGCAGGCGAATTTCATGGGAGTGGCTTCGATGGAGTAGCAGGTTCCGATCTCATCTCCGAATGTCTGATGCTTTCCCCTACTGCGCTACGCTATGGTTTGTCCCACTCGTGTTGGGAGACGACGAGATCAAGAGAGATAGGACAATTGTCATCGGTTTCGAAGCTGCTATCCTCCTTGCTTCTGGTCTTATTCGCCGGCACTTGTCTGATTCTTGCCGACCACTGCTAACCACACACTGCGTGCTGAATTTAAAGAAAGAATGAGCATAAGCTTCTTTGGTGCATGATTTTGGGACGATCTTCCAGATTTCCTGTCGTTTTTCTTTATATTTTCGTGGATTGCTGGACTATGGCGGATCTGCTGTTCTACTCATTATCGTCGTCAATCTACTTCCCCTGAACCAGAGATTAGCTGAGGAAGAGAGAGACAGAGACGGAGAGAGGGAGAGATTACTTTTAACTGAACTTCACGAGGACTGTATCGGTAATGACCTCGCAACTCTCCCCTGGAGATCATCGGATTTAGTATTTCTTGCTCTTATGATCTACATGGGTCTGGGTCAGGGAAATGGACCATCTAGTGGACTTTATGTGCAAACATGGGCCTTCATGAGCTTTAAACCTCGCCTCCAGCCCTCATCTACCTCGCGAGATCAGATGGCAGGAAAGGACTCCAGGTTTCAACCCAGTGATGACTGTTCTTGGCAACCTCCAGGCGACATAAACCAAATTTTTTTTTTCCAAATACTAAACTTCTTTTAATTTTCTTTCTTTTCTACTCTGTTATTTATCGATGGCACAATTATGGTTTGCCTCACGTTATCTGGATCAAGCTGATCTGATAACAAGCGATAAGGAAATTATCATCTTAAAGTATTCTATCATGGTGATGAAGAGCTACAAGTTCACAGGTTTTGATCGTTTTACTTCTCAGGTGAATTCACGGAAGTTTTCATACAAAAGGCCAATCAAATGCACCTGCTGTCGCGCCCAGACCAGCAGATGAGAGGGAGTGGGATCACCCTGCTGCTACCAGGTAAGTTGAATTTATTATAAGACCCTTGGATGAATAGAAAATCGTTTTTTTTTTTCATTATTCGTGCAAAAGCAAGTATCCGGAGGGGTGAGTGAAAGACGGATGGATTTCAATGGTTGGCATTAAAGACCATAGGGAGATGCCATTCAGAAGAAGTGGGATCCTTGGGGTACCCAAAGATTAATGACGACAATACAGGTGGACTTTGCCGAAATATGGTCTTGAAGGTGTACATATGTATATGAGTACTTTCTGGTAAGGGAACAGGGTGTCACACGGTTGCTTATTAGAATGCTTCAACCATGTGCCGGCGTTAGACGTAGTCACAACCCCTACCAACTTAAACCTTCGCGATCAGGAGTTTTAGCTCAAAGGACTACTTCTATTGCATTACTCAATGTGACAACACAGTAGGCGTCTGAGGTTTATAATGGAGAGGATTAGGCTCCTCATTATTGATTAAGTGAAATGAGATCAATGTTGATCCCATTATTGATGTCAGATGTGAGGTCATGTATGACGTCATGCCATGCCACGGACAGCTGCTGTGTCAGCCCCATGAACTTGGAATAATCACTGAGCCAAAACCACTTTCTCGGACTCAATGAACCTTGGTTAGGGTTCGGTCTAGAAGCTCGGAATCAATCCAAATCCACTTTATCATGCATTATTGTTTACTGCCTTAACATATTTTTCAAGGAAAAACCTGGATTTATTGCCATCCACAGCATGCCAGAGGACTCCAGAGAAATCCACGTGATCTGGGCCTGCTTAAACTCCCAGTTTTAGTTGACAGAGACTGCCCACCCACTTTATTACAGTAGGATCATATTCAAAACCGAGTGATTGATGACCAAAGCCATTTAGGCACCCCAAGGCACCCATAAACAAAATCCAGATGACCCACTAGGAATCAAAAGAAGAACAGACCCTGTAAGCATGAACATTCGGATTCACTTATTTCCCCTCATCCAACAAGGGATCGCCTGTTCATGGAAGATCACACCCATGCCCATGTGCAAAGAGAACAGGGTCAACTGAAACTGAAAGGAGAACAGGATCCACAAATACTACCCTGTTTATGGGAGATTCATGAACTTCTTTCCCATCATCCCACAAGCGATCGCCTCCTTTGGTATGCGGCTCACCAGGTGAACCCCCTCAGCGAAGATCACACCCATGCCCATGTGCAAATGTGGCTCTATGTGGCAGTGGAAAGCCCACACCCCGGGATTATCTGTGACGAACCTCAGTGCCGTCCACCCGTAGGGGAAGATCACCGCCGTGTTCCTCAGCGGGGGGTTCTTCAGGTTGAACCCCTTGGCATCCTTCTCCGTGAACCTCCCTTCGCCGTACCCCAGCACCCAGAAGTCATGCCCATGGAGATGCCACGGGTGGATCTCGCTGACGTTGGCCGAGAGCGCATTCGCGTTCTGCAGGATCACGTCGACGGTGGTGTTGAAGTCCAGCACGTACACGCCGCTGCTCTGCGTGGTGTTCGGGTTGGTCGCAGGCCTCATCACGTCGTAGTCCCCCGGAAAGCTCTCCGGCGGCCTCTCGGCGTCGAAGGCGCCCGCAAGGCGGTGCTTCATCGAACCCAGGTAGGGGGTGGAGGGGAGGGCCAGGGAGACGTTGTTGATGGACCACTTGGTGTACCCGTTGAGCTTGTTCTGGGTGTTTAGCAGGGCGATTCGCCGGGTAGCAGAAGCTGGGGGCCTCTCTGTTCCTTTGAGTGCGAGGATCCTGTAGGTGAAGGCCTTGCTGTGGGCGTAGTCGTTCCATAATGGCGAGACGGGGGGCTTGGCGGTGGGAAGCTTGGTGGCCGAGTTGGGGTGGTAGTTCAAGATGGCGAGCGCAGGCTGGGTCTTTGGTTCCCTCCCCCTGACGCTCAGGGAGAGCCAGTAGTTCGAGGAAGGGTCTTGATCCGTGGTGAGGAGAACGGAATAGCTATCCCCCGAGTAGATGTCCATGTCCTTGACCTCAAACGGCTGGACGTAGTTCCCGTCTGCCTCCACCACCACCATCTTGTGACTCTGCCATGAAGAGGAAGAACTTAGAGTTAGTTAACCATCAAGTCCTGCTACATCCTGCTATTTCACCGTAGGTGTTGACTACAAGCTGAGAATAGGTCCGGCGTGTTCTTCCCCCCCTCCCCCCTGTTCAGACTGGAGTCGCTGTAGTTTTTTTTGCACTAATTACCATGCTCTAAGATTCATGCTGATTTTTACTGCCACCGACTACCGTCTCAATCATCAGTCTGCGTGCCCCTCGTTCTTCTGTCTCCAAACCCACCGACGGCCAGGCGTCACCAGCTATACTTGTCTCGTGGGGTTTCATTGATTCGTCTTATGCCATATTCTATTGTTTTACGTAAATCTCAAGTCAGATGCCCATCAAAATATATTGCCATTCTTTAGACCTGTGTGGGTCCCATTTAAATCTGGTGTTTAGCGGCAGTGCGAGGCGTCGATGTGTACTCACCCCGACGGCCAGGTTTAGGGAGGCCAACGACGTGGTGCTGGCGATCCTCAGCCTGTAGGTCCTGTTGGGAAGTACGGGCAGCGTCACGGGGGCACACTGGCTGCTGTTTATCTCGCACGCGCTGAGCCCTTCCAGTACGTGCGACGCCAGCGAACAGCCATGCTGCCCTCTCCCGTTGATCAGCAGCGTCTGCACCAGGAGGGCAGAAGAGAATCCATGACCAGGTATGAGAATTAGAGACGTGAGGGAGACGAAGCCTGCCCACCCACCGCACTTCCTCAGTGGAGGGGACGGGGAATCGGAGACTTTAAACAAAGCGCTTGATGGGCCTGCTGGGGGGGCAGGAACCTCCCCCTTTTGACGGCCGGGAAAAAACTTTCGCTTTAGAGCTGTCGTTCCTCCATTGAGATGGAGGGCGGGATGGCTCCGGTGGCTTACCTGGGGCTCACCGATCCAGCGGAAGGGGTTGGAGGAGAGGCCGACGGCCTGGGTGTTGATGTCCTGGTGATACCAGTCGCTGAGGAGGACGTTGAGCTCGCCGTCGTAATGGAACGGCTCCCTCTCCCCGTCGGCGACGTCGACGATGAGGGACCCGTACAGCCCTGCGGCCCTCTGCATGCCGTAGTGTCCGTGGTAGAAGTACGTCCCCGGCTGCAGCAGCGAGGAGCGAGCGGCGCGGCCGTGCGGCCGTGCTGGGTCAAGCAACGAACACGGCAGCAAAGGGAGGGGAGGAGTTGGGGGAGCTCACCTTGTCGACCTTGAACCGGTACACGAAGGTCTCCTCCGGGCTGATCGGGCACTGCGAGATGGATGCCGTTCCATCCGCCCAAGGCGTGCCCAGCTGAAACACCAAACGCATTGCGCCTCACTCAGACCACAGAGAGAGCGAGAGAGAGAGAGAGAGAGAGAAGGGGAAGCGGGAATAGAAAGTTTGAATGGAAGGGGAGAGGAGGAATACTTGGCGGATGCCATGCCAGTGGATGACGACGCCCTCGGTGTGGAGGGCGTTCTTGAGCTCAACGACGATGGTGTCGCCGGCCTTGGCGCGGATGGTCGGGCCAGGGAACTGACCGTTGATCCCTATCATCACCTTCTCCTGGCAGTCGGGCTTCCAGAAGACGTAGCCGACCTCCCATTGGTAGTGGCGGACCTTCCGTCCCCACGAGGCCACAAGCAGGGCGGAGAGACACAATGCCAGGAACAGTCCCTTGGGCGCCATGAAGACCGAGCAGAGCGCACCTGAGTCTGGCTGTGGGTCTGTGGCGGGAAGGTAAAATAGCACCCGGATGGAGAGCCCCACGAGGAAAGCGTGGGGAGGGTCCGTTATCATGGATAATTAGCTACTAACCTCTCTCCCTCTCCCACGCCAGCCTCTCTCCATGGCCCAGTACTTCAAAATTTAAACCCGTTCTCCCCAACCCCCTCCCGCCCACTACTTTTGACTAGTGTTTTCACTTGCAAGGCAGTGACGCCCCGTTGGCCTCCTCTGTATGTAGCTAGCGAAGATTAGCCCGCTGCTATCGTTTCAGTGGCGAGTTTCCATGAACGTGAATGCCGCCCTTGGGGAGAGTTTTTTGGCTTCTCAAAAGGCTTAGTAATGTAGCCACGGGAATATCAAAAAAACCTGTGCTGAAGATACTCTCAATGAATTATCTCTGGAGCCCTGTATATCTGCATCCGCCCTCCATGTGATCCATATATTTATTTATTTCCATAAAATAATATTTTATTGTCCTCAAAAGTATCCTTCAATACTATAGGCACCCGGAATAATATGGGTTAGGTTGGCTTATTAGTTGCTAACAGAGAAGACCCAACCAACCCACGCCACCTGCAGGCCTTGACTCGACCTGGTTAAGCCCAGAGGTACCGTGCATTGACTTCTTCTTCTTCTTTCACTTGGGGTTGAAAAATGTGCGTGCATTATTAATCTCCAATCTTACCGACCCATCAGCTTTGGATATTCCTCACGTGGTATACTTCTAGCGTCGGCAGAAAATATCAGAAGTCCGCATCAAATTGGAAAGAAATAAATAGCCCAAGAAGTCAATAATACAGATCGTCCCTGCCATGTGTTCGGCAAATCGACATCTTGTGTGGGCCACCGGCCACGTCTCTCGGTCCCTCCTCGTCGACCCAGTTGGACGGGTGGATTCCTTCCACCGACAGAGCCGCATCCGATTACCGAATGCGATACAGTTCATAGTGTCAACGACAACAGCGCCCGGAGTGGCATGAAGCTGGAAGAATGACAAGTGGCAGTGGGGACTGCAAGCCCAGGATAAGGCCTCGGGAAGAGGACGATCTCCCACAGCGACCACACCGCCACGAAAGGCGCACGTGTGATTTGGGCCAATGTCAACTGGGTCCATCTCGCCCCCCCCAACACCCTCCATGGGCACGTGGAGCTGGTCCACACCGTTCTTGCGCCCACGTACTCAACAATCGCGATGCATGGATTGTCATCGACGAAGACTTCGAATGAGTGTTTTTTTCACAAATATTCCGACTTTTTTGAATGAATCGGGCCTTGGATGAATCCTAACTAGCTTGTCGCTCTACGTGTATTTGAAGTTTATCTCCTATGTGAGTGGGGGACTTCCAACCATCACTCAATATCCTCCAGCCCTTTTCTACGAACCAAGACCAAATTCGGTGTTTGATCGGAAGACGGGAGGGGGCACATCAGCATGGCCCGTTAAGATCTTGCTGATTCCCCCCATTCTCTCCACTCTGTCAACGACGGTGACTGCACCGAGAGTGCCGGCCTGGACATGCGGACAAAGCTTATTAGTGTTATAATTGTTAGATCATTTAATTCAAAGCTAGTCGACAGTGAGATGGTGTAGCCCATCTCTACGAACGTTTTGTTTCTGTAGTAATTAATGTGATGTTATTCTCAACAATTAGGAGTGGATATGACTGACACATTGAAGGGGTTAGATGGTCCCGATTGGTGGGGATGGAGAGAGAGAGCGGGAAGGCATATAATGCGACCAGGACGGTGAGTACGACGCAGGGAGGGAATACGAGTGGGTAGATCGGAGAGAAGGGAAACTTTTTTTGGCGTAGAAGTGTAGGGCGTATAGCTGGCCCAGCCCAGCTTTCGCTTTCGGAAGTTTATCGTTGCTAAAAAAAAGACATTAACGTGGGCCGGGCCTACATCTCACCTTTTATAATATTGTGTGGCCTAGATTGAGATTCCGAGTTGGAGTGAGACTAACGGTGTTGATGAGCCAGGCCCATGCCTTCGTTGGGGTCTCAGTCTGAATCGAGCCCACCACGACAGCCCGATCTTTGCGGCCCGTTATGTCTCTGAACATGACAGGAACACTGTTTCAATAATGGACTAATTAAGTTGGGCTTTTGGGCCCGTATCCGTTGTATCTTCATGGGCAGGGCCTGTGCATGTGTTGGGTCTCAACCTGGATCGAGCCCACCACTAAAGCCCGGTCCTGTGGCCCGTTAGGTTTCTGGACTTAACAGGAACACTGTGCCATTAATGGGCTTTCTTAAGTGGGGCCTTATTGGGTCAGGATATGTTGTGCCTTCATGGGCCAGGAATGTGCATTTGTTGGGTCTCATCCTGGATCAAGCCCACTAATAAAGCCCGGTCCGGCGGCCCTTGTTGGGATTATTGGGCTTTCCTAATGGGTCTTATTAGGCCCGAGTCCATTATCACCTGCATGGACTGGTCCGTTAAGTCCTGGACTATGGCTTCGTCACTGGCCTCCTTTGACTCGAACTTTGATTTCAGTCCCAGCTGACGTGACTGACTGTCTACAGGTGGGCCAACATTATTTATATGGCCTCGGCAAGCTGTCTCGCAGGATGAGTGGCTGCAAACTGGAGCCACGCATCTCCGGCCATTTCTAAATTCTCAACCGCAAACCAGGGAATTGTGGGCAGCAAGCAAGTGGGGCCCACGCGAAGTCGCCTCCTCTCAAGGATGGTGCGGCTCGCCCGCTCCAGCATTTATTATCAACGACGAGCCACCCTCTCTGTTGGGCTCGTGCTCCTGATGGGTTTATGGCCGTCCAATTGCTGCGTTCTCGCTCTCTCTCTCTCTCCTCCCCTCCTCTTCGTAAGCAGCTGGCTGGCTGTTTGCAGTAAGAGGCGAGTCATAGTTAGGTGCGTTTGAAGCATCTCGGTGCGGTGAAGGGTTGTTTTCTCCTCTAACGTTCTCTTCCCACTACCTTCTCTGCTTCTCTCTCTCTCTCTCTCCTCTCTCGGGTATAAACCCTCCCACTCCGTTCCTGGCCAGGGAGTTGGATCTCGGAGGAGAGCGAATGGCGGAGAGGATCTACCCGTCCGCCAAGCATGGTGGCGCAAACGGGGCGGCGGCCGGCGGCGCTGCGGCGGGGCCAGCGTTTCCGGCGCCGAAGGCGCAGATGTACGGATCGGCGCGGCCGATCTACCGGCCGCAGCAGAGCAAGGCCCGCCGGCGAGGCGGCCGCCGGTGCAGCCTCTGCTGCTGCTGCTGCTGGATTACGCTTATCCTGCTCGCGCTGATCTTCATGGCGGCCATCGCGGGGGGAATCTTCTACGTGCTGTACAGACCTCACCGGCCGTCGTTCTCCGTCTCGTCGATCAGCCTCTCGGCGTTCAATGTCACCACCGCAAACGCCCTCAGCTCCCGGTTGAACGTGTCGCTGGCCGCTCGCAACCCTAACAAGAAGCTTGTCTTCGTCTACGACTCCATCTCCGTCTCCGTCTCCACTGGCGGCGTCGGGATCGGGGACGGCTCGTTCCCTTCCTTCGTCCATGAGGCGAGGAACACGACTCTGCTGAAGACGACGGTGGCAAGCGCCGGGCAGAGTCTGGAGACCTCTGCGGCGTCAGATCTGAAGAAGAAGAGCAGTCTAGCGCTGGAGATCCGGCTTGAGACGAAGGCCGGTGTCAAGCTCGGGGGGATGAAGACGAAGAGGGTCCGGATTAGGGTAACCTGCGATGGGATCAACGTCGCGGTCCCCAAGGGTAAGGTCTCCCCCACGGTTTCCTCGCCAGACGCCTCATGCAATGTGGAGCTGAGGATTAAGATCTGGAAGTGGTACCTCTAGGTGAAGAAGAAGAAGAAGAAGAGAAGGAAATCAGATCCAAGAAAACCACGGGAGGAAGAACGCTACCTTCGCACTTCATCTGTAAATTTCGTTTGGTTAAGCGACTGGTTTGGCAGCTCTCTTTCTTGTTCTTTCCTTCGTCTTCTGGAGAAAAACAAATCTCTGCATCTGAGTCGGAATGTCAGCGTCGATACTCCATGTAATGATCTCCGGGCGCAGAATGGATTTTGATGCATCTCCGACCCTACTGCATCTTTCAATCGCTCCTCCTGTTCCTCCCCTCGCCGCATTAAGTGCCCTGCCATGGAAGAATCATTCAATGGCATCACTGGTAGCCTGGCTCGTAAAGGGGGGGAGCAGATCGTGGAGTCTGTACCCTCTGCGTCGGAGTGAGGGAGATTCTTCCTCTCCCCGAAGCCATATTCATTTGGTTGACTCTTCCGCCCACCGAGTACCGAAATTGATCTCTCTCTCTCTCTCTCTTTCATTCTCCCTTAGTCTGAAAGAAGAGGGAGAAAAAAATTTGGCGATGTGGAATTTATCGACCAGAAGGGCAGACATTGATGGAGACGACAGGCCCACAGCCATGCCAGCTCTTCTTATCTGCTTCCCCAGCGGCAACTGGTGGCCGCGGCTCCTCCGACCCAGAAAGAGCTCCGCACCACACACGCCGCCAGCACGCCTCCATCTCCGCCACCACCATGAGACCCGGGAGGACTCCAGCCCTCCATGTGGAAGTCTCCGCTCTGCTCTCCTCTGTCAAGGCCGTCCTCTTCTCCATGTCTCCCCCTCTCTCTGACTCAGTCCACGGCGGTTTCCGGCCACTCCTCTCCGCTCGATCTCCTTCCCCGGCAGCGCAACCATGCCGCGCCGCCCCGCGTCCGTCGGCGAGCTCGAGAAGTACTTCCCCGACCTGGCTGCACCGGGCGGCGGCGACGAGCTCTTCCTCGCCAACGAGATGAAGCAGAGCTTGTTCCGGGCTTCCTTCCCTGCTTCCCGCTTCAGTTCCGTCCTCCTCTCCGGCGGGAGGAGCTTCCGAGGCCCCGCATTCGCCGCCATTACCCACTCTCCGGCGGCGGCGGAGGAGGACGGAAAGCCGAGCAGCGAGAGCGTGAAGCTCGGCGGGAGGAACTCCTGGACGGACATGCCCAAGTTCCTCCTGGCCGGCGCGGTCTCCACCATAATCTCCAGGTAAAAATCCTCCTGCTCTCCCGCATCATTTGCAGTAGAAGTAGGTAGCATTGGTCTCCCAATTCCTTCTTGATCCATCGATGCTCGGCAATGGTGAAGATGAGGGGAGGTCGTTTTTGACAAACAGGACCTGCGTGGCGCCGCTGGAGAGGATCAAGCTTGAGTGCATCATCCGGGGGCCGGGCCACTCCTTGCCGGGGATCGTCCTGCGGATCTGGAAGTCGGAGGGCCCCTGGGGATTCTGGAAGGGCAACGTCCTCAATCTCTTCCGCATGATCCCCTTCAAGTCCATCAACTTCGTCTGCTACGACATGTACTGCGACTGCCTCCTCCGCCTCCCCGGCAAGACCGAGATCTCAAACCACGACAGACTCGTCGCCGGTGGCATCTCCGGCGTCGCCGCCACCGTCGTCTGCCTACCCCTCGACACAGTACGCCGCCACCTCCTCTCTCTCTCTCTCTCTCTCTCTCGCTCTCTCTCTCTCTCTCTCTCTCTCTCTCTCTCTCTCTCTTTCTCTCTCTCTCTCTCATTCTCTCTCTCTCTCCCCTGATTTGAGCGGCGGCGGCGGGGATTTGCAGATAAGGACGAGATTGATAGCTCCGGGAGGTGAGTTACTGGGGGGAGTGGAGGGATGCTTCTTGCACATGGTGCGCAACGAGGGGTTCCTGTCGCTGTACAAGGGCCTAGCGCCGGCGCTGATCAGCATGGGCCCGTCGAGCGCCATTTTCTACGCGGTCTACGACATGCTCAAGGCCTTCGACCTATCACACCGGCAGCGCCGCCGCCGCAACGGCGACAGGGCCGCCGTGGAGGTGGGTGTGGCGAGGAGGCTCGTCTACGGCGCCGTCGCCGGAGCCTGCGCAGAGACGGTGACCTACCCACTTGAAGTCTTACGCAGGCAGCTCCAGCTCCAGCGGCGTGCCGGAATGGGAATGGCGGCTGCCTTCGTCAGGTTGATAGAGAGAGACGGGGTTCCGTCCCTCTTCGCGGGGCTCCTCCCCAGCGCCCTCCAGGTCCGCCCCTCCATTCCCCCTCTCTCTCTCTCTCTTCCGTCCATGGAATTAAATCGGAAGGTTTGCAACTGACGGAAGGAAGCTCGCCGGCGAACTTGCAGGTGCTCCCATCCGCCGCTCTGAGCTACCTCTTCTACGAGCTGATGAAGTCCATCTTGAAGGTTAACTGACCGGTCTCAGCTGTCAGAGTCCCTCACCCCTGCGGCATTTACCTCGTCTGGATCCAGACCTGGTTCTGTCCGTAGGCTTTGAATTCATCGATCTAGAGAGAAAGATATTAAGAAAAAAAAAAGAACCCGAAGGGAGAATAATAACTCAGATTCATCAGGAATTCAAGAGTAATCGCTCGTATTAGATCATGGCGGCGGAAAATCGTCATGGTTTGTAGAAATACAGGGTCTTTTGGTGGGCACAACTCATCGCCGGCCATGATCAGAGAGCTAACGATGTCCTCATCTTCCATACGGATGGTAGCGACCATACCGGCCACCACCGCCACCACCATATCCACCACCTCCGCCGCCATAAGACCCACCATATCCATAGCCGCCGCCGTATCCTGTGGCGCCGTACATGGGCCCACCGTACCCTCCGCCGTAGCCCATTCCAAATTCGTACCCTCCGCCGTAGCCGCCACCGTAGCCTCTGCCGTATCCTCCCACTGGAGCAGAAATCCGCCCACCATAGCCGCCGCCGCCACCAGACCGATGGCCTCCGCCATAGCCGTAACCACCACCGCCGTACCCTCCTCCATATGCACTCCCTCCACCAGGACCATAGCCACCCCTTCCATCCTCCCCTCCTTTCTTCGGTTCAGCCTTCTTGATTTCAACCTACCCAGATATTTTTTGTGAACTAATTAACGAGTACGATTGCTGAAGATCGGCTAATTATCATATTAAAAAGATTGAAAAAAATGGGATTTCAGGACTGTAAGGTCTTCGGACAAACCTGCTTACCACCCAGGGAATGCATTTTGCCCTGAGACATGACTTCATCGACCGAATCCTCACTCTCAAAGGTGATGAAGCCAAAGCCACGTGATCTCCCAGTCTTGTGATCGAGCATTATCTGGTGCTCCACGACAGCGCCGTATGAACTGAAGTAATCCTTGAACTCTTCTGCAAGTGGATGGGAGGTCAAAGAAACCCCAGAATATGGGAGCATGAATGGGAGAAACAAGAGCTTCCATGCCAACCTTCTGTTAGAGAGGTGGGCAGTCCGCCGACAAATATTTTCTTCGTCTTGGAGCCTCCTCTGGTCTGCATGCTCTCCCTCGGCACAGTGCGCTTTACTTCTACCTGGAAGTGAAGCGAAGGTTGGCTTCGTGTATCAGCTCATTCAAAGAGTCAAGCAAGTGAAAGAAACATGAAACGTTGAATAAATGGTACATTGAGCGGACGTACCGTTCTTCCATCGATTACATGGTCATCTTCCAGGACCTTTTCAACGACAGATGGGTCGGCAAATGTGATAAAACCAAACCCTCGAGGCCTTCCTGTGCCCTTCTCCTTCATAATCACAGAGTCGGTGATCTCACCATAGTTCCTGAAGTGCTTGGAAAAAGTATCTGCCAAAGGAACGGTTGAAAAACATAGATAGTGAAGGAATTTCTTACATGCAGACGATAAATTTTCTCGTCATAATCCCAAAGAAATAGAAATACACCATAAAAGCAACATATAATCATTTAAATAACTTATTCAACCAAATTTAACCTAGGTGAAACCAGTCATCAATTATTAGTTGACCAGTCCTAGAAGCCATAAAGTGACCCAATCTGCATTCAAATATTTGGGAAGCCATAACCTGAACAGATCCTTACCTCTCTCGTAAAAAAACAACTGAAACACTATTGGAAAAGCAACGTATTTCCTCTGGTATAAATAACAACTACCATTTGAAGATAAAAGGAATAAAAACATCTCTCCAACATCACTGTTACATTGAAATACAGCAGATAACAAGGCAAAGAAAAAGCTAACAAAGGATTAAAATAATCATACAACTTGATAATTTCTAAACAAAGGACTAAAAAGTTGTGGTAATCCAGGATTGTGAGTCCTCTTACAAGAGGCAATCATTTGAAAAATACTACAAGTGATTCTGATATTGCTTTTTCAGATTCTCAAATGGACTCGAGTTTTCCAAAAAAAATCCGTCCAACATTTTCCAAAAGGTGGCCATGAAATAACTCGCTTATTGATGGGCATGGATATTCAAAAAATCTAACCAACCTAAATAAAAAATACAAAAGTAGCTGGAAGAAGAAAAGATGACACTAATGAAGTATGGTGGGAACGGTAAATTGAAAGCACTTCAAAATTCTCTTTTAGGAATGCTCTTTTGTGCACAAAATTCTGCTCAAAAAATCTTTTTATACCTTCACATCTTTTTATCTACTCACTTTTAACCTCAAAAAGGTGTCAACATTCCTACTAAGATGCTAGAAATGGCAGATATTTTTTATGAAAAAGAGCAATGGAAAGACTAAAGAGTTAGCTACTAGGTGGGAAACTGATCCAAAAATTAATGACAAAAGAAGAAGAATTCAATGTCAAGACAAATTGGACTCGACAGTAACTAGGAGCCGCATATTCTGCTGATTATACATCTCCAACCAAAGTAATAAATACCATTCACAAGCTTAAGGTAAGAATATGAAAAATAATTACCGAACTTGTCATTCAGAAGCAATCCATCAGACCTAGATGCAAGATTCCACGGTATGTGATCATATGAAGGAGGCATCATATAAATCAATTGCATGGAACTTATCTAAATATGTTGACTAAAGAGTTTATTCAATGAATGGGAATATATGGATAGAAAAAATCCTACGTAAACAAAAAATATTAATAGCGTTGATTACAAGTTCGATACTCTCTACTTCATGATGCATTTCTCCCCGACATATATTTAAAATCACTGATAAAGGTCAGGTACAAATAATATGTCCGTTTCTCATCATCAGAATCACCTGATTCAGAATGTTGTAAATATATGTCAGATAAACAGAATGCAATTATTTTTAGTGTCATAATTATAAAATATGCAATGGAATGCATCCATTGCCCTATTAGAATGGGTCAGGGCAATATGAATAATGTCTTAGCCAATGTTTATCAAGGACCCAATGAGAAAGATATATATATCTCCAGAAAAATTGCAGAAACATTACGAAAACGTTTTTCTGACCAACAAAAAAACGTGACTTGATGGCGGATCGTATTGCATGGCGTCCGTCTGCGCCAGGTAAACTAATGGATATAAACTTATACGATGCCTTTGGACCCACAGCGATTAAGTAAACTGCGGTGCATAAGGGTGGATAATAATGCCTATGAATGATGGTTTCCCAGCAACTAGCATTATACCAAGCAGCCGCCTACGTATCAAAGGAACTATGAACTAAATATACCATCATAAAAACAAACTTTTCAAAACACACATAAACGTAGCTGCGAGCCGTAATCATTAAAGGAAAGAAGGGGATTCATAGTACGTAATAGATCTCTAAATGCATAATAATGATTTCCAAAACTGAACAGTGTAATGACACCAGAGAGACATGAAAAACCAAAATACTAAAGAATGGAAATTAATAGTTTACCTTCTGTCGTCTCCCATGCAAGGCCGCCAACGAAGATTTTTCTAACAAACAAGAAAAAGTCAGATTACCATATGTTCTGACTGCGAATATCCCGTGCCAATCTGGATGGGGACCAAAAACTTTAACAGAACCAAGAACTAAGCCTGAATCTACGGTAAGGGCGAAAATCTAAAACAAATGCGCACTTTCATAACGAATAAAACTACAATTCTATGTGAGACCCTACGACCCGAACTACTAACCCTTCGGAAGATGTACCGCTAACTGATTGTTTCATCTCCTGGCCTCCACTATCTACTTTATCTACCCCACGTTCCTGAGATCCTCCATCTCCATCGCCCTCTTCCTCTTCTACCTCCTCTTCTATCTCCTCTTCTACCTCTTCTTCCACCTCTTCTACTATCTCCTCGTATTCGTACTCTTCCGCGCCGGTGACATCATTTCGCTCCTCTGCCGCTGCCTCCATGGGATCTACCAATCTACCTACCAACACCTGCAAAGGAGCAAAGGTTACGTCACTAAACCCTAGCCATCTCCTAACCCCAGGATGAACGAAGGCCCGAGACCGATCGGAATACCTTTCTTATCTAGGGCTTCTGCGGCGAAAACGGGAAGAGCAACAGTGCCTCCCACCTCTGCCTACGGGTTTCTTTTAATACTCGATCTCCCCACCGCTAACCAGCCCTTGACGTCCACTCCACCAGGGGCAGGCAGCACCGAGATCTCGCATACAACACGCCCCACGCTTTCCGATTCGATTGGGCCCCCTTACGGGCCCACCACCGCCAAAGAGCGGGCTTTTTTGCTGGTTTGATCCCACCAAAAAGATATCAATTACTTATGTCTCCGATTTTGTTATGATAAAGTGTACATGTCCCTAAATTTTTCTCGTCGATTATTGGCGATCTACCCGAGAAGTAACCGCCCCCGCCCCCCCCATGGCAGGTGTATTCCTATCACGGAAATCCGTGTTTCTTCCGGCTCTTTAATGGGCCGTAGACCAATACGTGTGGCCCACAAACCCCAGCCCAGTCAGGCTGACTTGGGCTGCTGACCTCCTCTGGGCCAAGCTGTATTGGGCCCGATAAAGGCCCATGTTTGCCCTTCCGGGCTTTTATATTATCACTAAATTTCGGAAAAATGAGACGGCCAGTTTACGTGTTAGTCCAACAGACTGACAAATTTTCTTTTTAAGAAAAGTCGACGAATGTCCGACGAGAATCGTCCACTGCCGTCGGCGGAAAAGCGGTTTTCCGCTGTAATATCATTAGGGTTGACTTTTCCACCAAATGAGCAATGGTCGCATGACCGTTCGACTTGGTTCCACAAGTCAACTCAATCATGGCCTATACCCGTTCAAATCAACTGGTTCATTGCTCGTGCGTTCATTTTCAATAGACCAAGGCAAAGCGCCTTGCTCGATGCTATCTTCAGCACAATCCACCCCCCAGATCGCAAAACCCAATGGGGGACAGAAAAAAAAAATAGCTGGAGGATATACGACGATCAGAGACTGACCGGTATGCGGAGCCCGTCGTAGCTCAGCTGAATATCCAGCCCCTCCGTCTCCATCAAACTCCCCAGATACTCGTTGACTTTGTCGTGATCCATCAAGTGCATCATCCCTGATGAACCCAAAGAAAAAAACACGACGTTATCTCTCATGCCACGTGGCAGCAGGATAAAGAGTCAACAGCTGCATGACGTACCAGTAAAGAGGGTTCTCTTTGGTTGGATTCTGCGGACCTCCTGTAGCGCCTAGATAGAGAGGGATAGGAAGAAGGGATTACGAAAATTAGAAATATTTCCGAGAAGGCATCAAAGTAGAGAGGATAATAATAATAATATTTTACTCTTGGTAATCCGAAATGAGTCGTCGAGGAGCGATCGGGTCTCAGAGCATCCTGAAGAAATCACAGTAGAACACCAAAGTCGGACGCTTTAAATGGGTAAATATCCGGTGAGAAGAGTAGGGTCGGTGATTCACCACAATCAGCAGATCACAGCCGGTGAGGAGCTCGTACGTCTCTTCTGGTATGTCGCTGGCATCACTGTTGGTATGAATGGAAACGGGCTCCGATCAGGCCCACAACCGGGATGCCTAAAAAAAGAAAAAATAAAGTCAACGAGGATGGATACCTGATGTAGCAGACGTTGCCGAAACGAAAACCGAGGGAACGATAGCCCGGGCCGTGCCAAACGGGCAAAGGAGTGATCTACACGAAACATGAGGTTGAATCATAATCCGTGATGTTGGACATCACCTCTCACTGTGATTTTCTTTGCCTCAATAAGAATTAGATGAACACTTTGCGATGGCCAAGAGATTCCTGACCTGAAGATTATGCACGGTGAATGGCTCTTCCTTTATGATGTTAAACTGCAGGTCAGACACTGCAGCACCTGGTATGATCACGCTGGTGTCCACGAGGTAGTAGTGAGTCTTCTGCATCACCTGAAACAATTCATGCCCCTCTGTCCTGAATATTAAATTATCAAGAGAAATTAATTTAACGTTATTTTTCAAACGTGGAGCTGAATTTTTTGAAACAATGTTTGAACTAAAATCGTGCGCTATGATTGTTAGGTAATTAATATCCAGGTGCCTGGGAGCTGAATGGTTGAATCTATGGAAATGGACAAAAAGACGAACAAGTTCATTTTCTATTAAAAGATATATTCCGTAAAAAACAAAAGCACTTTTCTAGTCCAGCTTCAGAAAGATTTAAGATAAATATTATAACTGGGACCTATTAAAAAAAAACTTGCTGAATAGAGAACGTAGACTGGTAGAAATGCTTCGAAACTCAAGGTCGACGCTAATCAAAAGGCAGAGAAATATATGGCCAGATACCTGCATTTTCTTCCAAATTACAGTTAGATTTTTTATTTTGCCTGATCATATGTCCTACACTTGGGCTCGCTGTACTGTACACACTTGGCCTCACATGTCCTACACGTGCGGTCAGTAATAGCTTGCTGTTCTTTCTTTTCTTTTTCTTTTTTCCCTTCCTCGTGGACTTCCCAGTTCCATTTATATTGACTGACCTCCCTATTTTCTCTACATATTCCAGCATCTCCTCTGTATTTCGTTTCTATTGAACTCAAAGATTTAACCACTAGCCAACTAGCGTCTTCTAGCTCCTCTCCCAGAGGTCGATAGACCCCACTCACCAATTAGAAGTTGCTAGGCCTCAGAATCAGTGATTGGTATCGGGTTACATGGCCTCTAATGTCCTAAGCAGACCTGACACTGGTGGGTATATGATGACATCACGATGATGGAAGTAGTGTGATACGATCCCCTTCTCTCCTCTTGGACAAAGAAAGGAAAACGAACAATGTATTCAAAGAAAACAGAGAAAACAATGAACAGATGGGAATTAGTTCGAGAGAATTCCCCACTCTCCCTTTCCTCTCGTGACCTTCTACCACAATACCCTCTCTTATTCACATAGGAAGGTATTTATACTGTTCAGCCCGTTCCTATCCCAGTGTTCACTACAGAAGCTTCTAGACTGTCTTCCTACGACAAACATATGTCTTTAGGGGTACCGTATCATAGTTCTTTTAAAAACGATTGTGATGAGGGAAACTTAATCTAAGGGCTAACTGAGGCCCACCTTCAACTGGAGTAATCTACCAATGTTTTGTTATCTCCATTTGATACATTGTTTTAAAATAAATGCAAGTATCGGTAAGCCCATGAAGGCCAATGAAGCAAATCGACTGATTTCTGTTGATAAAAAGACAATAACATTTCAAAGTTCAGTATAAATGCAAAGTAGATTAATATTCTCGTCAGAAAAAATAGTGTATTACGTGAGGACAGAAGTTTCTTGATGTCAACCTCAAAATCACGTATTGCTGTATAAATTGGAACACAAGGCTGAACATTGTTTGTCCAATCTCGAAGATCATCAAGGCCTGCATTAGACACATTGTTTATGTTCCATGAATGTCTTTGGACGACTCTGATCCACGTGCTGATACATTTCCCAGTAAAAAATAGCATGATCTATGTCATCATTGAAAGCATAAAATGACGACTCTCATGATATAAAGAAAATAAAGGCTTGCAAGAAAATAGGTAGGCAAGCTGAAAAGTTTAGGAGACTTTACGGACAGGAAGAGTCGTACACCAAAAACATAATTCTCGAGGACAACCAATACAATGGTTTTCATCCCAAGGATAAAAGAAAATTTGGATCACCGGTATACTTCTTCCGCCATGGAAGGCCATTGCCATGGAAGCGACACTTGTCATCAAATAGAGATTTTTATGGTGCCATGCCAAGAAATATCATCGGTTGGCTTCAGACAGAGATTTAAATGTTGTCATTGATCTTTAATTGGTTTCAGCACCATTACTGTAAAATAAGAAGTAAGTAATCGCATAAGCTAACATATTTGAGATGAATCATCCTAGGGGTAATCGGTGTTGGTCCTGAGAAAAAAGAAAAAAGAGACTCAACTGTAAACAAGAAAACAGAACCTTGTCGTGTAGCAATTTTTTGTTAAAGACAAGGGATTTGTGAGTGAATCTCAAAATCAAAACACAGAAGTTAGTGACGTGTTAAACGCATGACAAGCTAGTCCGGCACATAAACAGCCCTACTCTTGTTTAAAGGTATTTTTCAATCACACCTGGGTTCAAAATTTCAAATGGGAAAGAGTGGTATTAGACAGCAAAGGAATCAAACAACACTTGAAACTATCTTGCAATTAAACACTATCAAAGCCGATCCTTAATACAATAAAATAAATAGAAACAAGGAGGGTGGTAGATCTATAAGTTGGAAACATTTGTTCACAACGTTGGCATGGTAAATCTTGCATTTGATGGGATTTAGATAAGCAGAACGAAGAAATTTTGAGAAAATTCCTATTCAAATTTGGCCCATGATTTCCGTGTCCATAACATTTATTATAAGCATATCACAACGAAGGAAGGTAGCTGAGCGAATGTTAATGACCTCCAATCGCATCTGCATGGGAATGGGTAATAATGACCGCGTCGATTGTCCTTATCCTGATAGAAACAAACGACTAAATATCATAAGAATAAAAATATGAATAAAAACTAGAAATAGAAGATAATATATATGTTATCGATCTTCCCCTAAAATCTGACAATCGACCATGATAAAGAGAGCAAAATAATGGCAAAATATCCATATCCAAAACAACATTTTACTAGATCCATTGGAATGTGATCTTGAGAATTAGACCAGTGAGCTGATTAGAAGTCTTGCAACGGAACAAAAATGAAAAGTGAGCATAAAATGAAACGACATGAGACTGCCTACAGAACGAAGTTTTCCACAACTCAGTTTTCAGCATTTAGCGACGAATATAAGCACTACAGCACAATTTCATGGCGAATATGACATGTTACCGGAAAGATCAAAGGTTATACGAACCCCAGTAAAACAACTCAATGCATGTCCGCAGCATGTTCCACAATGAAACTGGATGCAATTTTATTCTTAAAATTATTGAAAACCCAAGCAATAGAAACTAATAAAAAGGTGAACTTCGAGTAATGCGTTATTCACTGATGAATCAAGACCCTTACCCATAAAAGGGAAACCATCTTAGAGCACTATGGTAGAAAAACCTGAAAAGAACAAAAAAAAAGAATAATAAACATCTAGACTACAAGCTAGCATTACTATCAACTGAAAACAATTGATGAATCGAAAGGGAGCGGAAAATGTATAAAAACTAGGAGATATAATAGACTATCTCGAGTACAATACCATGAATGCAAAAAACTGTGCAGGAAATGATCATAATTTTCAAGGTAAGACAAGTATTTACAAGTAAACATCAATCAATTCGCATACTTTCCAGCGTCTATAAGAATGTTAAATCTTCCACCAGAACAATTATAGCGTATAAGGATGCTCGTGTTCAGCCTCTTGTTCTTATTCCCGGGTTCTGTTGCTTTCGAACAAACCTGAAAGAAATTGGAAACGACCATTAGAGTTGATGAAACCAAAACTCATTAGATGTTGAGTTCTTGGATAAATTATTGGACAAGTACTAAAGCAAACTTCCCCTTGCCAGGATCTCTGGCACAAAGTCGTCAATGCTGAACTAGTCAGGCAGTCGATTTTAAAACATTACCGGACTACTGTACCGATCTTGGATAGCTTGGGTGCGGCCGTTCAATTGTGCTGAATTTATAAGGTAAAATTAAAATGAATTTGCAAATCATACCTCGCATTTTTTCAGAGGATCAGTAAGGCAGCTCACTCGAGGGATTCCTTCGCTAGTGCCAGTTCCCAGGAATATGATTTCTGACATATTCGTTTGTCTGGTTGAGTCCAGCTCTCCATTGGATAAGCCTGTAAATGTTATATCAAAACCCATTTTACTTCAACAAACTGTATAAAATTAATAGCAATGTGTGCGCTGTCTTCTCCACATTGTTAGACTAACCATGGTGAATAGATCAGTCGATGGGGTGTGAATACGACAATGTGATTTAAAGAGCAGGCATATATTGTACGCACCAGATGGTGCGTAGAATTTAGCACGCATAAATGACTAAAACAAGAAATATTTCGGCTTCACGCATTAGTTTTTACTCCAAGTACATTCCAATTTTATCTGCTATGTAAAATAACTTATGAAAGCATCCATAAATGACAATTAGTGCTAAAGAAGCAATGACTGAGACTGCTTCCACGTCTTGGAAGTCGAATTTCGATAAAAAGGATGTTCCAGATCATCAGAACCATCGCACTCCCTTCGACGAAACGAATAAAAAAAGATATAGGATCACAAGAAAACCCACGAAGGACGTATCATGGCAATATTCTGTATCAAAGGATGATGACAGCACAGTAATCGAATTAGTCCTCCCCAGGGGTGAAAAAGGTCATAAGTTGCTCCATGCCGTGTTGACCTTCCCTAGCAGTCACACGGATGCTGGCTTTCCAGAAAAAATAAACATAAAAGGACGAACACAAGCTCAAAAATAGCCAGAAGAACGTTAGAAATATGTAATTGCCATTGACCTTATGCTTCAAACGCATCACCGTCTCTCTCACTGAAGAAACCAAATTCTCGAAGGAAAAGCCAAAACAAAACAGAAGCCGTTTCTTACTTGGCAGAGAAAGAGCTCGAGTTATCGGCCGCCTCAATGGAATGTGACATCGCCGAGCAGAAGAAAGTCCGAGCCTTCGACTGAGAGATCGCGCAATACAGCGCGTTCGGACGGCAGCGCACCAGGACGGAGACGGCAGCCGCGAAAGCATGATCATTGAACTGTCCGCTGGAGCCCGCACCAGACCGAATCGCGGGCGCAAGGGAGAAGTGCGAGATCCGATTCTCTCCCGCGCGAGCGAGAGCAGGAGAAATCTGGACTCAGGGAGCAGCGGCTAACACGAATGAATGGTCGTGATGGGACGAGCTGCCCAGATTGGACGGCGGGGAGGACTTGAAACGGCCAACAGTCAGTCTGGACTTCTATTAAAAGAAGAATAATTAGTTAATAAAAACATTTTAATTAATTTTGAACTAGGAAAATACGATTATTATTAAAAACAGTTTTAGTTATTAATTATTTGAATATTAAAAATAATACTATTTAATTTGTTTTTTTCACAATTAATGAGTGAGAAAGTAAAAAAATAGTTTTGGTTTCCCTCCCCACTCCGGTGAGACTCTGTCGTGGAGGGAAGCAAAGAGGTGAAGCGGAGCTCGCGGTGTCGATGGAGCTCGAAGCCGAGGGCGGCGGCGCCGCCAGGATCTTCATCGGGCCTGGTTCTAGGAAGACGGAGATCGGGAGGGGACGGGGGTTTGACACACCCGATCGCACCGTCTCCCGCCGCCACGTCTCCTTCCAGCTGATCGCCCCGGTGGAAGACGACGGAGAAGCTAGGGTTTCCTTCGAGGTCCTCGGCAGAAATCCTATCATCATCGTCACCCCAGGAGGAAACAAGATCGTTCGGAGGTCAGAGGAGGGGGAATTGTCCGCGGGAGACCGCGTTTCTCTGTCTCTCAGGCACCCGATCTTCTTCTCCCTCAAGTGCCGCGACGGAGGAGAGGGACGAGTGGAGGGCGGAATGACTGAGACGGCTCCTGAGCGGGAGAGGACGGAAGAGGATGAAGGGATTGAGGATGCAGGGCTGGAGGACTCATGGAGATTCCCATCGTCCGATCTCTCGCAGATCGATCCGGTCCGAGGTAGGTTCAGGGTGTTCTTCACGCTCGAGGTGTCTGGCCCTGCTACATAAGATCATCGCACCTCTTTGTTGAAATGTCTCGGTCTGACTTTGATTGCAGAGTTCGGTTTCATGGTGAGAGAGCACGAGTTCGACGATTATCTGAAGAGAATCCGCGAACCTGAGAAATGGAACTGGTTCCTTGCGGATGAGCGTGAGAACAGCGACAAGGAGGAGGAGGAGGCGGTGGAGAACACGAAGAAGGGCGAGAGGAAGGCGCAACGAGGAGGTGAAGATGACGAGGAGTGGAGGGGAGACAGCGAGGACGAGAAGATGGCGGCGGCCAAGGCGGGAGGCGCAGAGCGACCAGGTTACCTTACCAGATCAGAAAAAAAGCGAAGCAAACCATCTCCCGGTGACCTAAAAGCTGGAATGGAAGTGGACGGTGCTCGGAAGAGGAGAAGTGAGGAAGAAGAAGACGAGGAGGACGAGACCTTGGGAGGCTTCATCGTGGGCGACAACGGGGAGGAAGAGGGGGAGCAAGAAGAAGAGGAAGAGGAAGAGTTCGACGACAAAGATGACGATGACTGAGCTGTGATCGTCTTGTTTCGTGTTATATGCGGCAGGGAGAAGAACAAGTGACTACAGAAACCTGTTGAGCAAGAAGGTCTGGTCTATTCACAGATTTACACTGATTTTGCGGAGAGAGTCATGGTAGATGGGAGCAGTGGGAGAAGCTCCGGTAGAGTTCTTCCATGCCGCCGTCGCTCAGCATCTCCTCCCACTCCCCGTCGTTGACCTCCTCGAGCTTAGGCCTGCTGAAACACGGCGGCGTCTCAGTCTCCTGGTCCCTCTCCGAGCTGGCCATGGTGGTGAGCAGCGTCTCCAGCTCCAATTCCGCTGTACGTTCTTCAGAACCAGGCAATCTCCTCTTCCTGCCGGGGCCTTCCAGCCGCTCCACCTGATCGCTGCGGCGAACGAGCTGGTCAACGAACGAGGGGCTGTTGAGGGCTCTGGCAAGGAACACCATCGTCTGCTGCTGCTTCCTCTCGTTGTCTCGCAGCCGCTCCTCCATGGCGAGAAGCTCGGACCTGGATTTCTCCTGCTGCTGGCAAAGCTTCACAGTCTCCAGGAACAGGAAGCTCCTCTCCCTGCACAGTCGCTCCACCTCCTTCTCGAGGCCTAGGGTTCCGGCCCCCTGGCACCATTGAGTATTCGGAGTGGGGATCTTCCTCTTTCTCCTGATGTTCTTCAGGAGATGCTTCTGTCCTGCCAGGAATTCCTTGTTGGCGAATTCCCACTTGTTGGTGTCGACTTTTCGGAAACCCTGGAACCATTTGCGGGGAGGGTGATTGTAAATGCCAGCGAACTAGAGAGATTAAGAACGGCGAGTAGCCATCAAAGAAAACATTTCGGAAAATTATGTCAATCTTAACAAAATTCATCTCTGGGACTATTGCAGTCTGAGCAGAAGAGGAATCCATGGACCATTGGGCATCAAGAGCGGAGCTACCATCAAAGAAAGGCACAATGGTCATCAAGATCTTACCCATCAAGAAAACTCTTCTTTTTTTTTCTTTTTTCTCTAACCATAGACCCGACGATGATGCAAATCATCTTATAATCGGGGTCAAACGCAACAAATTATGAAGAAAAAAAAAACAATGGATAGTCCAGTCTTTCTTTCTGCGATTGAGAATCAGTGTTATGAAAGTATCGGTAAAATCGTCATGCGTGAAATCGGAAGAACACTTCCTCGATAATACAGTACTGATATTCGGATCGGAATGTTTCAAGAGATGTTTGAAATGAGAAGAGAGGTCCATTTATGTGCCTGGTGATTTTCGAACGAATTATCATACATTGGAACGATTCGGAAGCAGGATATCTATATGTAAGGATGAGGTCCTTCCTCTGTGTTTTCAGAACAGTGAAAGGTGACAATAAATTCACAGATTCACCGATGAATATTCGAAGGAAGAACATTCTCCCTCCCCTTGGGCTCCAGAATTCAAAAGATTTTTCACCACTCTTCTACCACTGCTTGGCCTAAATGCTCAGGTCGACTGATTGCTTTTTCTACAAGATCGAAACCTAACGTACGAACAGCCGGATAAGAAATCGGAGATGGTAACGGAGAACTCAATTCATGTGTGAAGATTTCGTGAGATGCCATCAGAATGTCTCCGGAGCAGAGAGAAGGAGAAGAGAGAACTCGCATAGGTATTCAGCTGTCGGACGAAGCTCGAGAAGTTGTCGTGCTTGAAGTATCTGGGGAGCAGAGTCGTAGCGAAGGCGTGAGGATCCCAGACGACGAAGCTGTTGCGCGAGCGGCTCCACGACACCACCGCGTCCGTCTCCGGATCTTCCACCACCTCGAACGTCTTCGACAGGAACGGCGGCGGCGCGGCCTCGTGCAGACCTGCCATCGGCCTAACCAGCAGCGGCGCTCCCTTCTCCCCCTTCTTTACCTCCCCCACCGCACCGCCTTCCATGGCTCTCCCACCTCGCGCCTCCTCGCGCAGTGCAGATCTTCCCGGATTCAGCGGCTGAGGAAGACGAAGGGTTTTACGGCCCGCTAGGTTCGAAGAGGAGAGCGTTTCACAGGTGCGACCCTCTCGTCTCCACGTTTTCACCCCCCCAATTCTGCCGCCACGGCCGGCGGCATTGTGACCCAAACGCCCCTCCAGAGTGGCCGGCCGTACAAGGCGGCGTCCGGAGGAGGGGACGCGATACGACCTCCCAGCGCCCAATTTCGCGCCACGCATCAGATCGCACCGGCGCAGCTGCCACCTGGACAGTCTCTACCTTTTCTTTAACAAAAAAACTATTCGAGATTATAAAATAATATATTCCTGAAAAGGTAATATCATAGATCCGATTAATAAATACTAAACATTGCAAAATATCTATGCCGTATGCACTGGAGTCTTGAGTATTTTTTTAATTACGGACTAATGTTGCGAAAAAACATATAAATTATAAATATTTGGCATCCAATTATGAAGGTAAATTTAGAGCCAATAGAGAAAGGTACAAGAATGATTAATGTGGACACTACATCGTACCCGCAAACACTTTTAGAAAATAATTTTCCATCATTTTAGGTTATTTTTCACGCATCATAAATTCATAAATTCACACCCGTAATTCGTCGATAAATGGTAAAAAACCATATAAAATATTTTAAGAACCAAAATTGTGTTTAAGACCCGAAGCTGGCTCGAGTAAGTTGAACAACATATCTTAATCGCGGCAGACAAAATATCTTCACGGATCTTCATCTGACGGGGGGCCCAGTGAAGGGCTGCGCCTTGATCGTGGAGTCCTCTCCACCTCTCCGGGCACGGCAAACCCGCCGGCATTCGCCGCCGCACCGACCATCCCCGCTGCCCTTGGCGCACGCCGCCACGCAGGCCTTCCTGCAATGGATCTCCCCGGACTCCGCCGCGACGGCAACGGCGACGGCGGCGGTGACCAGAAGCAGGGCTGCGACGAGCGCCGCCGCGGTGACTGGCGATCCTCTCCCTCGGGCCATCTCTCCGTCTCTCTCCTCCGCTCCTTCGACTCGTTGACGGGGCCTTTCCTGTCAAACCTCGAATGGTGCGTGGGATGGAAGCGGAGAAGGGAGGCAGGTCCGTTTTTATAGTTTGGAAGGAGGAGGATCTAACGCAGAGAGCGCCCCTCCGACCATCGTGTAGAGAGAGAAAGAGAGGGAGAGATATGGACGGATAGACTTCCGTTTTCCTTCTTTAGAACCCACGTGCGTTAACGAGCCCCCGATGTCCGCGCATCGCCTAGGAGTCCGTTTACGGACAGGAATCTGATCTTATCGTCCATGATAAACCTATCCTGCGTGTCCTCCTTAAAGCATTGCATCGCAAGAAGAATAATGGAATTAATTTCAGAATAATTAGTAGACTTTTAGTCAGTAATTTATTTGTAAAATATATGTTCAACTTCAATGAGGTGGCTGATAAAATAGAGGAAACAACGTAGATTTCCGTGAATTGATAGATAAAAGCAGATAGATCATCTACGCATCAGAACATTATAAGGTTGACATTTTTTTTCAACTCGAGTTGTTCATAAACTGATCCTTCAGGTCTATTAGATCTTTAATCCTAAGAACAGTGATATAATTTCTTGTTTTTTTCAGGTAGATTACTCAAGGGGCGATCGCTAAATCAGGGGAAGCAGCTGGGCCTTTGGGTGCGAAGGATCCGAAAGTCAACTCACAACTCCGCCGCAGAGCAACAAGAAGCCCGGCGGTGACTTCCTCATTGCCTTTTGAGGACCTGGAGCTTCACCCCATGCTTGAAACTGAGGACGATCCCATACTCGAGGGCCAGAGGCGACTGCATGGCGGGGGACCGGCGGAAGATGTACCTCCGGTAGAGGAAGATGAGGGAGAGCTTGATCTCCTGCAGAGAGAACTTCTGCCCAATGCAAGCCCGCGGGCCAATGCCGAACGGGATGTGGGCGTACGGGTGGCGGTGCTTCTCCTCCTCGCCGGCGGGGTCGAACCTCTCCGGCCGGAACTCATCGGGCTCGGGAAAGTTCTTGGGGTCCTTCGCCAGCACCCCCAGCGCCAGCCAGATCCAGGTGCCCTGTGCATGAAGAGTCAGACTCGCCGGAGAAGATCAGTTCCGCCGGCGAAACGGGGCTTACCTTAGGGAGGTGGTACCCGCCGATCTCTACCGGCTGTGAGGCCTCCCTCGCCACCAGCGGGGACACCGTGTAGAACCGCATGGCCTCCTTGATCACCTGCAACAGGAGTCGGGGGAGGTGTCTCAGAGGGACGAGGAAACCCTAACCCTAAGTTGCAGGAGAAAGAGACTGGGAAGGCTACCTGGTCCAGATACGGGAATTTGCGGTGGAGATCGTCGGCGGAGGGCACTACGCCACACGGCTCGAAGGCGTCGATCTCTTCCAGCAGCCGCCGCTCCACGCGGGGGTGGCCGGCGACGAGGTACAGCACGGAGGACAACGTGAAGGAGGTCGTCGCCGACCCAGCGAGGAGGTGCTCGTAAGTGAGCGCGCTGACGTAGTCCGGCGAGAATAGCTCCTCCCCGGCGGCGGCGCCGGACTCCCGGGCCTTGAGTATCGCCGACAGGAAGTCTCTGCACGGCAAGTCAACCCCCTCCCTTGCTCTCCTCGTCACGATGGCATCTATTCTTCTACTGAGCTCGCCATTGATCCTCTCCATCTTCCAGTCGGCAGTGCCGGGGACTCGCTTCAGCACCTGCCGGAAAGGCTCCTGGAGGATCGGCGCGAGAAGGCCCAGCACGATGGAGAAGGAACCGGAGAGGTCCATCTTCAGCGAGGTGGTGGAGAAGACGTGGAGCTTGACGAAGGCGGAGACTTCGTCATCCGACGGTGCCGCCCTGCGGTGGTCTCCCTTGGAGAGGCCTAAGTCAACGCCAAAAGCGGCCTGCCCGATGACGTCGGTGGCCAGCTTGAGGGAGACGTCGGAGAAGGTGATTTCACCGCCAGGCCCCGTCTCCAGGTCGAGGAACGCCGCCTCTATCAGGGACTGCATGGTGGGGATCAGATTGGCGAGGTGAGAGGGCTGGTAAAGGGAGATTATCGTGTTCCTCATGGCCGACCACCTCCAGTCCCTGGAAATAACCAGAGATTAGATTATTACTCGCATTGTCGGATGCACTCTTTATTCAAAGCTTTTTCTTTTTCTCATCTTTTCGGACTAGACGTCTCCCCATTAGCCAGGTAAATGACTCACCCACCACCCATCAACAGAGACTAGTGTGTCCCACCTGGTGAAGAAGAGGCCCTTCTGATGCAGAGGGGAGCAGGAGATGGGGGAAGGGAGGCTTCTGTTCCCAACGCTCTTGAACTTCCTGATGCCCACATCCCTGCACAGCTCCGGGTCCGCGACGATCACCAGCGGCTGCCTCCCCAGGTGGAACCTGTAAAACACGCCGCCGGAAGAAAATTGAAATCCCCACCGGATTGGATCCCCTCTCGCCGCCGCCTAAAAAACCACGAACAGTCGAATCGGAGGAGGAGGATAATTCTGAGAAGGCGAACCTGTAAATGGGGCCGTACTGATCGGCGAGGAGGCGGAAAACGTCGGGCCCATGCTTGGCGAGCAAGGGGAGATGACCCAGGAGAGGCGATAAGGGAGGCCCCGGAAGCTTCCTCACCCTCCAGTAGGGAGCGTAAAGGTACACCAGAAGACCGGCGAGGGCGGCGAGGGCCGGAAGGAGAAACCAGGGGGCTGAGCCCGCCGCCGCGGTCAGCTTCATTTCCATGCTATCGGCGGGGAAACTCCACCTCGGGAGTTTCCGTTCTTCGGTGGGGAGAGGAAGAAAGGGTTCTTTACAGTCGGCGGCTCGCAGAGCTTGGTTTTACATGCTGTTGGAGGAGGAAGCTGCATGGGGATGGACCTCAATAGGCTGTGTTGGCCCCTGAAAGTTTTGAATCATGGCCGTTCATCTCATAAAAATAATGCTCTTGTTTATGGAATGCCGCTGATAGCAGAAGACTAGGAGAATATAGAATATTTACGCACCTGAGTAAACAATAGGGGCTTCCCTACTCATTCTATATCAGATTTTTGCTCCATGATTTAACATAATATCATAACCCATTCTACGCGTCTCACATAAAATAAATGCATTTACTAATTAATGATCCGAGGCCCATCGCATGGACGGTGGAAAATCGTGGGCTATGGGCCAATGAGATGATACTCTCCCCCCCCCCCCCTTCCCCTCCCCTTCTTGTTGGGCAAGGGCCAAATGGACCCATATTGTGGACTTTGGGCTGCTATAACAGTATGCCCCATCCATAGTCAACGGTCATTATTCCGTACAAAAAAGTTATTACTTGAAATTATAACATGCCAACGGTGTCGAGAAAAATACGATTTTTTTTTTGAAAACGAGGGTTTATATTTGGAAAATATTATTCTTATAAAACATATGCTGTTGTACTTGCCTAACAATGCCCAGGAATCCCAATAAATTTTCAAGGCACGATCTTCAAACTATGTTTATCAAAGTCAAAGTACCCTCCATTTGCATTTTTTTCTCGTAAAAATGGAGCCTGCATTATGTCAAAAAATAAAAATTAAAAATTGCCCAGATACGATCAATATTCACATCTTGGGTCTTTTACCGACATGAAAAATGATAAAATGGTAATAAATAATAACTAGGTTCCTTGATAATGAATAATCGTAATAAAAAAATGACATATAACAGTAAGATTATAAAATTAACATGAGCTTGGAGACTCCAGCCCCCATTGGCCCGACCCAAAGACTTTCATTTGTTTTTTCAGATCCTTTGTTTATCCTTTCGAAACCTTCCTACGTAATGACACCACATCGCCGTCTATTTCCTATGATTTTTTTAAACACAAACGGTGATCGTTTTAGGGGGCGACGCCCAGCCCACGCAAGAGAGATCGATAGGTCACCTTCGGACCTCCAAGCGCGGCCTACTCAGCGACACGCTGGAAGTCTTCTCCCCGAAAGATCTGCGTTTGTCTTCTTGAGAGAGAGAGAGTACCTAATCCTCCGCTTTTCTCGTCTGTGCTCCGAGGGTGGCTACCAGTTACCCTCTTCCCTCCCGGGAACCCTCACGGTTCCCGATCGTAGTTCATATCCACCTCTCATCGTTGATTATAAGCGAGAGTTTGATGCGACGCAGTGAAAGAGTAATATTGGCGCCAGGTTGGTCTGTAGATACGTTTAAATTATTTTACGTCGTAATTAGCGTCGCCGTCAGTCTCTCTGAATTGTGTCCCTTTTGTTCTTGGTTTAAGGTATCGGTCGAGGTTGATCTCTTTGGTTTGGCGTCAGAGAGGTATTTTACTTCCAATTACCGTGAGCATGGACGCGCAGGTTGGCAATAAATTTCGCTTCGGTGAAAAGATTGGGGGAGGATCATCTGGGAAGATTTACAAAGGTTCCTTTTTTCTTGTATTTTCATTCTTTTCTCTTAGCTTTGGTTCTATTTATGCTCTCCAAGGTGTTGTCGCAAGATTTCAAATTTTTCCGAGGAACTTCTAACTTGCCCCTATGCAGGGACTGATATCCAAACAAACGAAGAAGTGGCCATTAAACTTGTAAGTTTCTGCTGTTGGATGGATCGTTATCCTGGAACTTTCTTAATATGTCCCAACATGCGTTATTCTGCAACTTTGATTATATTTTACTGAATAAACAAGCAATTATTTATTTATTCTTTTGACTTTTGGATGTAGATGTAAATTGAAGATTATGACGTATTTAACCCATTTTTTATTGTGAAAATTTTAGGACATTGACTTCTTTAAATGGGAGATAATTTTCTATTAAAGTTTTCATCACGAGTTGTAGTTTATCTTCTTCATGTTACATTGGAGCTATTTAGACATATGGGGTTTCGTGCTTTTCTATGCATGATTGATGGTGGTTGATGTTTTTTATTATTTTTCTTCTTCAATAACTTATAAACCGTTAATTTATCAATACTTAGTAAACCTTTTTGTTTTCTTTTGAGGAGTCATAAAGAACAGCATTTGATTTTCAAAATAAATAATATGTTGTACAATGTCGTGGAGATGTTTTCAATTCTGAGTAAACCTCCATCATATGCCCATGTTAAAGTGAGAGTAGACACACTTTAACATATTCGACAATTGTTGTTTTCATATAGTATATTTTGTGAGAACTCTATAGATTTTGTTGAGTTATGGACTAACTCAATATTATTTTGATGACTTCTAGTCATTAATTTAAAATCATGAAATTGATGATATAAAATGTAAATTTAGATGAAAAATTGATATTTTGGATGAGAGATTATGAATACATATATGCAAGAGAATTTCAACCTAAAGGCTAAGGTATAGAAATATTAAATATTAGAATACATATATTTCTCATGCTCTAGACCATGGGAAATAGTTCATACTATTTCAAATTCTCATCATAGATAGAAATATTAGAATATTTTAATATAAATATAATAAATAGTCTATATGAGGTAAATCTATCATAATCTTATATGAAAGTTCTAATATTTGATTTTTTTGTATCAAATAACTTTGCTTATACATGCATATGAGTAACCAATAGAAAGTTCTTTGAGTAAGGAGTCAAATTAAATAAATTTGAAGAAAAATATCTAGGTACTATCATAGACATGAAAATTCAACTAATTATAGAAAACTAATTTAAAGAGGAATTAAAAACTAAAAACCATATCAAAACTTAAAGTATTAAGGGAGTTATTTTAAAAAAAAAATCATTTTTCTATATTTTATAGAGCCCAATTATTTGACTCAATATGAGCCAAAAGGGAGTGTTCTAGCTTAACTTAGGAAGGGACATTCCACCCAAATAGGGTAATAAGAAAATATATAATTTTTAAATAGCAAAGGCCATTTCCAAAGATATTTCTCCTCTCAAATTTCAAAGAACCAAATACAAAATCAAATTACTTAAAGGGTGTTGTGACTATCATTTGGAGTGTCAAATACTTCTTCCTTTAACCCAACATTGATCAAGTACAACAACTCATGGTGTACCAAAATGAATTTGAAGATTATGGTAACTTCATTTTAGTTGTTTGTTTTTTTTTTTTTGATCTGCAATATGTGAATAAGTTGAAACACTCATAGTATGTTATCACTGTAGTCACATAGGTTGTGATGTACTTGTGGTGTGCTTGCAATGAAAAAAATCTAGGACTGCAAAGATCAGAGTTATAAGTGAAGTAATCACATGCCCATGAAATTTATTGATGTGAAGGGTTCTTAATTTGTATAAAATCAAGTGTATTATGATAGTAGAATACTAGAATTGAGGTGATTTTCTTAAAAGTGGATGTAGCCCAAATGAATTTGGTCAAACAACTATAAAAATCTAGTGCTCACATTATTCTTAATTTATCTTATATTTATATATCATAAAATGAAAAATATTATAATTAATTATTAAAAAAATAGAAATCAATTCACCCCCTTCCCTCTTGATTTATCTAGCCATCTAGTGAGCTATAAATTTCCCACAAATTATGACATCATTATGGTTGGAGCCATAATGATGGTGATTTGTGTTGATCGTTAGATGACTTGATAAATCAAAAGGATATGGGGTGAATTAATTTTTTCATATTTTATTTAATTAAATATAATATTTTTATTTTTATATATTAATGTTAAAGTATATTTATAAACTAATATATAATTACGAAATAATCAAGACGAATTTGTGAACATCTGATTTTATAATAGTTTGACCAAACTCTTTTTGCCTACATCCACTTTTGAGGAATCTACTTAAATTTTACTATTCCACTATTAGAATACAATTGATTTTGTTGAAATCAAGAACCACTTACATCTCTAGGCTTTGTGACCCTATAACCTCTATACCTAGAACATTCAACTTAGAAGTTATAGATCCTTTTGTTCTAGACATGCCACACGAGCTTGAATGACCCATGTGATTATGTTAATGACACATCACATACATTACAAATCAAAAATAAAAATAAACAAACACTAGAATGAAGTTGCCATAGCCTTCAAATGTTGTTTCGGTGCACCAACAATTGTTGGGGTACTTAAGATGGGATGAAGTGTTTTAAACTCCAAATGACATCCATAGTTCTCTTGAGACTACTTAATTTTGCCTTTAATTGTTCAAGACTTGAGAAGAGGTGACACAAAAGAAGAACATCTTTTGAAACATCCATCATCATTTGAAATCCTTTATTTTATTACTCTCTAATTTGGACAAAATGTCTCCTTTTAGTTTTTGGCCCTAATTAAGCCAAATGTTTGGATTTAGGTGATCCTTAACAAACTATGTGTGGATCTTGAAAAATACACAAAAATGACATAAGGTTTGAAAAAATCATAACTCTCTTAATACTATGAATTTTGATGCATAGTATTTAGATTTGAATTCCTCTTTTGGTAAGCTTTCCATTGAATACTTGAAAGCCTAAATTTGTAATATATTTTCTTAGATAAAATCATTTTAGTTAGATAAGTTAAACTTTCAAATTTTTTTGTCCTTAGGCAAAAATATTACTTTAGTAGTATTGTAAAATCAATTACAAATCAATCACTTAAAAATTTCCTCCAAAATTCATTCCATTTGACTCCTCATTCAAAGAGATTTCTGTTAGTTACTCATATGCCTATATTGTTGAAGTCATATGATACATAAAAGACTAAATATTTACTTCATACATATATTTTATTGTATTTATACTTAGATATTTTAACATTTATGTCCCTGATGAGAATTTTGAAATTGTATGAGATATTTTTTACTGTCTAAGTTATCAATTTAATATTTATACATCTTAGTCTTTTTACTAATTTTTTTTTCAATGTATATACTAATAATCTATACTCTTTAATCTCATCCAAGATATCAATCTCGAATTAACTTTATATTTCATATCATAAAATGATTTTATATTAATATTTATAAATTATCAAAATAATGTTGATTTAACTCATAACTCAACATTTGAGTTTTGTGCTTAAACTATTTTTTTCTCTATAAAATAAGTTTGAATTGTAATATGCTCTTTGGTGTCACAATTTCATTCTAAAACCTGTATGCTTTTGCTGTTGGAGGTATCTATATTTGATTTTTTAGTTTCATGAAACTATTGAGAAGCTTTTAAATAAATCAATACACTAGATGAACTTTCATAATTTGAATCATCAGCCTCTCCTCAGGTTTTTAGACTAAATATCTATACAGTCACATGTAGACCCTAGGAAACAATGAAAGTTTAAATCGGGACTAGCAATTCTATGACATGGATCGATGGAAATTATTTGAATTTAGATTTGGTGGCCCCCGTATTGACACAGAAAAAGTAGGTCCAATATGTTCTTTGTGGTTGTCATTTGAAGTCAACTATTTGGTAGTTTCCATATAAATAACTGGATAAGGTTGATGCATTTCTATCATAGAAGTGTGCCTAAAAAATTACAAACATTTATACTTCTTGAAATGCTGTTGTTATTTCTATCAATTACCTATGGGAACATTGGGAATTTTTAATATTTTTTTTCACAAATCCATACATTTTCCTTCATTAGTACAACTTATTTTTTCATGTGGTAGAGTTTCTATCTTTGAAAGGTTGTGTCCATTGTCTTGAAAATAATTTCTCTTTCTTATCAAAGAAGTGGATATTACTCTATTGACCTTTAATTCCTTTTGCCAAGATGTTCTCCTATCTTGTACTAATGGATTCCTATGAGGAATTTACGCATGAGTTTTTGCTTCTTTTCACTCGTCAATAATGGTATGCAATTAGCACATTAAAGACAATAGTGAAAGGTTACAGACCAAAGAGAGAGCATCATCCTCATTTGAATTCTATTTTATTGTGTATCGAAATGAATTCAATTTCACAATTATTCAATCATATACCACATTTATATTAATCTTAAGTTCCCCTACGTGTTTAGTAATAAATTGTTTGATAATTAACTGCCCCCTTTTATACCGTGTTTTTAATATTTTTTGTATAGTGGGCAGTTTTCCTACATAAATTGCTTTTATGTACGGTGTCTTTATCTTCTTCCCCTTTTTCCAGGAAGATAGAACGACAGACCATCCGAAAATCCAACGTGAATCAAAGCTGTACGAAATCCTTGTAGGAGGAAGTAATAAACTATTACTGCCAAAATTTACGTGTAATTTATCTTGTTTTATTTTCGACATGGGATTAACTTTCTTTTCAATTGTGTAGCTGGAATTCCGCACGTGAGATGGTTTGGTGTCGAAAGTGACTATAATGTTCTCGTGATGGACTTATTAGGACCGAGTCTCGAGGATCTTGTCAATCAGTGTGGTGGAAAGCTATCTCTGAAGAGTGTCTTAATGCTCGCTCACCAAATGGTAGATTCTTTTCAAATTTTTTCCTCAACCATTATAATATAAGCATGATATTCTAGTTTTACATCTTTTTCTTGTTTATACTATTTTCTTGATATTTATCAGATTAAGAGGTTAGAGTATGTTCATCGTAAATCCCTTCTGCATCGAAATATAAAGCCTAAGAATTTTCTCATGGGCATGGGAAGACATGCAAACAAGGTTGGATTTAAGTAAATTTCTTATAATTTTGTTTGAGAGTGTTACTATCATCCTATAATGCGGCCTAATCAATATTATTTCTTCAATTTAGGTGTACATAATTGGCTTCAGCCATGGAAAGAAATTTATAGATACAAATACACATCAGCACATCTCATACAGGTAACTGGATAGTTTTTATATTTATAAATAAGATTTGTTCACTGAACTTTTGTTGTTAATTTATGGAATATTAAATTTACCTAAATGCCCAGCACAAGGGTAACGATGGGATGCAAAGCCTCTAGCACAAAACTAACATGAAATCACCATAGATGGATGGGGTGGATCGATAGTTGCACATCTACACAATTAGATGATTTTCTTTAGGACCATGCTGCATGGTAGAATCATCAATATGCTGATGTAGATTTCCATGTCTAATCTTTGGAGATGCGTCCACTCATGTCTATTTTGCATGAAAGAAATATTTATCTGCTGCTTGCTTGCCTTAGTCAATTGGAATTCTTAGATATTTTTTAATTGAAGCTGATCGCAATGAGAAGCTTGCTTTTGTTCTTGGATATTTTGTGCAAGTGTTTCCTACCCCCTTCTTATTTCTGCATAGACTTGAGAGTTCTTATTTGCAATGTCTAATGTGTCTTCAAATCATCATAGAGAGAATAAGAGTTTGAAACGGACAGGGAGATATGCCAGTAAGAACGCCCATCATGGTAGAGGTATGTGGCCAACATTAATTTATTTCATGTGCCATATTCGATAAATTTACTATGAGAATTGCAAGCACTGAAAGCCCTTTCTTTGGGTGATAAGAACAAGGTAGGAGGGATGATCTAGAGTCACTCGGCTATGTTCTCATGTATTTGTTAAGAGGAAGGTAATCTTTTCTTCCCCACGGTCGGCAAAATATTTATGCGTGGATTTATTATATTAGTTGCTAATTTTCTTTACCTTTCTTCAGTCTACCATGGGAGGACCTGAAAGGAGGCACTAAAAGACAAAAATATGAAAAAATCAGTGAAAAGCTTTCCATGTCGATTGAGGTATTACTCAAAAATCGTAAAAAAATAAAACGAGTGGTATCTTATGACAATTCATCCTCTCTCTCTCTCTCTCTCTCTCTCCCTCTCTCTCTCTCTTCCCTTCTTCTAAATAACATTGCATTCATCTCTCTTGTAGGCCTTGTGTTATGGATACCCTATAGAATTTGCATCGTATTTCCATTATTGCTGCTCCCTCCGCTTTGACGACGAACCTGACTATGCTTACTTGAGAAAAATATTTCGTAGTCTCTTTAATCGGGAAGGTAAGATGATTAATGTCTATATATTTATACTTACACAAACAGTGATATTTATGTCACGGAGTTGTAATCATCACTAATCTTGGAGACATCCCCTTGTTCGTAGGTTTTCAATATGACTACATATTTGATTGGACGACACCGAAGTATCAGCAATGTCAATGTTCAAAGGAGCTTGCACATGTACCGGTGAGTAGGTTGTCGCAAGAGCTCTGAGTATAATCTTCACGTCATCTTCAAAAATTTAAGATATTTATATGCCCATGAAAATACCGATTTTTTTTTTTTTGTTGCAGGGTCCTGCTCATAAGCCAAACAATACGTTGCACCCCCCCATAGCCAATGCATGTGGACGGTCGGGTGAGTTTACTAGCCAAGCTCAATTTCTCTTTTTTCTACATGAAGTATGAATATAAGCCTACCCTCCTTCATAAAAAGATGCTCATCTTGGATTCTGGTTTGTGCTCACTGGTTGATCCCTGCCTATGATAGCTTCAGATACTTTAAAGCTTCTCTCTCTCTCTCTCTCTCTCTCTCTTTGTATTTGGTCCTCGAAGATTCACACGTGAATAAGTTTGATCATACACCTTCCCTTCTAGATCAGACACTGTGAATGGATTTGATATGGCTATTTTCTATCCGATCTTTAGTTGCTTCTGAGATAGGTGATCTACCTAAGCCTCATTCATGCCCGACCATCCTCATCTAGAGTTCATGGATCGTAGCCCCTGTGTCGTGGATACCCTATAAAATTTGTATTGTATTTCTATTATTGTTGCTCCCTCTACTTTGACGATGAACTCGACTATGCTTACTTGAGAGAAATATTTTGTGGACTCTTTAAGTACGAATGTAAGATGATTAGTGTCTATATATTTATACTTACACAAGCGGTGACATTTACATCACGGAGTTATAATCACCATTAATCTTAGAGACATCCCCTCGTTCGTAGGTTTTCGGTTTGACTACGTATTTGATTGGATGACACTAAAGTATCAACAATGTCAGTGTTCGAAGGAGCTTGCGTGTGTACCGGTGAGTGGGTTGTCGCAAGAGCTCTGAGTATAATCCTCGCATCATCTTCAGAAATTTTAGATATTTATATGCCCATGAAAGTGTTGATCTTTTTTTTCTTCATCGCAGGGTCCTACTCATAAGCCAAACAATATGTTGTGCCCTCCTATAGCCAATGCTCGTGGATGGTCGAGTGAGTTTACTGGCCAAACTCTTTTCTCTATGTGAAGTATGAATATAAGCTTGCCCTCCTTCATAAAAAGATGCTCCTCTTGGATTCTGGTTTGGACTCACTGGTTGATCCTCGCATGTGATAGCTTTAGATACTTTAAAGCTTCTCTCTCTCTCTCTCTCTCTCTCTCTCTCTCTCTCTCTCTCTCTCTCTCTCTCTCTCTCTCTCTCTCTCTCTCTTTGTATCTGGTCCTCGAAGATTCACACCTGAACGAGTTCGATCATACACCTTCCCTTCTCAATCAGACACTGTAAATAGATTTGACATGACTATTTTCTATTCAATCTTTAGTTGCTTCTGAGACAGGTGATTTACCGAAGCCTCATCCATGTCCGACCATCCTCATCTAGAGTTCATGGATCATATTCTCGACGCTCGATTAGCTTCATTTCAACTTCTGTGAGATGCCTTTACTTCACCATTGAATCCGACCGATATCTCATGTCTTAGGGTGAGTAGTTCGAGAAAAAAGAGTATGATCATCTCTCTTGTAAGCCATGTGTCGTGGATACCCTACAGAATTTACATCATATTTCCATTACTGTTGCTCCCTCCACTTCGACGATTAACCCGACTATGCTTACTTGAGAAAAATATTTTGTGGTCTCTTTAAGTGCGAACATAAGATGATTAATGTCTCTATATTTATATTTACACAAGCGGTGACATTTACGTCACGGAGTTGTAATCACCACTAATCTTAGAGACGTCCTCTCATTCGTAGGTTTTCAGTTTGACTACGTATTTGATTGGACAACACCGAAGTATCAGCAATGTCAGTGTTCAAAGGAGCTTGCGTGTGTACCGGTGAGTGGGTTGTCGCAAGAGCTCTGAGTATAATCCTCGCATCATCTTCGAAAATTTCAGATATTTATATGTTCATGAAAATGTCGATCTTTTTTTTCTTCGTCACAGGGACCTACTCATAAGCCGAACAATACGTTGTGCCCCCCCATAGCTAATGCTCGTGGATGGTCGGGTGAGTTTTCTGGCCAAACTCAGTTTTTCTTTTCTCTGCGTGAAGTATGAATATAAGCCTGCCCTCCTTCATAAAAAGGTGTTCCTCTTGGATTCTAGTTTGTGCTCACTGATTGATCCCCGCTTGTGATAGCTTCAGATACTTTAAAGCTTCTCTTTCTCTCTCTCTCTCTCTCTCTTTGTATCTGGTCCTTGAAGATTCACACCTGAATGAGTTTGATCATACACCTTCCTTTCTCAATCAAACATTGTAAATGGATTTGACATGGCTATTTTCTATCCAATCTTTAGTTGCTTCCAAGACAGGTGATCTACCTAAGCCTCATCCACGTCTGACCATCCTCATCTAGAGTTCATGGATCATATTCCCGATGCTTGATTAGCTTCATTTCAAATTCTACGAGATGCCTTTACTTCACCATTAAATCTGACTGATATCTCATGTCTTAGGGTGAGCAGTCCGAGAAAAAGAGTATGATCATCTCTCTTGTAGGCCATGTGTCGTGGATACCCTACAAAATTTACATTGTATTTCCATTACTGCCGCTCCCTCCACTTTGACGATTAACCCGACTATGCTTACTTGAGAAAAATATTTTGTGGTCTCTTTAAGTGCGAACGTAAGATGATTAATGTCTATATATTTATATTTACACAAGCGGTGACATTTACGTCACGGAGTTGTAATCACTACTAATCTTGGAGACGTCCCCTCATTCGTAGGTTTTCAGTTTGACTACGTATTTGATTGGACAACACCGAAGTATCGGCAATGTCAGTGTTCAAAGGAGCTTGCGTGTGTACCGGTGAGTGGGTTGTCGCAAGAGCTCTGAGTATAATCCTCGCATCATCTTCGAAAATTTTAGATATTTATATGTCCATGAAAATGTCGATCTTTTTTTTCTTCGTCACAGGGACCTACACATAAGCCAAACAATATGTTGTGCCCCTCCATAGTCAATGCATGTGGACAGTCAGGTGAGTTTACTGGCCAAGCTCAGTTCCTTTTTTCTCTGCGTGAAGTATGAATATAAGCATGCCCTCCTTCATAAAAAGATGTTCCTTTTGGATTCTAGTTTGTGCTCACTGATTGATCCCCGCTTGTGATAGCTTCAGATACTTTAAAGCTTCTCTCTCTCTCTCTCTCTTTGTATCTGGTCCTCAAAGATTCACACCTGAATGAGTTCGATCATACGCCTTCCCTTCTCAATTAGACACTGTAAATGGATTTGACATGGCTATTTTCTATCCGATCTTTAGTTGCTTCCAAGATAGGTGATCTACCTAAGCCTCATCCACGTCCGACCATCCTCATCTAGAGTTCATGGATCATATTCTCGATGCTCGATTAGCTTCATTTCAACTTCTGTAAGATGCCTTTCACCATTGAATCCGACCGATCTCTCGTGTCTCAGGGCGAGCAGTCCAAGAAAAAGAGTGTGATCATCCATGGAGAAGCTACGTGGCAGCGTCTAGCACCGGAGCAGTGCCAGTGTACCAGTTTTCCATCTCTCGGAACGTGCACGCTTACCATCCTATACTCTTTCAATTCCAAAGGCCATGATCGCCCGCTGCATTAGAATTACAGTGGACCCACGTTTGCATTCTCCACTCCACATGGTTTTTAAATAGACGAAAATCTCATATCGGATTGTATTGAATTTGGCAGCTGTTTCTCTCTCTCTCTCTCTCTCTCTCTCTCTCTATCTTTCGGTGGGCATGGCATGCATTATGCGAATCCACGGTTGTTGACTGAGGTTTAATCGCCAAGGTAGGTGGGCCTCCCCATCTGGGTCCCATGATTCCCCGCGAGTTCGCGTGTGGGCCGGCCACTTGGCCGGTACCGGTGAGGCCCACAAGCAGCAAGGGTAGCTCTTTGGCCAAAACAGGTCGTCGACCCTCACCCATCACGTTGACAACCGCGTCCCAGCACAGAGAGCGAGAGAGAGAGAGAGAGAGAGAGAGAGAGGGAGGGAGATGGAGGGTTAATAGGTCAGTTGACCTGGGCAACGAAACGCTCGGGTCTGCTGTGACGGCGATAAGATGTCACACACCACATTCGTTTCAAGGGTGAATTCGACGACGGCGGGGGGAGAGGGGAGAATCTGGACCGTTGGATTGTCGATCTGACGTTGACTTCCCATATAAGGTGTGTGGATCCTCCTTATCGGATGTGCATATCCCCGACTCTAGCAACCCGTAATCAGGCGCCGTTGACGTCATTTAAAATAATAATGACGCGAACAGGCGAGCAAGAAGCTGACCCGTTCGTTTCCGCTGTCCCGCGGCAATACGCGGTGCCAGCCGGAAGAAATAGACCCCTTGAGCTCTCATCTCCTTCCAAATCCTTTTTTCTCCGCCCCTCCTCCGCCCACCTCCGCCACTTGCTAGCACCGCCGGTGAAGCCGCCGGCGAGGTTTCGCCATGGAGGATCTCCGATCCAGGTCGTGCGTGGATTGGAGGATGCAAAAGCCGCCACAGGGAGCCTACGGCGGTGGAGGAGCGGCGCCGCCTGGTTTGTACGATCTGAGATGCTACAGCCTCTCCTATGCTTCCTACGAAGCCCCGCCGGTCCCCAAGAAAGGGAGAAACGCCGGCGCCGGTGCCGCTAGCTCTCGGTCGTCGTCCTTCAGGAACAGCTGGAGCCTCAGCGACCCGGAGATGCAGAGGAAGAGGAGGGTCGCCGGGTACAAGATGTACGCGGCGGAGGGGAAGATAAAAACGTCCTTTAGGAAGAGCTTCAAGTGGCTCAAGGACAGATACACTGTGGTCGTCCGCGGCTGGTGATGCTTCTTTAATCAGAGGCTTTGTGTTTGGTCTGGTTCTCCCTTTGGAATTTCTCGAGTATAATCCCCCCCATCCCCCATCCCCCCTCCCCCCAACCGATGGATACTACCTAGCTAGTTAGCTGCAAGATGGAAAGAAGGTTCCATATTCGAGGATACTTCTCATCGCTTGATTCTCCTGTGCATCTCAAACTCCTCTTCGTGACAACTATCGACGATTATTGTTCTTCCCGTGCCTGCATGCTGGTTGCCATTGTCTAAGCTTCGATATTTCTTGCTTCTTCATCTCTCTCTCTCTCTATCGATTTGTATATAATGGTTTTTGGGTTCTTTAGTTGACCACGGCAGCCGATCGGAGACTCTGGGATTTAGATGCAGCAGGCAAGATACATGGGAAACGGGAGAGCCCATAGCGCCGAACCCAGTTCCCCTCTCTCTCTCTCTCTCTCTCTATCTATCTCTCTCTTTCTCTCTCTGGCGTGTATATATATACGTTGGGAGGTATAGCGGAGGTGGGTATGTCAGGTGAGTACGAGATCCTCGTAGCTCTGAGCCAAACCAGGCCTAGCCCAAGTAAACGGGAAGTCCAAGGAACTGTCCTTTCTGCTATACTAAAGACAGCTCCACCCTATACCCCTATTTCAGATCATGAGAGTGAGTGAGAGAGAGAGACAGAGTTTGGGTTAGGCCCATTTATACTACGAATGCTACTTAAACCAGGGTTTTTTTTGGTATTTTGAAGGAATTGAAAGGGGGGAAAGGAGGCGTTTCCGCTCTGAATGAATCCTTTTTTCTTAATTTTACCGGGGAAGACCAGAAGTCAAGTCTTCCCGGTGCGGCCCATGAGAGAAGAAGCCCAATAGAGGCCTGCCCAGACAGGGTGGGGCCGTAATTGGGCCATGGTCGTCCTGACGGGCCCATCCATCGCCGGCGGTTTTGACCAATCAGCAAACGGCGGCGGCGCCGTCACATAGCATCAACTTGGGCTCAGACGGCGCAAAGGTAGGGGCGGGCGGTTGCGAAATACCCTCAGCGGCCATCGCGGGATTTCCCATGTGCGAGCGGCGATAACCGCCAATGAGAAGTCGACGCGTCATGGCTCACGAGACTTCCCAAATGCTAGGGGGGACCACTAGACCTGCCTGCCATCTACGACGATGATGACCACGATGATATGTGGGCAGGGGAATAGTGACAGAACCGACGGCCTCACGTGGGGACCACACGTGCTGGGTCGCCGCCCACAGGGCAGACGGTGACGTCGACGGCAGCCGCCGACAGGTCTGGCCCGTTTCAGAGCAGGGAGTGAGAGAGGAGAAGCGCTCTGAGACCGTTTTTAGACCGTCAGATTGCCATCGGATGGCTGTAATGGAGAGGGGCGATTTAAACTCCGGCGTGGCTTGCGGCGCTACGCTCGTGCGTGCATTATTGTGTAGGCCCCACAAAAAAAACGAACTTTCTGTTCAAGGAATATTTTTTATATTATGATAAAAACTCTTACGGCATCAAATCAGTAAATCCTTTCAAGCCTAGCTTGCTCGGCAAATTACTTATTAGTCCTTTCTGTCGATGTTTGAAACCCATTTTATGTAATATATCTTTTATAACCCTCCGGTCTCGACAGGCGTTCTCTCTCTCTCTCTCTCTATCGATGAGGGGAGGGGTGAATCACGGTTTTTTCCTCATTAAAGACTTCAATGGAAGAGATGATGAACATATGTGTAATATTTTCGAGGACTGTCGTCTTATTGCAATAACAGCTTTAAGCGGAGGACTAAATAACGAGTATCCAACCGCTCTCAATAACCACAGATAATTAAGGACGTATTTAATCAGACAGTGACCTGATTTAGACTAATTTAAATAATCATGTTCCGGGGTCTGGTGACGTCACGAGGCGGCGCCGTAATGCACCGTTTCGCTCTCCGTCTCGCTTCCTATTCCTTTCAATCTGACGACGAGTTGGATCCCCGTCTTCTGTCTTAGGTCATGCACCTCCCTCTCTCTCTCTCTCTCTCTCTCTCTCTTTCTACGTCACTTGTGGTCTCTAGAAAGGAGGTGATGTTTCAACAAGAGTCGTCGGAGATTCATATCCCTTCGATGGGGTTCTGTAACTGGCATGACTTGATAGCTCCGGCACTGCGTGATCGGTGGATAAAATCGATTGCCCGTGGCTTCGTTACAGGCTCTGAGATGAAGAAGTCTTACCGGCGAGGGGTGGGAAGGGTTGGAGAGGGAGTTCCAGACGATGACGACAGGCTGGGAGAGGGGGAGATGCAGTTCCTCTCCCAAATGAATTGACCTGCCCGTTTGGAAGCATGCTTTTTCTCAGTTCGTCGGGTCCGGAGAATGACGATAACAGCGGAGAGAGAGAGAAGGAGATAGGGTTTATGATCGAGGAGACTCTAGAGAGAGAGAGAGTGTGTGAGAGAGAGAAGGGGGGAGGGATTCCTGAGATGAGATGAAGATCAGCCGTAATAGTGATCTTAGAGAAAGCATCGTCGGAGGAGAATTTTTCATACGATTCACCACCATGAATCCCTACTTCACTTGTGCGTAGGCCTCGATGGACAGAACAGCGCGGTCGTTCTCGCTTTGCCCCCGCTTGTGTGTGTGTGTGTGTGTGTGTCCGCTTCACCGCCATTAATGGTGGCTGGTCCCAAGGTCCTATTCTTGTCAGGGATGGCGATTCTTGCAGTTGAGAATTTAGCGGTACCCTTCCGGTTGTTCTTCCCTGACAGACTTAGACCTGCCCAGAAATATTAATGCAAGGGCCGAAAATGTTAACATATTGGTTATGATGGTTGCTGTAACAAAGGTGTCCTTTCTTATCCTCCACCTTTCGAGGCTGTGGTCAAGCTCTCCTTAAGCCTTGCTTACGAGGACAAGCAACCAAAATAGGCCACGGCCGTCTTCCCTCTCTCGTATCCAAATATAAACTCCCTGGCAATCCCCACCGATCTGATCTATAAATGCCTATCGTTTCGGAACGCTGCCGTCGTCAACCCCACCCCCCCTCCCCCCCCACCCGGCAAGAAACACTCTGTGGATTCCCATCGTCCTTCATTCCCTTCTCCTTCTCCTGACGCCAATCCGTGGAGTGGCTAGTGACCCCTCCCATGCCGCAGAACCCTAGGATCTTCGCTTAGCGGTGCTATTCTAGGAAACTAGATGGTTTTATCCGGGGCTTGTCTGTATCTGTATCCCACGGGGAGATTGAATTAGATAAAGCAGGAGTACGGTGGGATCTGTACTAGAGGCAGTTCTTCCTTGAACCCTCCTCCCCGGCCTGTGGCTTCCAACGTGGACTCTGCGGACGGGTAGAACATATAGAGAGAAAGAGAGAGAGAGGTACAGTTCCACTCTCAGTCCATGTTCCAGCATCATCTTCTTCGTGGGTTTCATCGTTTGATTCATTTAGAGGTGATGTGATAGAGAACCCCGATGTTTCTCGATGAACTGATCGGTTGCTGATGGTCTGTTTGCAGGTTGCTGAGCTCGAAGTTTCTCTTTGGAAATGGGGAGCCTCCCACCTTGCGGCGCATGGACGAACTGGGAGGAAGTAGAAATAGCCGGAGAGAACCCGCTGGAAGGGAGCGTCGTCGATTATGGGGTTATAAGCGGCAAGGTTGACCTCATCGAAGCCTTCTTCAACACCAACAAGGATTTCCGTGGATTTGAGAGGGCGGGGGCTCGAAAGGGGAAGACTTTTGACCCGTTTGGGGAAATGGTGGCACTGCGGGCTCCGCCGTTAGACTCTACAAGCGGCAAGTGGGCGGCGGAGATCCCCGAGTTCCAAGAGCCGTCCCGGTTTTCCTTCAAGCCCTTGAAGCTCGCTGGCGCGGAAGAAGGCGGCGTGAGGACGATTCTCTCCAACCGCACAAATTTTCCTATTCTGGCAACCATTGGAGATGCTTCTTCGGGGGAATCAGAGAACCACCAAGGTGCCCATCGGCGACACAAGGCCTCCAACCTTTGCCTGAAGCGGAAGGAGCGAGGAGGAGAGCTCACTGCAGCAGAAGGCGATCTCTACTGCCGCATTAGCAGCGAATCGGGCACTTCGACGACGACAGAAGGCAGCTTCTTCGTCGAGCTTGGAAGCCGCTCGGAGATGGGGAAACCGGGGGCGGAGGCAGAAGCGGTGGCGCAGCTGAAGGAGATGATCTACAGAGCCGCCGCTCTGAGGCCGGTGACGGTCGATCCCGTGGGAGCGATGGAGAGGACGAAGAGGAGGAACGTGAGGATTTCCAGCGACCCGCAGACCGTTGCGGCGAGGCAGAGGAGAGAGAGGATCAGCGAGAGGCTGAGGGTGTTGCAGCGGCTCGTTCCCGGCGGCGGAAAGATGGACACGGCGTCCATGCTCGACGAAGCCGCCAATTATCTCAAGTTCCTCAAGTCACAAATCACCGCCTTGCAGAACCTGGACCCTAGCCGTTGTTCATCCTCCTCCTCCTCCTCGTCTTCTTCTTCCTCTACTTCATCTTCTTCGTCGTCACCTTCTTACACTTTCGCTCCTCTTTCGCTGCCTCTCAACCAGTTCTTCCCCATGCAAGGCTTCCTACCCAAGACCCAGACCCTAAGCGAGGGCCAGCCCTCGAAAGGGACCCCTTTCCAGCCCTTCTGATTCCCGAGCCGGGTTGTTCCTCCCTCAACCTCGTCACTGCTGATTATTTTTTTGTCAAGAGAGGAACTGTAGAGATCTCCGGAAGTCCTCGTTGCTAAAAAGCGTCTCACAATCGTGTAATTATGCGCAATAAATGAATCAAACATACTCTAGTTCCGAGTCTAAGAACCCACAATCACTCGATTTCTCGAAAAGAATGGACCTTCGGTGGCGACATTCTATTCCGGAGGACTAGACAGGCGCCGATGTTCTTCACGTGGCCGCTGCCCCGTCTAGTCATCTTCTCCCTTAACCTGTCAACGACGAAACATCTCTCTCTCTCTCTCTGGTTGTCGACGAGCCTGATGTGAAGGAAGAAGGCGAAGGATCGGGGTTGGGGCTTGTTGGTATCGCAGGAGTCAAACGAGTCGGGACGTAAGAGAAGGTGAGGAGGTTCTCAGAACCAGTGCGAGGGGTCTCGCTCTGGGGGGAGCTGACCCGCCTGTAAACGGCGGGCGGTTGGATATGACGTGTGATCTCACTTTTACTAATTCGTAATCCACTTCATCAGTCAACTTAACGTGTCCTTTTGTTCGTCTAACCCTTCTTCTCTCACAAGGCTAGAGAGAGAGAGATGGGTAATTCAGGATTTATCGGATGCTTGAAGAATATAAAGCGATTTATCTTCATTCCTGCAGAATTTCCCGATTACATTATTTTTTATTAAATTACATCATGTACATTCGATATCTGCTCATAGACGCGTTCGTTGTTCACAGAGACGGGCAGACCTGGAGATGGGCCTGTGTGGAATGGCCCCTGGGGCCCACACTAGAGGATAGGCCCGTTGATGGTGGGCGGTACGAGGAGTGGAACCACAGCTGGCGTGATATTTCTGTGGCACGACGATCGTCCAATGTGTAAGGCGTCATTCTGAGTGCCGGCTTTGACGTTCTAACTGTAAAACCGTGGAAGAGAAGAAGAATGGAAGTGGATGAATGGATTCATGGCTCAGGAGCCGAAATGGATCTTCAAAGAAGAAACGAACGAGCAGTGCGGGCCGCATGAGCAGCGCGGTTGAAGGAACATGCGGCCGATCATGGCAGCCTCTACATCAAGCATGTTGTCTTCGAAGTTCTTTGTAAAGAACCAAATGGAAATAAGACATCTAGAAGAGGGGAATGGATCGGGGGGTCCGGAAGACCTTGTCAAGATTTTTAGCCAAAACGAGGTCATTGTCAGGAGAAACTTATGCACCCCGGCCTCGATCTAATAAATATTCATTGCGGAATGATCAACGTAGGGAATAAATGACATCCGATGAATAAGGGACGCTCATGTAGACGGCAAAAAAATTCAACAACTGCATCCATGACATTTCGCGCACATGACGTGGACGAAGAGTTTTCAGACATTTAATGTAGCAGGCGCCACAGAAAGCTCGAGCGGAACTATGATACAAAACGCACAGACATGATCAATGCAACAGAAGAGTCGCACAATGAAATATGCACATTGCCTACTCACTTTTATTCTCTCGATCCAGAAACTCACACACTAAGCCTACTCGAATAAACCATGAGGTATCCACAAAGGAACGCCCGAAGCGTCTACAAATAATCCTCCTGCAAGACAAATGTAACAGCAGGACAACACCAGACTGCCAGATCGCAGCTGCGAGAGACATCACAACGAACCGATCGGCAATCCCAGACTCCCGGCAGGATCGCTCACCGGCGGATAGATCCAAGCAGAGTGCCGATCAAACAGACGACGAGCGCAGCCGAGAGCGGCGAGGACAGAGACGCCCCTCCGGCCGCGGGGCTCGGGGAGGGAGCATCGGCGGCGAATGCCACTCCGACGAGTGAGGTTACAGCAATGAGAACCGCCACCACCATCGCAGACACACCGAAGGTCCCGCTGCCGAAAAATGCCGCCGCCATCTCCTTCTGTCTCGAAGAGATTCCCACGAGGAAACGAGCACAGGCTACTAGGGTTGCTCTCAAGGGGAGATCGACCAGCAAGCTAGCCCCAAGGGTTGAGGAGGGAAGAAGGAGACGACGCCTGGTTAATAAAGGTCCCCAAATCCGGGTAGGGAGATGCCGTGCGGGCAGCTGCCCAGCTGCCCGAGATGGCAGCGGGCCCCGCGGACAGCTGGCTCTCCAGTTCCCACGGAGATTCCAGAAGTTCTCCCTCCCTCACAACAAACTCCAATAAAAATAAAATAAAATAATAACATCTGGAGAATATTAAGCTCTAGCATCGGTTGGACCGCACGGACAGCGCACCGCGACGTTTCATCTACCACGAAAATATCGGGGATTATTGGGTCGTCCAGGCTGGGTCCAGCCCAAAAACATATATCATAAATAGGCTCAAATCGGGTCGCCGTTCCTAGATCCGGTTGACTCATCTGCCCTTCCGGGCAAAGTTGAGGTGTCATTTATGCCAGCTGGCAACCCGACAGCTAAGTGGGTCCCTTTAAAATCCCACAGATTCCTCCAAACTGGAACCAAACACGTTAGATTCCTGTACTAGACGGGGCTTTATCTGGCAGTGGGAATAGGACCATCAACGGCTGACAATCGCCCTCAGGTGAGACGGACGAGGAATACCAGCCGTTGGATGTGGTTCAGTTGGCCTTGTAGGAGTACATGGAGCCGCGCAGCTTTCTAATCTCCTCCCAGGATTCCTCCAGAAGGTGCACCAAGTAGAGGCACGCCAGGGCGCCACTGCAGCGACAGGAGTAGCAGTTTAAAAGCCCTTCTTTTCCGTAGAAAAAAAAAGTCAACTCTTCCCCCAAGGAGAAACCCAGAACATGTGCCCAATGGCTGAAGGAATTTCTACAAGGGGAAGTCCCGAGAAGTCAAAGGGGTTACCTCAGAGGTCCCAGAGGAAGCCACGCGATGTCCCACCGGAACTGTGGAAGCCTGAGAATCACAGACCACTCAGAGGAGCAGAAGACGGTGGAATAATACTTAGAAAAGATCATGAATGCATCTCTTCTCAAGTCAGCGGGCATTGACCTGTAGATGTGGTAGAGCCAAAAAATGGCCAAGAGAACTCCGACGAAGCACGAGTACCATAGCCAGTGAAGAGGAGAGCTCCGGTCCTGGAGACCCCTCACGGTCAACAGGCAAGCCAGTATGGCAGAAAAATCTGTGGAAAAAAAAGTGCCACTGAAGGTAAGACTGCGGGATTTCGACATTTATTTGATGGACATCGTTGAGAGATAGATAATATTTTTTAGATATAATAGCCTCCCTCTACTCCCTCATATGTCAGCTAGGTTAGCAACTATCTGTGTGCATAATTTGCAGTTATAGAAAACTGTCGCATTGAATCTGCCTGATGACTGCTTTATTGGGAAAGTTGGAGCATTTGTCACTCTAATGCCAGTGACAAACATGAGATCAGGAAGAAAATCGTCAAGATCAGCCACAAGAAGGGATATATATATATTCTTCATTCACCAGTGCAGATAATTCTGATGGGGAGCTTGTAAGGACATAAGAAGTAGCATTTGTTTTCATTTTCTATGAATAACGACAAGAATAATTTACCATAAGATTATGCAAGAATATTGTTGACATTCCATCTAACTTGATTATGCTCCTCTCTCTCGACCAAGAGTTCCATCACAGCATCAATGTTCCCATGGATTGGATAACATCACTGTTGCATAAACATTTTTTATTAATTTAGTGTTTTAAAAGAAAGTCAATTAAATCGGTCTCCAGGTGAATTATCGGTCCATTTTATCAGCATAAATTGAACTTTATTTATTGTTCGAATGTAAGCTTTATTATAAGTTTATCCAGATCATGATTGAAAAACTTGCCACTGCATCCCATCTGGAATAATGCACAATTAATAGTATTTACCAAAAAGCCCATACTGTACTTAGCAATATATACACTATTTGCAGGCTATGTATACAGCAACTGACTACTACATTCACGTTATGTTTCCCCACTCTCTCTGATGCTATACATTCATAACACCACTCCAAACATATAGAAAATATTCCGGTATTTTTTAAAAAACCAGAAAAGATTTGTAGGCCTCATATTCTACAAACTTCAGCCTTTCAAAATTAAGAGAAGTCAAGAAGATAGAGGTGAGATAGGCTTGCGCTCACTGCATAATTAGAAAGATATATTTTTTTATTTTCTGCATTATCTCTTCATTTTTCCAAAGTTTTCATCATCAATTGTTAATATTTTCCCAATGTTTCATCTACTGCTCTCAAAAAAGTAATCGCACAAAAAGTCAACCATGGCTATGATTACCGGAAGCATAGAGCAGCAATGAGGGAAAACAGTGGCTACTACTGGAATGATTGGATTAGAAACTCTAAATCACATCATTACTGAATATGTGTTTCTGGGTGTGACTCATTCACCGTGTTGTTTTGGCTGTGTATAGCTATCTCCTACATAACATCTCATCTGTATTAGCATCTAATAATAGCTGGACAATAAGAAGTCACATATCTTATATTTTTAAGTCATTTGACAAGAGTAAATTTGCTATCCGCTTAAACATAGAATTCCACAGTGGCAGAGAAGAATGAGCATTTTCGCCCTCCACAATGGGTGTAGAAACAGCATGAACACTGCCGTGCACTGAAGTTAACAGAGGAACACATCGAAGCATGTGGGCACAACATGATGACTCTCGTTTAATTAATATAATTTAAAGCAATAGTTTCCCAGAAAAAAAGGAGTACACAACATACCTGCACAGGTGACTACCCACGCACTCATGTCCTCCATGAAATAGGCATGGAAACGCTGGAAAAAAGGTAAAAAAATGTATTATATGCAAAGAAAATCTCTCAAATAAGCAAAAAAAATGCCCAAACTCGAAGAGAGAATTCCTGATCCTCGATATTGCCGTATGCGAGACAAAAGCAGTGTTCATGCCTCATATTCAAAGACCAGGGAAAAAATAATTCATGCTAAAAATACCAGATACTGTCCATCTTAATGAGCTCAAAGATCTCTTCAAGTTTTTAAGTACGTTAAAGGGGTAAAGTGTCAAATAGAGTAGGAAGAAAATTTCTCCTTACCAATTCCCACGGATGACGAAAGTGTTGGATGATGGAATAGGTCAAAAATCCCGCATAGAGAAGCAGAAGCGTTGAAAAAATACCCTAGAAGTCGGCAACGCTGGAATTAGCTCAAAAGGAGGAGATACTAATGGACGACCAGAAGTGGGAATCTTACCCTCCACAAGCGACTATTTCGAGCGTGCTGCCTCTCGAAAGAGCAAACCAGCTCCAATTGCTCTAAAAAAGCAATGAAAATTCAATATCATCGGCGCCCCAGACAGAAGTAAAGACTACCGTTCAAACGCCGGAATCGGCAGAAACGAAGAAACTTGTGAGGGAGAGAGAGAGAGAGAGAGAGAGAGATACCACGAGTATCGAGAGGCTCGAAGTCGTCTCGTGTCGGAAGCGAGAACCTATCTCCTCCCTCTCCGTCGACTGGTTCTCTGCGGTTGGATCGCCTCCATTTCCTCGCCAGCTTCATCGCTACGGATCGCAGCGATCTCAGTCGTATTGCGAGCTTCCCTCTTGCAAGTTCTGTACAAAGGAAGGTCGGTTTGGTGATTAATGGGTCAAATTGATCATGGGCCTGGGCTTGATAATATTTCTGGGTGAGGATGGATGGTCTATTAGCATGAAATATTGGGCTATATTTGTGGGCTTAAAGAAATAGGCCCATTAGTTATGAACGTAGTGGGCAGTGGGTAAATGGCTCACCATTAGGGCTTCGAGAGGTCTGGTTTCCCTCCCTTCTGTTGGTAGTGAAGGTTTGTCTGTGACTGGAAATGCCGGCGGGGAAGAGGAGAGGAGAGAGAAAGGGCGGTCACATAGGATTTCCTGCCTTGTGGGAGTGTTGCGTTTAGGAGTTTTCTTTCTCCAACGGTGGCGGTTTTGGCTGGAGCTCCTATCCACCGTTCCCTGTGGCACTGGCAGTGTCGGAGGTTGCGCAAGCCGGTGGCAAGTGTGGGTGGTGATCTCTCTCCCTCTCTCTTTCTCTCTCTTGATTATTTCATTTCATGGTTCATTTCCCTCTCTAGTTCTTCAAAATTCTGGCTTCAACTAGTGTGTATACTGAGCAACTGCGAGGATCGAGGGTACTCAAGGTATATTACGATTGTATCCGTGCATGCAGTGGAATTTGCAGTGTAAAGGATGTTTCCTGATCCTCGGTTGGTTGTGTGCGAGATATACGCTTGAACTGTAGCCACTCTTCTTCATGTAGGCGTGGACATTAATGGCGAGGAATCTAACCTGTTCCTTTTGTGTTGCTGTGGTTTTTCTCCAGAAACCCGTGTGGTGAGTGAGAAGAGGAGACTCAAGTAGGGATGGGAAGGAGGATATTGAACGATGCGCTAAGGACAATTGTTAATGCGGAAAAGAGGGGAAAGGCCACCGCGAACTTGCAGCCCGTCTCCAACGTGATGGCGGAGTTTCTCAGGGTGATGAAAAATCGAGGTATATGAACGTGCTCTCTCTCTCTCTCTCTCTCTACTGGGCTTCGATCATATGGGGTAGATGATGGATCACGCACAGAATCAGGGGTTCCTCCTGTCACTTGCGAGAGTAGGCCTCTGATTCCTTGAGGAAGGAGTAGGTGGACAAGAATGCTGCCGATAAAATATTTCGATTTCTTCCAGTAGATGGCCGAGCTCCTTTAATCGATGATCCACTGGGGGCGGTTTGGAATAACCCATCTCGTGAGACTCTACTCTCATGACTCAAGATTATTTCAAAAGACTCATTCGCCTTTCTTAGTATATCCTAGCTGGCTGTCAACTGGGATTAACCGTCAAGAGCCAATTGGGACATTAATCTCAGTATGTGCGGAGGCAGCTTCAAATGACTCATCATCGCATACATTTTTGGATAATAAATCATCATCAATCCATAGGACTGGTTTCTTGACATCTACATTTATAACTCTCTCTGCTTTATCTTATGTTCCTTAGCGTTGACATCATTTAACAGTCACACATATTCACAGTGAAATAGTGCCGAGTAATAGTTGAATGTTTTTAGCTTGGTTTGGCGCACTTTTATCACCTGAGTTCCTCCACATTGACTGCTTAGAGTTCCTCTTTTTGATCGTCTGGAGCTTCATCATCATGAAAATTGCTAGAATATTAATATTTCCAACAGAGTATGAATAGGAGGGCAGAAATAAAATCAGTTGGAAATGACAGAGGTGCTACATTTTTTGTGAAAAAGAGCACAAGGATATCAAACAATACTACCTTCAACTACAAAAAGCAGCTGGGAGATTCTAAGTGGAAGTTTGCTGATCAGTTTGGTTTCGGGCATGCCATTTTTCCAGATTTCATAGCTTACTTAAAAGTTTAATCAGTAATGCTATCAAATAAGGAATCGGCTTTATCAGTCACTAATGTGGTAACCAACAATTTTCTTCAAGGTACTTTTAATGATAATTTTTCGCGGGATTATTCTCTGAAATCTAGTCTATGACATAGCGAGGTTTCACAACGAGATATCACCTCTAACACCAATATCTTGGTATTAGTACGAGATTTCCCTACAGATTTTTTCATTTTACTTCTTGGTATTAGAAATGTTACGGAGGGATTTTTCTGCTGGATTCGCTATTGAGTGCACCGTGTACTCCTCTTGAATGCGACCCCGTTCTATTTCCACCTGGGGTACATATGTGTGACCTACTTTCTGCTGTAATCATAATTTCATGCAAACTTATCTGTGGGAGATAATGTGAGACCTTTTGGGTGAGATATGACGCAACTCGACCTTCCTGTTTGCTAAGAATGATCGAGGTTTGTGCTCGTTTCTTATGGTAGTTTACTGTATCATTGCCGCCGAACAAGAATGCAGTCATTAGGATAATTCAGTTCTGAGAGCTAAATCTTCCAAGATATCATGTGATTCAAACGGATAAGAATAAAACTTAATGCAGAGTTGGTTTACATGCACTTACATTAATTAAATATTCTCCGGTAGTTTACCCTTTAAAGGAAGCTGCACCAGATATCAGCCTTTGTGTATGTTTTCCACTTAGATGTCTCTGAAACGTGTCTGGATATCTTGATTCGTAAAAGTTGTGGTATGCACGGATGATTGGTTCCTTGAAACAAACGTGCCTGATGTCAATCTGATTGGATCATTAGATCAAAGGAACCTAACATGGTTTGCGGAAAATCTTTCTTGGGTGAATCCTTCTAGCCAATTTCCGGATAAAGGAAAAAAAATGGGACAATTCTGTCATCGGGACATTGTTTCAAGAGATAGTTAAACACACTATGAACGTATTCTTTATAGAAATTCTGCCATAAAGGTTATAACACGAGCCTTGTAATGGTCCATGTAGATTCTGTGATCTTATAGCTTAACAATGACTGCAAGGGGTAAGAGGAAATGCAGCTCGATGGCGCACATATCTCATACCTAATTTTCCCCTCATACATGTACTGGAATACATTGGATATTTTTTCTGATTTTCCCTTTCTTGAAATTTTCTAAAAGATCACACCTTTTTCGGTGAATCCATCTGCTGACGTTGCCCCGTGAAGTGGGTAGATTTATATTTTATTTTTATCACAGGGGTCTGATCTTTGCAGGTTATGTCAAAGATTTCCAAGTATACGATCCCCATAGGGTGGGGAAGATAACGGTGGAATTGCAGGGGAGGATCACCGACTGCCGTGCCCTCATGCATAGAAAGGATATCAAGGCCGCGGAGATCCAAGAATACACCACGCGGACCCTTCCCACCCGGCAGGTCTCCATCCATCCATCGATGAACCCCAATTGCTCCTTTTCATTGTCATCCGCCATTTGTAGTAATTCCGTCGAAAATGCAATGACCCGTGTTCATGAATTCTTCCTCTCTAGTTCCATGAATGGTGACTTCAGGTGGGAAACTTGGTCATTTCAATACTCGCCTGGTAATTTTTGTCCAGGGATTTTGCCACCGGCTGTGATAAAAATGGCAAGTCCAGCTTCATCAGAAGCTTGAACGAAGGCTGTTCTGATTCATCCATACTCGAATTATCTTCTGAAATATATTCGTTTTCGACAACTGCCCAAGGAAAAAATTTATCTACATTTTTAATACCCTGTTCTAAATCTCTGTTCTTGCTGCGTCTCATGCAGTGGGGCTACGTGGTGATCACAACTCCCAATGGGGTTTTGGATCACGAGGAGGCCATCAAGCAGAATGTGGGTGGCCAAGTTCTGGGTTTCTTCCACTAGAGAGGTGGAGGGAGGTTGACATTACCAGGACTTGATGTGGATTCCTGCGTCTCTATAAGGTTGACTCTCTCTCTCTCTCTCCCTCTCTACACCCAGCTAGTGGTACTTTGAACTCTTCCATTTGGCTGGAACAATAAACCTGAAACAATGAGGCATTTCAAGGTCGTCGACTGGTACAGAGTTAGCCATTCATGCAACATAGTTTTCCATATAAAAAGATAACCCAGCGAATTATTGGAGCAAACGCTTGGTCTAATGCTGATGATCCGACAGCATGAAAGATTTGGGGTAAACAAAATTTTATGCATAAAATGACCTTGGTGACATGAATCACCGCATGAGAAAAAGCCTAGACAAATCGCATCGTGACAAGGTCTGTTCTTGATGATTTGGGGTGGATCAGACGTGATAGCCCGTGATTGTGAAACCTCTCCCCACAATCTCGCCGACACAAAACCATGCGAAGAGCTCGATGCCGAAGAGGGCTGCTATTCCGGCGTCCTCCACCTTGAGGTCTCCTTTGTTCTTCCACAGCTGCTTCACAGAGTCCAGCTCTTTCCAGAACGACTCGTACCGGGCAGGAAGGCTGCCATCGTTGACGTGTTTGAAGTACACATGAGATAATAATCAACAAACAACTGCACCTGAATAATCTCTCTTTTATATTTCCACAAATTAATGCAAACATTATGAATAATTAAAAAGCCCAAACTGCGGTCGTACCCATTTGTTTAGGTCAATTAAAAAAAGATGATTATAGCCATCACTATTGATTCATCTCTTCCCACGGAACGAGACTAATGAGAATTAGAGCTACAAAGGCACAAAAGAATACGCAGATGGGAGAGTATGCAATATTTTGGTTCATAAAAAACAAATAATTCCAGATAGACAATCACCAAGGTGATGGAAAGGCTCATGTCTGATCTGAACTAGAATAAAGGGAATGAAGAAAAGATACTTATAAAAAAGGCATTTTCTTTGTTAGTAGGACGTAAAGGGTGGGCAAACCTGCTCGTCTCAATAAAAGAATATAACCAACTGCATAAATAACACCGTGCCAGGAAAATCAAATGAATCAGCTAGACTCATCTTACACCTCTCAGAAGAAGAACAGAGTGGGTTGGGGTGGGGGCGCTCGTGGAGTAAATCCTAGAAACAAAACTTTACATGTCTGAAGGGGAAGGTTAAGTCCCACGCAGAAAACTGTGACGAAAGATCACAGTCTACTGTTCGTTGTAAAACACGGGCTACTTGGATGGGAAGAAAGAGGGAAAAGTCAGTCAGTCTAATATATCACCTCGTTTTCCGAACTTGTGCGAAGCTTGAATTCAGCTTCTTCCCTAGACTCTCTGAAAAGTTTAGGGAATGTTTTGGGCGTTGAAATTCTTTGTTCCATGAGCTAAAATCACAACTAATATAGCTGTTTTTTACTACGCGACTGTTCCCATAAGTCCTCTTCAGAATTATAAAAGTTACCAAGCCATATAATGTAACCATTTATGTGGGGATGATTAGAATTTTTTTCTTATCCCATGTCAGATTTACCAAACCCTTACATATCTTAAAGAAGAATTGGGGCAATGGCGGGCAGTAATGAAAAACTTAGATGATATTCGTATCCACCGTGGCGTAGAAATATACAAAAATATTTAACATAATTCTAAAAGGTACCAGATATTCTAAAATATAGTAGCTACGAGGGGACACTGTGTAGGATGAGGACATGGAAAGTAAACTCAGATAACATATAGAACGCCAGTGAAGAGATGCGAAAAAAAACTTTATCAACACTGCAGCGTGTTCCATTCAAATTGGGCATCCTATAGGATACTGGATCGGTACCTGGCAAGGCGGGTGTAAAACAACTGCTTGGACAGTTCATTGCACTTCTCAATAGAAGGCGGATTCTGGATGTACTGGTGATTTTTCTCCAGCAGCTGTTTATAGTACGTGCAGCCATGCTTGGCCACTAACTGGGAAGCTTGGGCGGCCTTCGATTGAAGCTGAAGGAGCTTCGACGCCATTGCACTTACTGAATCAGCTCCACCAACAAAAACGTCAACAAATCATTCCACCGTCAGATACAACATAAAATGATTCGCAGACCTTTGAAAAAATAATGAAAAAAAGAAAATGCCGACAGTAGAAAAGTTAAACGGCCTAAGAAGTCCTCAATTAGAGGCCGCGATCGATCTTAGAGAAAAAAACAAGAGAATCGATCATAAAAACTTGCAAGGACATGAGACCAGGACCTAGTCCCAAAATCCAGATCCATACTCTCGCACGCATACAATGGGATCAAGGAGCAGAGAAAATACCCCAGGACAAGACCACGCTTGCGAGACCAGCGTCAAGAGGAAAGCGAATCGGACACAAACCCCCCATCCGGCGCACGAAACCCTCAAATCCAGAAGTACAAAAAGAAGATGATGCGCCATGCAAATCGGACACCGTAAAAAGGGGAGGGATCGGCAAGCACCTGATCCTTCTTTGGCCGAGGAAAAGAAAAACAGAGAGACCTGGGCCTCCAAATGCACGAGGAGGGAGAAGGAGAGACCTCAGCCGCCCGAAGACGCAGAGAGCAGCGGACTCCACAGCCTTCACCTGCTTTTCTGTCGTCAGCGAGCGAAATCTCTAGGGCTTTGTTTCGGCCCGGAGGCCGACCACCACGTACCCCCCCATTTCCGGGGGAGTGATTGGGCCCCATACATCGTGGGCCCTAAAACAGCCCAATTTCACAACATGGTCCACGCTCCTCCCAATCCAATTAGTTGCGCTAAACCGTAAATCTCTAAGATTCCAATAACATCGAAGAATTTAAGGTATAGGGTTTAGGACGTCAAATAGGCCTGAAGATTATGCAGCAATGAAAGCTTAGGGAATCAACTCAAACAAGGCATTACCGAAGAAAGCAAAGGGGAAGAATAAGATGTCTCTAAAGTTTCCAATTTTCTTTTCCTTATTTAAGATAATAAAGAATTTAGGGTTTAGGGTTTAAGACTTGAGATATATTTTATCTTCAGTAGATGATAGACATAAAGACCATGCAACAATGAAGCCCTAGGGAATTAGCTTGTACGAGGCATCTGCACATAAAGCAAAGGGGAAGAAGAACATGTCTCTAAGAGTCTCCAATTTTCTTTTCCTTGTTTAGGGCAACAAAAAATTTAAGATTTAGGATTTAAGACTTGAGATCGATTTCATTTCAATGGGTAGACATGATGATGATCATGTAGCAATGAAGTGACATGAAATCAGCTCATACAAGGCATCACCAAAGAAAGCAAAGGGGAATAAGAAGATGTCTCTACAGTTCCCAATTTTCTTTTCCTTATTTAGGGTTTAAGATTTGAGAGAGATTAATTTTATCTTCAGTGGATAGACATGAAGATCATGCAGCAGTGAAGGTCTAGTGCATCAGCTCATACGAGACATCACCACAGAAACCAATTCAGAATGATAAGATGTCTCCAGAGACTTTAGGGTTTATGACATGAGATTGATCTTATCTTCAATGGACAAACATGAAGCTCATGTAACATATCATGCAACAATGAAGTCGACAACGGTGGTCCCTTTTAAAAGCAAGCTTGGACAACAGTGAAAGGCCCCAGAGAATTAACTTATACAAGGCATCACCATAGAGAAAGCAAAAGGGGAAGAAGAAGATATCTCCAGAGTCTCCAGGTTTCTTTTCCTTATTTAAGTCAACAGAGAAGCAAGAGAGAGCTGCAAGTGGGGGAGGGGGAGTTCACTTGGTCCACCACATGAGGAAGTCCTTCCGCCGGTTAATCTTCTTCTGGAGCTGGAGGATTCCATATAGGAGAGCTTCGGCAGTGGGTGGGCAACCGGGCACGTAGATGTCAACGGGGACGATCCTGTCGCAGCCGCGGACCACCGAGTAGGAATAGTGGTAGTACCCGCCGCCATTGGCGCAGCTGCCCATGGAGATCACCCAGCGGGGCTCCGGCATCTGGTCGTAGACCCTGCAGGAGGGGAGAAGAGAGAATCCCCAGATGATGAAATTACTGTGTACTAAGAAAAACTCACATCAAGATTTTTTTCCATCCAAAGATTCAAAAACGGTAAAAGAAGTTAAAACAGGTGACGAACTGAACAGCTGCTGATATGGTATAAATATTTTTATTTAATTAATTTATGGAAAAAAAATAGGTTGCAGGCAAATGGATGGAATTATTGAATAGCCCTTATCTCTTTTCGGTTGGACTCTAGGTCCCTGAAAACTCTCATAATTATTTATATTTAAAAAATAAATTTACATAGAAAAAGACTAAAAACTTCTCGTGATGGTTATAAAGCATGAGGGTGATCAAGTCTTTTTTGCACATAATTCTATGTTAAATGTGATGGATTGGACTAAAAAGTAAGAGTATGAAAGCTTTCAGGGATCTAAACGTCCAACTGATAAACAGGAGGGGTTATCAGTAATTCAGTTGGATTGGAGAAAAGTACAACGGGCCCTTGAATGTGAACAGACGAAAATAATAGGTATGACTGCAGTTATACTACAGATCATGATATCTATCATTCTTTCATGGTGCACCAAAATCAAACAGCTTCACATTAAATGACTGCCTTCTCTCCAGGAACCTCTCCGTGGCTGTGACTCTCACTAACAGAAAAATTCTGAGGTGAAGTCTGATGAAGATTTTCTTTGAATAGATGATCATCTGGATCATCAAATGAGCAGTTGTTCACCAAAAACGAAAGTCTGAATAGCAGCTAATGGCTCCTTGATATTAGGTTCAAACTAGAAATATGACCATACAACAGGGGGTTCTCCTCGGATTTAAGTCCCCAACAGGTAGAAAATAAATTACCGGAGGAAAGGAAAAGGGGGAGTAATGCAAACATTTGGCAAGGTTCATGCAAAACTTACGTTAGAAGATATATAAATAATTAACTCGCCTGCATATTGAAGGTAGGAACCTCAATTCACAATAGTTCACATTAACTCAGTCATAAGCTGCAATACTAAAACTTACTAACATCAACCACAAACCATACAAAGGAGCCAAAAGAGAGAAAATCTCAAAAACCGAGCTTTTTCAAAATCCAGCAGTTTCATCACTAAAAATGAGCATCCCACACTGTAGTTTCCGGCCCAATTCCGTTTTCAAAGATATGTTCATCCATAGGATGTTTATGACACAACAATGCCTTCGGCAATACGTTTGGCAACACAACGAACAAGGAAAATAATCTGGATAGGTCTCCCAGGAAGCAATAAGTCCCTTAAATCTGATTAGGAGATCCGGCCATCATGCAATAAATTTAGGTCAATAGGAAGGGAGTGTTTTTTCCTGATTGGTGATGCTTAACCCTCCAGCTTTGAGACTGATGGAATGGACCACTTGGTCGAGGTTACAAGTTTCAGAAGTGATCTCTATAATTTCATGAAGATGTGAAATATTTTATTTCTAGCCATACACAAATCCAGTTGAAGAGGTAGAAACGAAGAGAAAATTTGAAAACGCTTTCAGAAACCTTTCATAGAATCCTCCTTTGAACTTTCATTTTCTGGAGATCTTTTTCTTGTGTAGCAATCTTCAGGAGTCTATTCTACTTTTATGTCTGTGGTTCTGTTCACATACATGTATCTCATAACTTTAGCTTTATGGTGCTACTTCTTTTTGCAAAATGAATCGTAGTTTCTTACACTAGCATCCATGATAAGATAGGATTTGAAGTGATGAGAAAAGGAAGAAATAATATTTCTTCCCTTTTATTTTCTATTTCCTGCTTTGCGTACAAACGCCTATTCCTACTCCTTTGAATTCAGCCACATTGATCCCCTACCTGGAGAAAAATGATTCTTCTGTGAGCTGTGGACTCGTTCGTGTCTCTCCAACACTTCTATCTTATTCACCTTAAGCTTCCACGTGCTCATAAAAAAAAACAGATTGATTATCAGAGCGAATATACTGATGGAGGTCCTTGCCTCATTTTAGTTTTTTTTGTGTTCTTCCAAGGTATTCTAAATCTCCACTTCTATTCCAAACTTAACAAAAAAAAAACTTTTCCTTTTTAGTCAATTGGGCTGCCTTACCACATTTTTGTTTGTTCTCGTCCTTTCGATCTATATCTGATCTTCAAAACGTCATTTTTATAGATCCTCATATCAGCGTAAGAATGAGCAAAAGCTTAGGGGCCAACTAAGTACTGACTTGTTTTGTAGATGCGGCGACTCTCACGTAAGTACAAAGATACATAAGGACAAGGGAACACGTGGTTTTGTAGATGAATTTATACATCGTCTTTCTGATCGATTAAAATCCGAAAGAACCGGCACATAAATAAAAAAATTAAATTAAATTAAAATACAACGTGAACCCTTGTCCTGTTCACTGAGCATCGGTAAACAGCTTACTAAGTAATTTTTCAAAAAAAGGCAATAAACGTCATAGAGTGAAAATCCCCAATCTTCGCCAAAAATGGCGATCCATATGAAGATAAATACTTCAGTATAGCATTGAATGCTCAGAAGATTTAACCGAAAATCAAACCTAACAAAGGCAAGGAAAGAAAAATCTGACAGAAAAAAAGGTCATTGGCTTGATATTCTATTTAAACCCCCAACCATGATGTTCAACGAACGTCATCGAAATGCGCATCAGGTAACAAAAACTTAAGAAAATGGTTCTAGTGATGGGCAATATAACCGAAAGTAGAGGGCAAGTCTAACCTATCATTCTAGAGGAATTTGAGTCCGAACTTCTTTCATTTAAACGGATAGATTCCACATGTGACATGAAAAATGTAGGCAAATGTCGCCGATAATAATATGCGGTGAGAAAAACGCAGGAGATAGAATCGAGCATACTTGCGGAGGGCAGGAGCCATCTTGTTGGTGAGAGTTCCAGCGACGATCATGCAATCAGACTGTCGAGGGCTGGGCCGGAAGATGACACCGAAGCGATCCAAATCATACCGCGCCGCGCCGGTGTGCATCATCTCGACAGCGCAACACGCGAGCCCGAAGGTCATGGGCCAGATCGACCCGCGCCGCGCCCAGTTCAGCAGATCGTCCACCTTAGATATCACATATTCCACCGCCTTCGGCAGACCGGCGGGGGACGATGTGGACGGCGGCGGGGGGCGAGCGTATGGCGCCGGCGACGGAGACGACGCGGCGGAGGAATACGGCAGAGCGGTCTGGATCGGGGCCGCCCTCTGCGCCGCCGTGAGGGCCAGCCGAGCGGTCCTCGGCAGCAGAGCCATGGAAATCCCAACGACGCCGGCCGAAAGCGTGGAAAACACAGGACGATCCGTGGAGCTTTCTGGACCCCCCAGACATTATATAGCCACAGTCAACGGATCTGTCCGGGCCCGAAATATTAACCGATTAGAATCCGGCTCGGGCCGGACCTGAAACCCCAACACCGCCCCCCCTCCCCCCCAACACTTCAAAATCGGATTAGTTATGACGTCCGCCGCCGTTCCCCCGCCCGTGTGACGTCATCAACGGCGAGATCTCCCCGGCGGCGCCACCACTCAGGTCCTCTTCTTCGCCGCCGTCTGGAGCAGGGAAGAACGTACAAAGGTTGTGGAGCAGGAAGCCGGAGAGTGGGGAGAGGGGCGCTTCCGTAATTAGAAGGTGCCCGGCGGCGCCGGCGCTCTCCCCGCCGTGTGACGTCATCAACGGCGAGATCTCCCCGGGGGTGCCACCACTGCGGCCCTCTTCTTTGCCGCCCGCCTGGAGCAGAGAAGAGCGTGAGTAGGTTCTGGGGAAGCCGGAGAATGAGAGAGGGACATTTCCGTAATTAGGAGGCAGAAGAGAGCGGGCCCTGGTACAAATACTTGTTTGGCGGATTATCGAAGGGGAAGTAGGAGTTGGGCCTCCGTTAGGGCCAGGGAGAGGGGGGGATTAGAGCCGATTTGTCGTCGCCTTTCTCCCTGCCCCGTGCGCTCCGCGATAACGATCGCTGTTGGGGAGGAAGGCGGCTTGCTGGAACCCTCACTTTCTTCCCGTGCCCGTTCCATGGTGGAAGGGGGGACCGGCGATTGTGCTTCGACGGGGAGCAGCAGCTAAGTTGGGATCTGCCTGCCGATCGAGGGGCGGCATTCGAGCGGATCGTTGATGCGCGCGCCGTTCGGTTTGGATTCTGCGTTCGACATCGCTTGAATTCTCTCGGAGTATGAGCGATAGGGGTGGGGAGGACGCGGGACAGCCGGCGGCGTCCCCGCCGCCGCCACTCGAGTGGAAATTCTCTCAGGTGTTTGGGGAGCGGACGGTGGGGGAGGAGGTCCAGGAAGGTAGGTCTTTTCCCGACCCCCTCGCGGGTTTTGGAGTTCAGTGGTTTTGCTTTTGGTTCCTAGGGTTTCATTGCATGGTCTCGTAGCGTCACTGTGCGCCGTGATTTAGATTTATCCGGGATCATAAATCTTTCGTCTTCTCCCTTTCGATTCTCTGTGGATTGATGATGGAGTCTGATCGACACTTGCGAATAGGCCGAGCTTCCACAGCAATGCGACTCAATTGAAGGGAGTCATGCATACCATTGGGTACCGAAGAATTTGAGATGTATGTGTAATCTGAAGAAAACGTGGAGAGGTTTCATCATTTATTGTGGAACGAAGGGTTCATTCTATGAACCTAGCAATATTTTGGCTTTAGTTGTCTGGGTGATGTTTTCTTGTTCATTCCGTCATTTGAGGCGCCGAGGATGATCCCCCGTTGCCTTTAACAACCATCTCACACCATTTCAGCCCTGGTCTAGTTTGAACTTAGATCCTCCATTTCTTGAGGCAAACGGTATGTCTAACTGAGCCGCGGTGTGCGGCTTTATAGGGAATTTTTCTGCCTTCTCATTAAAAATGTCTTGTCAGTTCATGTGGGGTTTAACTTGATGTTTTCTTGGGCTGCACCAGATTGGCAAAGAATCTAGTTCGCTAAGTGATCAATGATGATTGTCACAACTAATTTATAATATGACAATGGCCCGAGAGCATTTATTGTCGGTTTATTTATTGATGTGCTATTTACACCAGCTTACTGAAGTGAGCATGCCCTATTCTGTTTTTTTAAAATCATGAATCACCCCTAGCATGATCACGAAGTTTCAGATTTTTAACATCAGAATGAGTATGTAGTTATTTACTGTGCCATTTAGTGTGCCATTTTTTCGACCTTATGGAAAGGTCTGATCAACATTATGCCATGAAGACGTTAAGGGTGGCCACTATAGTCGTTTAGGAGATATGTCCCCTCTAGGTGAATTAAAGAAGGTAGGATAAATCTTGCTCATTAAACTATCGTCGTGTCCATTTCTTCAAAGAATAAATAACTCTTTTGATTGTGGATGAAATTCAAGGATAAATCGTGCTTTTAGACGATGGTGTATTCTTAAAGTACGTGTAAAACTTACTTGTACGAGGTTGGTCATTTCTTTCTACTTTTGATAGTCACGATTAGAGATGCTGTTTGGGTTACTTGTTCAGGTTATTATCATCTAGAGGTACCTAATCATTGGCCCTTGGTTGCATGCCTACGGCACACAGTGGTTAGGAGCCAACTCTGTATGTTTGTCTCCGTATTATTCCAATTTGATGTACTTTTTGAGCCGTAGAATTTTTCTAGGACTGCTTTTGTCCCTTGAATTAATTTGCCTTTTTGAGCTACATGTTCTGACTATCATCTGATTGGCAGTCTCCAATCTTGAACAGCTCTAAATGACTGGCTGCTTTAATAATCGCGTGCTCAGATCATATGTTGTGTCTTAGTGGCTGTTGTTATTTCCTGCAAGACCCGATTTGGAGGATTTCATGAGTGAAGAAATTATTTTTTCTATCTTTTTTTACCTAAAGCGTGCTGTGGTCCGGCTGTTAGTTACTGAATATTCCCAATATCACTGGATAGCATCAGAATTAGTAGCTGGCGAATGTTGGAAATGGTTTGGGTTGTCAGCATGCTGACAAAATTCTTAACAAAAAAATGGCCTAGATTTTGCAGATTGTTATCATCTTCTATTTTCTTGTTGTTTCTTTTTTGGTAAGTATCGCATTTTTCTTCCATTTTTTTCATGTATTACTTGTCGTCCACTTAATTGTTGTTCTTCTTATTCTCTTGAAATTAAATTGCTTTTGTAGTGCCTATGTAATAAATATATAAGGGAATCAGTGAGTTGCTGCTAAGTAAGATTGCGAAAATTTCTTCTTACATCCTGAGTTGTTTTCTTCCTTATTGCCTTCTGCAGTTGACATAATCTCTGCTATTGAATTTGACAAATCCGGTGACCATCTTGCTACTGGAGATAGAGGAGGACGTGTCGTATTATTTGAAAGGACAGATACCAAAGACGTATGTTCAACTTCTATTTCCCTTTTTCTTGTACTATATTTTTTCTGAACTTCATTCGTTTTAATTAATTTTTTTCTCTCTTTATCCGCACTGCCCCCTCTTTATATTATTGTTACTTCTGCCTGTTGGGCCATATATCTACAGCATACTGGTCGAAAAGATCTCGAAAGGCTAGATTATCCTGTCAGACATCCAGAATTCCGCTACAAAACTGAGTTCCAGAGCCATGAGCCAGAGGTATGTATCATATGTATCAGTGCCGCATGAAGCAGTGGATTTATTGTTTGATGTTCTAAAATATAGACGGAACCTCTTTCCCTTGTCAGTTTGATTATCTAAAAAGCTTGGAGATAGAGGAGAAGATCAACAAGATTCGTTGGTGTCAATCAGCCAATGGCGCGCTGTTTCTTCTCTCTACTAATGATAAAACAATCAAATTCTGGAAGGTATGCATGATTCTTTAGCGTGTTCCTGTTGACATCCCTCCCTCTCCCGCCTAAAGTGGCAGATACGAGTGTGGATTGCTTTAGCATACCAGTACAACTGAGTGTTTTCACTTCCAAACAGTTCCGTTTGATAGCTTCAGATCTGAAAAATGTATTTACTGAAAAGTATGGTACCGAATATTCTGAGATCTAATTCGTACATTGTCGGTTTTATGAAAACAACTTTAAAGATCAGTGAAGTTCTTTGTAGTTCTTTGTGGATTGGATTCATTGTATGCTGTGGCATCCCATTATTCTGGTTTTCTATTTTGTGGATTACTGTCCTGAAAATACTACTATGGCGGATAGATTTTGTTGTGCATGTTTATTCATTTCCACTTTTATTGTTCCCTGCACTTACATGTCATCATCGTCATGGCATGTGTTTCTTTCATACTTGGATTTTACTCGTTATAAGATGTGCACTTCATTGTACGATGCATAAATGTCTTCCTCTGCGTTGTCTTTTCATAGCTTTTGCAGCATCTATTCCTGAAATAGTGCCTGGCATTCTTTTTTTTAACATGTCAGAAATCATTTCCTAACTTCGTTCTGTTAGTTCTTTGCAGATTTTCTTTTCAGTGCCTTCTTTTTTAGTGTGTGGAAATGCTGTATAGATCGGTTTTGAAGGGTCTCATTGAGAGCATATACTTGTAGTTTTTTTTAATAATATTTTTTAGTCTTGAATTCATGTTCAGTACCAGAAACTTCTCCTAGAAAAAAAATTCTTCTTGTTTTTTTCTATCTCCTGGGAAAATTTTATTTGTACTCACGACCATGATCTTTTGGATTATTCCAAAACGATTGCGCAGTTTCGATTATGCTAAGTTGATTCTTCGCTAATTTGACTTTTGTTTACAAGAAATGTGTCCCCGTTTGACTTGGATAACAAGTACTGGTAAATTTCCTCCATTTTTTTCATACTCTCCGGATCCTTACTGCATAGTTAATGGTTCCTGTCTGAGTGTTTGCAGGTGCAAGAAAAGAAAGTGAGAAGAGTTTCTGAGATGAATTTAAATGGACCGCAGCCCATAGGAAATGGTAGTATTGCCGGTTCAAGTACATCAGCCAGTTCCGGAACTCATCTTCTGAACGGTGGTCATGCAGAAAGATCATCCAATTCTTTGGGCATGGAACTCTCAATTCCTCCTGGGGGATTCCCTTCATTGCGCTTACCTGTGGTGTGTGCACCCAACACTCATTAAATAATTTTTGTTTCCTTATTTTCTGCCGGCTGAGCATGGATTGTACATCTTCCTTCAAATTAATCCTTTGCAAAACTGTTTATTTGATATCTGATGCGACCACGGATTCAATGGTGAGCTGCCAAAACTTGGTTAGATTTTAGTGCAGACGCCCTCCCCCCCCCCCCCCCCCCCCCAACAGAAGCATACATTGATTCAGAAACCTGAGTCACATAATGCCATTAGGATGACTCAGTTTGATGCTGCGAATACTGCCATAAATAACTAATTAATCCATCATCATGATGATTTAATCTTCTTATCTGTCGTTATTGAACAATGTTTCTTATCTTTGCTTATTGTGTTCTTTGTTTTGGAGTCTGTAATAACATTTGGTGTGCATGTGTCTGTTTTAGGTTGCCAGCAATGAGACCAATCTTCTTGCTAGATGCAGGAGAGTTTACGCTCATGCTCATGATTATCACATCAACTCCATATCAAATAACAGGTATGCACAATCGTTGTTTAACCTATGAAAACACAGTTTCTCTTCCTATTGCCTGCAGCTCCTCCCCTCTCTTCCTAATTACTCTCAATTTTTTTGAGCCTTCACCTCAATACCTGATGATATGCCTCGCAGTCTGCTACCCGTGTCTTTGACTTGTAACCTTTTTTCCCATTCAAGAAAGAAGTATCAATTTCGTCTTCTCTTTGTGACTTTCTTGATGTGGCATGGGGTTTGACTTCGATCCTGAGGATTGTAGGTTGGGGGAGGAATTTGATTGCAAACACAGCAAATGCGCATGTGTCAATCGTTCCAAGTCAAACCATTTTGAATATAAATTGGGTGTTTTCTTTTAATTGGAGATCCTACCCAGTAGCCAATTTCTCCGAACTTGTACTATATTTGACGCCGTTTTTAAAAGAAAAATGTTTTTTTTGGGAATATTTTCATCTGTATATATGGGCCAGAACATTCGAAGGAGGCTCACACTAATCATGGAAAAATTATCAAGAGAGCAATGAATAAGGTATACATCGCACAAGTCCCACTTTGATGAATGAATGCCCTCTAAATTGCTCAGAAATTTCGATTTTTTTACATTTTTAAAAAAGTGAAAATGACTAGAATTGTAGAAAATTAAAGTGATAATGGGAGATGGACTGCTGATCATATCTGAAACTCTTAATGCTGTAATGGTGTAGAGCAACAAAAACTACCAATGTCGAACATCCAGAAACAGGATTAATCGGGAGGCAAACCTGAACCAGAACTAGAACCGACATTATCCATATAAGTAGTTCTATGTCTCGTTGTTAAAGCCATGGCCTTCCTCTTAGATCTTGTCAGGTGCGTTTATTTCGTGTGGAATGGATGCAGTTTCTCCCTTTTATGTCGATATGAATGACGTATATAAGATCATGATGCACAAAAAATAAAGCGACTTATTATTTCTCTGAAGAAAATATTTCCTGTTTTTCTGCAATTATCCATTTTACTGACTCAACTAGTTTGGTAATCACTTGTTTATTTTATTTTTTATTTTTTTTTTATTTTTATTTCAGTGACGGTGAGACTTTTATATCAGCTGATGATCTGCGGATTAATCTCTGGAACTTAGAAATAAGTTATCAGAGCTTTAACATCGTTGACGTGAAGCCTTCAAATATGGAGGATCTGACAGGTCTGCATACCAACCTGTTCCAACTGGGCGCGCACGCGCGCGCGATTGTGCTTATCATTTATTTCTATGCTATATTTAGCTATCTTCACATTTTTAGAAGTCAACTTTTGTCACTGGTCAAAGGAGCATATGAATATCTGTGAAAACTGATTTTATTTTTTTCTCGTGGGTCGCAGAAAGAACTCTGATCACTACCACCAGTACATGGAATCGTTTTTATTTTATTTTTCTTTCTCTTTTTGCGTATATTGTGAGGTAAAATGGGTCACGAGGTGGGATCATTTCCTCTGCAGAGGTGATAACCGCCGCAGAGTTTCATCCTCTTCACTGCAACACGTTGGCATACAGCAGCTCGAAAGGCTCCATCCGGCTCATTGACCTGCGGCAGTCAGCGTTGTGCGACAATCACAGTCAGCTGTAAGCAGCCGTCAAGGTCAACGATTTTCCAATAAATCTGGGTTGATATTTTCCCTAACAACGGAGACTAATGCAGCTTTGAGGAGCACGAAGTAGCTGGTTCAAGGTCATTCTTCACGGAGATTATAGCCTCCGTATCAGATATCAAGTTCAGCAGAGACGGAAGGCACATCCTCAGCCGCGATTATATGACCCTCAAGGTCTGGTCTGCTTCAGGCCAAGTCCATAAAACCTCCATCTTGTCTGTGTTCCTCTCTCTTTTATTCTTTGTTTTCTCCCATTAATCTCATGAATCTGCTCCTGGTTTTCGCCCTCGCCCGCCGTGATCCGCAGCTCTGGGACATCAACATGGATTCCGGCCCTGTGGCGACCTTCCAGGTCCACGAACATCTGCGGCCAAGGGTGAGTGCTTCTAGCAGAGCATTCCGTCCAGGGCAAGGCCTGCTGTCTGTCTTCTTGCTAGCTGATCCCCTGCTCTTTCTTCCCCAGCTCTGCGATCTGTATGAGAACGACTCGATCTTCGACAAGTTCGAGTGCTGCCTCAGCGGGGACGGCTCCCGGGTCGCCACCGGCTCCTACAGGTGAGGATCTCAGCCGCCGAGCTCCATTTTTGGGTAGAAACGAATTCCGTGGATGACGATGGGGATCTTTCTCTTCCGCAGCAACCAGTTCCGCGTCTTTGGCACCGTTCCTGGGAGCAGCGAGGCGACGACACTGGAGGCCAGCAAGAACCCGATGAGGTGCGGGGTTTTTTCATCTTCGGGTAGTCTCGATGCTTTTGAAGATCTCTGAGCGGGTCTGGTTTGGTTTCTGCATCAGGAGGCAAGTCCAGCTCCCGGCTAGGCCAGGAAGGTCGCTCGGCAGCCTGACTCGGGTCGTCCGGCGAGGTTAGTAGTAGCTGCTGAACCAGAGATCTCTGGCTTCAATTTCCATCTCTTTCTTCACTCGATGGCGTCTCAGAGGCGGTGTTTTTGCAGGGGGGGAGAGTCTGGGGGCCGAACCCGATGGAAGTCCGCACGATTTCACGACCAAGTTGCTGCACCTCGCTTGGCACCCGAGTGAGAATTCGCTCGCCTGCGCTGCCGCCAATAGCCTGTACATGTACTATGCCTGAAGTCGCCGCTGCCGCCAGAGGAAGAAGAAGAAATTCCTTTTCTTCGGGTCGCTTGCGGGCAATTCATGATCCCCTCCTCCGGGCGCGCATGAAGACCGTCGGAGTCCATCCACAGGGAGCCTTCTTCGGGAGGGCAGATAGGTGGCTTCTAATTCTTTCTTTCTTTTTTGGGAAGGATTTCGTCTGGTTCTGTCTTCTTGGGTCCCCCCCGATGCGGTTGTCGCTCTCCCACAAGCGGGTCTGCTGCAACCAGAGAAAAATCATGGCGTTCGGTCGGAGGAGGGGCTCTGCTCTCTTTCTCTCTCTTGTAGGGGCTTGTAAAAGCTTTCATGGTGATTATTCATTGTTCCTGTGCTTGCCCTGATCTGTGACCTCGGCGGGGAGCTGCCGAGCCCTCGGGATCCCATCGGACGGTCAGCAGCCCCCCCGCCTTCCTCCCCTCGGTTATCTTTTTAATCATCATCTCAGTCTCTTCCTGCGTACGGACGCCGGAAGCAAGGAAATCGCCTTCCCTTGTTTTCTCTTCTTTGATACCTCTCCGCCGCCGCCGCCGCCGCCGCCTTTCTCCGGCTCCGGCTGTGGCGGGGAGCAACTGAGCCCTCGGGATCCAATCGGACGGTCAGCAGGCCCCCCACCGCCCTCCTCCCCTCAGCTGTCTTTTTAATCGTTATCTCCGTCTCTTCCTGTGTAAGGACGCAGCAAGCAGGGAAATCGCTTCCCCTTTTTTCCTCTTCTTCTGCAACCTCTCCGCCGCCGCCATCGCCATGCCGCCGCCGGGAGCGGCGGCGCCGCTGCCGGAGCCTGAGAACAGCGAGGCGTGGGTGTGGAGCCAGATCGAGACGGAGGTACGCCGCGACGCCGAGTCGGAGCCAGCGCTCGCCAGCTACCTCTACGCCACGGTGCTCTCCCACGCGTCCCTCGCCCGGTCCCTCGCCTTCCACCTCGCGAACAGGCTCTGCTCCTCCACGCTGCTCTCCACACTCCTCTACGACATCTTCCTCCAGGCCTACGCCGATCACCCTTCCCTCGCCGCCTCCGCCGTCGCCGATCTCGTCGCCGCGCGCCTCCGCGATCCCGCCTGCGACTCCTTCTCCCGCTGCCTCCTCAACTACAAAGGATTCCTCGCCATCCAGGCCCAGCGGGTGGCGCACGTCCTCTGGAACCAGCGGCGCCGCCCGCTCGCGCTCGCGCTCCAGTCTCGGATCTCCGAGGTCTTTTCCGTGGACATTCATCCCGCCGCCAGGATCGGCAGCGGGATCCTCCTCGACCACGCCACGGGAGTGGTGATCGGAGAGACCGCCGTCGTCGGCAACAACGTGTCGATCCTCCACAACGTGACGCTTGGCGGCACCGGCAAGGCCGTCGGCGACCGGCATCCAAAGATCGGCGACGGCGTGCTGATCGGCGCCGGCGCGACGATCCTGGGGAACGTGAGGATCGGCGAAGGGGCGAAGGTCGGTGCGGGCTCTCTGGTGCTCATCGACGTGCCGCCGCGAACCACCGCCGTCGGCAACCCCGCGAGGATCGTCGGCGGACGTTCCAAGCTCGACGAAATCCCCGGCGAGTCCATGGACCACACCTCCTTCATCTCCGACTGGTCCGACTATACTATCTGACTCTCTTTACCTCCTCTCTCTACTGCTGTATTTATTATATTTACTGCTCCTGTTTCCTGTTATGCTCTCTCTCTCTCACAGTCGTGGCAATGTTATTAATGGGCCAAATGTGAAAGGCAACCCGGCCCATTATGTATATGGGCCTTATCACTTAATGGGCCTTGACTCGCTGGAACGGCATTAATTAGCACATGCGGAAGGGCGACCTCCGTGGGACCCGCATACCGAGATCCCGTAAATAACGTCTTTAATGGAAGAGCGGGAAACGCGACCATTGAAGCGGCGAGGCCGGGGCCGCCGGTGAGATTACTCGCGTTTGTTATCCTATACCATGGGGGTGGGGATCATTTTCAGGCGACAGTGGTGGATCCGGATCGGACGGCTGGGAACCACTTGGGACCACAATAATAATAATGATTTCGTGGGTAATCTTGGGGCGGTCTCGAAGATAACGGTCCAATCGTGGCGGCCATGGCGAAGGGCGGGAAACCGACGTGACGCCCGCGATCCCGCCATCGTGCTACATCCATTTTCTGTTAATGCCGCAGAATCAGGGGGCGGTGCGCTGGCCATGCAGAGAGAGAGCGAGAGAGAGTGAGAGAGGATGCTCATGGGGGCGGATCACAGATGCTTTCTCTCTCATCGCAAAAACCTCATTACAGAGGAGGGACTGCTCGGTAGTGGAATCCAGAGACTGGTGCCGTCATTAACACCTGCAGGTGGAGGCAGGTTCCTGCAGATCTCCGTGTGATCGTTCTCGATTACAACGCCATTTCAAACTGTTCACGTTTGCTTCGTTCCTGAGAGCTTTCGAAACGCATACGGATCCTGAGGGAGGGGAATCGGCGAAGTATCCTGGTAAGCATCTCAGCCTTGTTCCTTTGCTCTTGGTAAGAAACCATCTCCTCCGGGCTTTGGTTAGAGACGAGGGAAGTGTATTACTCTTTCAGTTTGGCGAGGCATTTGCCGGCCATGGAGGTGGCTCTGGAGGTGGGGATGGCTCTTTGAGGTCGGCTGTGGAAGGGGGGGGATTATTAGATTTCAGTTATTTTTGAAGTTCTTCTTTTCCCGCTTAGTTCTTCGTGGTGGTCCTGTTCTGCAACTAGCCGTATTCATAGCGTCTTGTAGCGGCCGGTCGTGCGAGAACTGCGGGCCGGAACATGCTAAAACTTGTCCATCTCCGGTGAAAACGGGAGTTTTGCGCCGCTTGAGACTTCCACCTTTTTCTTTTTCCTCCACCACGGTACTGTAACTGCTGACAGCTCGCAGCTAGGGTTTTCTTGTGGAAGTGCTTTCTCTCCTGCCATTGCCCGAATCCTATGGTTTGATCACTTCGACTTTGACTTTCTGCAGTGGTTTCCTTTTTACGGTAAGCGTTAAATAAGAGAGAGGAACCCGACGATTTCATCACTGCCCGAGTATTAACCCTTAGTTCTCGAATGGAATGCTGAAAGACAAGGCTCTGTCTCGATGTTGTGTGCACCGGATTGTAACAAATATCAACCTTCTCAGCCATTTGTCGTTTTCTCAGAACAGCTCTCTCTCGGGCAGACCATCACGGGGAAGGTTCCTTGTGCATTGATGTCACTTCGATTGGAAGGCTTCTGTAGCATCGGGAGGAAGACGAGGAAAAGGGGGCGAGAGGTGATGCTGTGCTGCCGTTGGTCCCTCCTGCTGCTTCCACTCGTAGCCTGATTGGCATTCCGGCAGCGCTTGAATTAAGATCATGTTTATTCTCAGTGGTACCTGTGACTGCAGTAAACTGTGACAAGGACTGTGGGGTCTGGGGCCAGGCTTCTTCTGCCCGTAATAATATATCACGGAAGAGGAGGCACACAAGAGCTTCTCTCCTTCCCACTACTCCTGTGTCCGTGTTACAGTTCTCTGCGGACGCCGGGGGGAGGGGGAGAGAGGTTAGTTCTGTGAGATGAATTGGGGAGGAAGCCGGCAGGGGCTGGAGAAGTAGGGTTCTCCGGTTTTGAATTCCTCCGAAATGAGTAGTGCGAATTCGCAGCCGAAGCGTAGCAAACCTGACAAGGGCACCAATGTTGCCAAGAAGATGGCGGTGGTGGCTGTAAAAGCTTCCAGGGAGATTCCCAGAACGGCCCTGGTGTGGGCTCTAACTCACGTAGTTCAGCCCGGCGATTGTATAACTCTTCTGGTTGTGGTTCCAGCTCAAAGTTCAGGTATACCTCTAGTCGATACCTATTCCGCTTCTTACTTCTTGCTTTCCCTTGGTAGATGTCAACTATTTCTTTCACCTCAGGTGCTGTTGTGCCAATCCTTCAAGTCACTTCTATTTGACCCTCCTTTTGCTGTGTCGAATGAATCCATTTTCTTTGTTTGATTCTGTGAAACATAATTTGGTTGATTCTGTGAAACACAATCGGCCATTTTTAAGATTCCATCTTGCTGTTTCCTTTTGCCACGTAATCAGCGTCGTAATTTACTTATTTTATCATTTCCTTCTGTTTAGAAGTGACTTCTATCAAATGTCTTATAATTCGACGTTGATAGGTTTTAGTATATCAACGTGAGCAGCATTCTTCCGACTGCTTAGTAAAATGATACATAATTGCAGCAAGCGTCCTACATGTTACTTAAAAGTTTTTGATAGGGTTGTAAGGGAGGCTGTTTCTACTACTCGACTGAGCGACGGAATGCTTCTGATGATGAGATATTGTTAACTGTCTTGACGTCTCAGGTAGAAAATTATGGGGTTTCCCAAGATTTGCGGGGGACTGTGCCAGTGGCCACAGGAGGTCTTCCACTGGGACATCTTTGGAGATGAAGTCTGATATTACTGATACGTGTTCACAGATGATGCTTCAACTCCACAATATGTACGACCCAAACAACGTAAGACAACAACTTGATAGATCTAGTTTCTCGTTAAACAAATTGCTTCTTGACTGCTACTTTGATTATTCATTTAGATTAATGTGAAGATAAAGATTGTTTCTGGAACACCTGCTGGAGCTGTAGCTGCAGAATCTAAGAGGGCTCAAGCAAGCTGGGTTATTTTAGACAAGTAATATCCAAATTTCACACTCTTCTCATACCTATACCCCGAGTGCTGGCACTCTAGCTTTACGTGTCATTAGATTGTTCTTAGGTTGGATTAGGTTGCTTTTCTCTCCTAATTATCTGTCGTTCGCTCATCTCATATTAACGGTATGCTTGTCTTCTTTTTTTGTTCTACAGACAGCTGAAGCATGAGGAGAAACGATGCATGGAAGAGCTCCAATGTAACATCGTCATAATGAAACGTTCTCAACCCAAGGTTCTTCGCCTTAATCTGGTCAGATCTCTTGAGGCAGAGCCTCAGGTAGCCAGTATGTTGCTTCCCGAGTTAAATAATGTCTCTGGAAAGCAATCACATGGCAGTGGGCCTCCAAATTCCATGCGTGTGCCTGATGTTACACCCACAAGCAGTCCAGATCTTGGCACACCCTTTACTACTACAGAGGCTGGAACGTCCTCAATGTGCAGCTCAGATCATGGAACTTCCCCATTTTTTATTTCTGAAACGAAAGGAGTCAAGAAAAGTGAGATCATAGATGCAAAACGGAGCCATGGTTCGGATGGTAGCAGCTCGGGTTCAGACGGTGAAAATTTAAGTCCATCAGGGCGCTTAGCACTTCAGCCATGGGTCGCAGACATTCTCAGTCATGGACAAACACTGTCAAAGAAGGCTCAGGACACGTCACAAAGATGCAGTAACAAAACACAGATTTCCACTCCGAATACCTTAGTAACAAAACTCTTCCAACATAATTTACACGCTGGAACGGACATATTAAATTGTAGGTCAGATATGGACTTCAATGGAATTGTTTGGGAAGCAATTTCGCTATCCAGGAATGCGCCCTCAGGTCCACCTCCACTATGTTCAATATGCAAGCACAAGGCGCCAGTTCTTGGTAAACCCCCAAGGTGGTACAGTTATGCTGAACTGAAACTTGCTACTGGTGGTTTTTCTCAAGCAAACTTCTTAGCAGAAGGAGGTTTTGGATCTGTCCACAGAGGGATCCTGCCAGATGGGCAGGTTATTGCAGTCAAGCAGCACAAGTTGGCAAGCTCTCAAGGGGATCATGAGTTTTGTGCAGAGGTAGAAGTTCTCAGTTGTGCACAGCACAGGAATGTTGTGATGCTAATTGGATTTTGTGTCGAGGACCAGAGAAGGTTGCTGGTTTATGAATATATATGCAACGGCTCACTAGATTCCCATCTTTATGGTAAATCTTGAAATCACCGTACTCTTTTGGAAAGGCTTTTATTGGTATCCTATTGTTATTCAAATAAATGAATTCCGTTTTATGCCAACCACGCACCATTGCATGATTGAAATTGAATGCGATCGAGTATATATTATATTATTATTCGGAAAATCTGTCGGTGCTCATATTTCAATCAATTTTCGTCGAAGTGATGCAATTTATAGTCTGGTTTATCCTGGTGGAAGCTGATTTCCCGGGCACTGAAGTGGAAATCTTTTGCAAAGAAACACACCTCTCGATATCATTATAAGTTGATGATCTTCTGGCCATTTTCTCGGTCATCCATTATCAATAAACGATCTTATTTTTCTTAAGTTATTTCATTCTGCACATGTTGTAGCTTGTACCCAAATGTTAACTGGGGGGTTCGTTTCCAGGTTGTAACCGGGAACCGGTAGAATGGCCAGCTCGTCAGAAGATAGCTATTGGGGCTGCCCGAGGCCTGCGGTACCTTCACGAAGAATGCAGAGTGGGCTGCATTGTTCATCGCGACATGAGGCCGAACAATATCCTTTTAACGCACGATTTTGAACCTCTGGTACGCATCACACATCCTCATCCTGGGGTACTTAACTGCGAATATGGTCTCGCAGTTTTTCTGTGATCGTTTCCATGAAAAAACTTGTAGACTTACTAAAACTCTTTAAGCTCAGCGATTGCGCTTTGATTGTCCCATAACCTGCCAAGTGGAAATTATTAAAGCCTTTTTTGTGATTTCTGTGTTTTTACTTGTCTGCAATGACTTCCCAGGTAATGTCTATATGTATATATTAGTTTTTTCTTTTCTTTTCTTTTGGTTCTTCACCTCGAACTAGTGACAATACACAGATTGTGTAAGTTTTCTGCAGCTGACATGACCATAATCAGTTCTTCACTGCGTACAGGTTGGAGATTTTGGTTTGGCCAGGTGGCAACCCGACGGGGACATGGGAGTGGAAACTCGAGTGATCGGTACCTTTGGGTAGGTCCTTGAAGCTGATTCATCGTCTGCCACTAGATGTCAATTGTTTTCCCCTTGAAAAGCGGCGTCTGAGTGGCTTCCTAAACCCCAGATACCTGGCGCCCGAGTACGCCCAGAGCGGTCAGATCACCGACAAAGCCGATGTTTATTCCTTCGGAGTGGTCCTCCTCGAGCTTGTCACTGGGAGAAAAGCCGTCGATATCAACCGACCCAAAGGCCAGCAATGCCTCACAGAATGGGCAAGTAACTCCATCAGCTGGATTGATATCCCCCCTCCTCTCTCTCTACCTTTGGTTTGTGTTTCAATTGGACTGGCTTCATGGGTTTGACTTGACCAGGCCCGCCCTTTACTGGAAGAGAACGTGGTGGGGGAGCTGGTAGATCCGCGCTTAGACAAGCAATATTCTGAGCAGGAGGTCTGCGCCATGTTGCACGTGGTGTCCCTGTGCCTGCGGCGAGACCCCCACGCGAGGCCTCGGATGTCTCAGGTGAGTCCCATCACATGTTCAAGGTTGAACCTTCCATTTCTAGTAATTAATGGCGGTGGGTTTGGGCGAGAGCAGGTCCTTCGGATTCTTGAGGGCGACGGCATGGCGGAGCCGAGCTACCTCTCGACGCCCAGATACGACCGCGGAAGCTGGAGCGGTCGCATGTGGACGGACTCAGAGAAGAAGCTCTCCTGTGAGGAGGCTCTGAGAGCTGCTTACAGGGAGGAGAGGAGGAGGCCTTCCTCCTGCGAAGGGCTGCTCTGTAAGAAACAACCGACCAACTACCTCTTCCTTCCTTCTTTGTGTCTTTGTTTTCTTTTTATTCTTTTTTTTTTCCTACAGAAAAGAAGCTGGAAGAGGAGCTGCACTCGCCGGAGGGATTCGTTCGCTTGCGCTGACTTTTCTCAGGGTAACACGAGAGCAGAGCACCTCGAAACTCCATGTCTTCGCCCTGTATCATCCATCCATCTCTTTGTTTTCTGCGACTACTGGTTTTACATATAAAAAAACCCATCAGTTTCGGAGATGCCAAGCAGAATCTATCTGTTGTGTTCTTCGTCTGGTGTAATATTCCCTCTCGAGTAGAAGATGGCTTCGCAATGATAGATAGTTGCCCAATCAGCCAACGCAAAGGCCCTACCTTCTTCTTTTGCTCAACAATTCTGAATTGTAGTTTAGGGCTAAGACTCACCAAGGAAATTCTTCTAATATTTTCCATTTATAGATGGGCCCACTCATCCAACGCAAGAACCCTATTTTCTTCTACTCAACAATGATAAATTGTAGTTTAGGGCTCAGATTTACCAAGGAAATTCTTCTAATATTTTCCATTAATAGATGGGCCCACCAACGCAGGGGCCCTACCCTCTTCTAGTCAACAATGCTAAATTGCAGTTTAGGGCTCAGACGTACCAAGGAAATTCATCTAATATTTTCCACTTATAGATCGGCCCAATCTCCCAACTCAAGGGCCCTGCCTTCTTTAATTCATTATAGAAACCCCTTTTGACTAAGAAAGTTCATCTAATATTTTCTATTTATAGAAACCCCTTTTGACGGTGAGCAATGCAGGAATGGGAGACGGAAATCATAGCAGAGCTCATTAGGAACGATGTTCAAAACTCTCAGACGTACGTCGACGACTCCCTTAGACGACGAGCATGCGGATGAAGGAGCCGGTGGTGGTTAAAAGAAAGAAAAAAGAAAAAATAAACAGCGTCGAGCAAGTCTGTCTGTCACAAGGAAGGTTCGCTCTTCCTCTTCCCCTCCCACGGGGCGGCCTCACTGCTTCCCTCCAAGCGTGGGGAAGTGCCCCGGGTCGTCGATGGCCGGAGCCGCCGCGCCGAAGCCTCCGCCGCCACCGCCGCCGAAGTCGCCGCCGCCCCTGAACGGCCCTCGCTCGCCGCCGCCGCCACGCCCGCCGCGCCCGCCACGCCCGCCGCGGCCCCTGGGGCTGTAGTACCTCTCACCCTCTGCCGGCTTCAAGAACTGGTTGATGCTCACCGACTGTTTTCGGGCAGTAACCATTAATTATCAGGGAAACAACTCACACAGAGAGTTCTGCGGATGAAGAAGGTTGCATCATATACGTACCTTCTTGGCTCTCTCATCTCGTTCCGCATCCTTGCGCTTGGAATCCTTGTCGGAGCCCTTTTAGGAGGGGTTTGTATTAATTAGCCAAGGATTAGTGGGGAAACGCACAGAAAAACTCAAGGATTAGTGAAGGAAGGAAGGAACTGGTTTTCACTCACCAGCTTGATGAAGATGTCGTCGTTCCCCTTCTTGAGGGAGAGCTGCTGCATCGCCTCGAGCTCCTTGTCGACCTCGACCTTCCTCTCCTCGGCCTTGAGCGCCAACAGAGCCTTCCGCTTCTCCTCCCTTATTTTCTCGTACTCCTCCAGGGTCATCTCCTGATCATAGGTATCATAAATCGGTGAGAAACGAGCAGTATCATATATACTTGAACCAATTAATGCAATTCGGGTTCACGAAGAACAGACGAGAGGGAAAATAATCGATGTTTTTTCACCTAATTACGCAAAACATTAACAGAAGTTGGAATCAACAGGTGCAAATGAAAGGAAGATTGAGCCACTGATCAACGTATCTTCAATATCACAGACTGACCTTCTACAAACACTCGCATGAAGCTCTAACGAGAAAAATCTTTCCTCGGGGAAAAAGATCACTAAAAATTTAGCTGAGCTGAGCCCCCCCCTCCCGATCTCACAGATGAAGAAAGTAATTCAAAGAGCGGGATAAGAGGGACAACTATTCTTACAACTAAACTACTTTCGTTTGCAGGCACATTCAAGCGAGATAACCAAATAATTACATCGAATGCTGGTGGGTATCAAATATAATAAGATGCATCTTTGAACCTCGGTAGAAGACATCAGCTAGAGATCATTGGAAATCGTCCAGATCGGATTAGGAGTAGAAGTATTGAGTGTCTATCAAAATTTGTTGGTATCACTATCGGAGCAAAAGAAACAGATATCATTCCTGACCTCCCACAAGGGAAAAATTACATTTCCAGGGATGATACATCTAAAATGAAACCAACACTCCACAGCCGCACTCATCGATCCTTGAGTCCTCTTAATTACCAGTTCCTCATAAAAATAAATAAATAATATCAAATGGTAAATGTCTGTCAACTATCCCTGCCCGCATTGATTAATTGCAGAAAAAAACTCAAATATCTCCAGTCCCCGATAGAAACAGTCGAAGATAATATGTTGATATCTAGAGGGCAACAACGATTTTAGCCAACGAAAAGGGCAAACAAGCGTCTCTCAGAAACAAGACTCTGTAGCAGACCAGCATAGAACAACCTTCCCCCTTGCAACTCTTTAAAGCGTGCCCACTGCCATTATGCGTTGACTTTTGGAACAAAAGAGGACGGTTTTCTAGCAGTTAGAGTCTTGAAAAAAAAATTGAAATCAAAGCCATCCTGTTCTATACCAAACATAGCAGTGAATTTCGGTCACGAGGTAATCGTCACAAAAAAGGCCCCACGGTATCAACTGCTGTACCGAAATTTCTTCCAGTCATTATACATCGAGAGACAACCAATGATGATCTGTAAATCATATAAGCTGCAAAACAAACGGAGACTACTTAACAAACATGGACGCTTATGATCAAAACCCTCTTAGCACAAAAATTCGGCGCGTGAATGCTAGAATAATTGTCACAAACAACGATTAATTGCCAACCTAATAAGATGTGACATGTAGACTATAATGGACGGGGGACTGGATTACTCTCGAAGAATCAATGATGCAGTGTAAATTTAATCTAATGTAGATCCTGTCCAATAACTGAAAGGATTAGAACTGGATTAATTGAAAACAAACCTTTCACTGCCTACATATATGGGGGATTTATAAAATTCACTTGAAAGATTGACATTTGAGCTTAAAGTAGCACTAATAATGGATGGACCTTCAATGTCCCTATAACCTTCTGCTGGTAGGAAACTAGCGATAACCTTCTGCTGGAAAAAAAAATTCTAACAAAAACGATGACGGCATCATGCAATAATATCTTACCTTATCTTCTGGCTCCTTCTCTTCATTCTCATTGGCACCCTCCTTGTTTTCGTTGTTCGCATCTGATGCTGGCGCATCTACCTGCTCAAGTTGCTTCTCGGCATTCTTACCTTCCACGTTCACAATTTCTTCACCTTCCCTACTCCAATAAATTAACAATGAGAGTTATTCTTTTAAAAACAATATGAAATGGAATAAAAAACCCAACTGTTATGAGAAGAAACACCCAACTGTGGAAGCACATCGTCAGTTGGGGTTCCCCAATTGCCACGTCCAGAACCCTCACGCTTGAGCTCACTGCCACGGCCAGTGCCACTCCGACGTTCATAAAGTCTCCTTGGGGCGCGTTCAGAATCCCCTTCAACCTCTCCTCCTCGAAATCCACCACGGCGACCACCACGGTAGGGCTGACGTGGTCCCCCATAGGATGCACGCTCCCTGTCAACTGACTTCTCCGCATCGCCATCTTCTCCCCCGCCGCCACCGCCCCCACCGCCGCCATATGTTCCAGGAAAACCGTTCGCATTACCATTACCGTACTCCCTGTTCTGCTGGCTGGGGAAGCCTCCACGGCCCCTTCCACGCCCCGGTCCTCCTCGGCCACCACCAATACCACCTCCTCGTGCTGGCTCGGTGCTGCCTCTGGCATCCCTTGCTACAGTAACCAACCAAAGACTAATAGATAAGGCGTAAAATCACACTTCTCAATGACACAACGAATCAGCACGTAAACGAGAAATCTACATTCGGCCACACAGAAAAAAAGCGACTGAATACCGAGCAAGCAAAACCCTAACATTAGCCGCATCGCCTCGAATCAAAACACCAAAGAGGCTAAAAAATCAGCGGGACCGTTCAGTACATGGAAAAACCATCGGAGGAACGCACCAGCAAGGGTCGGAGGGGCGGGCTTCGTAGGAAGCTTCGCCGCTGCCGGCACCGCTGCGGCGGCCGCAGGGGCTGGCTTCTTAGCGACGACCTTCTGCTGTTGGACAGAGATCAGATGCGACGGATCGTCGTTGTCATCGTCTCCGAGGATATCGAAAGGGTTGGCGGTGGCCATCTCCCCAAAAATAGCAGCAAGGTGTGGCCCGGCGAGTGACGGATGGGTGAACCCTTAACCCTAGTCCGAGACGGACCTCGCCATGTATCGCTCCCAAGCCCTTTTCCACGAGCTTCGAACCAGGTGGGGAAGCAGATTAGGGTTTTGCGGCGGCGGCGAGATGAGCGCAGGAAAGAGTAGTCTCAGCTGAAAGACAACGAAAGAACCCTAGCTGTATCCACTCTACCATATATGGAGTGAGGCCTCGCCTCCCTCCCTCTCCCCCTAGGACAAAATATTTTATTATTTTCCTCCTTATCCCCCTCATTAAATGACCAAAAAGGTCCATAAGTTTCTAATAATTATACAAATACCTGGAAAGACCCCACGGATAAGATCTGTAGGCTTCCAGCGCACTCTGGACCGTATGATCCGACTTACCCCCTGATCGGATTCATCTTTCGGTTTCGCGGGTAGATTGGGGACCATCACCGAGGCCGTCGATACACCGGACCCAACCGTCGTTGATCGGCACACTAATTAATTAGATTCTCTCTCTCTCTCTCTCTCTGAAACCTCCGTGCGGTTAAAGTCGATGGACGGGGATGGCCATCTATCTTTCTGCCTTCTGACGTTGCGGAGGAAGCGTTGGAGGGGATGATGATGCGGGGAAGACGAGCCGATCTCCTCCACTGACGTTATTCAGTCAATAGCGAGGTATTCCGTCCACATTCCCTCCATTAATGAGAGTTCTTCGATTGGTCGGATCTCGTCGGCATTCCACGTAATAATGTTGCGCCGTTCAGTCCACCTGGTGATATGGTTGACACACAACTACTTTCTCGAACGGCGTTTAGGCGAGCTCATCATTTGTGAGTTCTTGCTTGTTTATGGTGACAAATCTGAACGATTCCTTCGGCTGGTGGCACGGCGCGGATGTCTGATCTTCTTTGTTGATTTAGAACTCTTAACTGTTTAGGGATAATGCAGAATGATCAGATCGAGTCGGACACGCATTGATCCAATCTTACACGTTATTGATTGCGTCATAGTTTAGACCAAGCGTGCTCGACAGATAAAGATTGCGGACTAGTCGTACGAGTGGCCGGCCCCCCGTCCCTGGCCTTCTTGATTTTCACACCAAAGAGCGTTCTATTCTTGTTTCTAGCGTGGAATTCGAGCCGAAAACATCAATTCAAGAAAGGTATCCTGATCTTCGTCGAACGGAGGTTGTATCGGTTCATAGATTTTTCTTATTCGCTCCGTTGGCGCCCAAGAAAATACAATGGGGAGTACGGAGATTATTTCCTGGTCCATTGTTCATTCAACAAGATGTGATCCTCAGGAGCCCTCTCATAACTGCCAACACAAGAGGAGCTTTTCAAAGAAAGGTAGTGGATACAGCGCCGTTGGAGATTGACAGCCGAGTTTCCCTCGAGATGCCGACGGAAGACGAGGAAAGAAGGAGGCAACAGCGACAGGAGACTCCCTTTATCGCTCCCTATCTTTCAGACTGGAAGAAGGATTTCCATCCCACAGGCCTTGTACTTTGGCGTGTCACCACTTCAACTTGGCAGGGAAGTACTGCAAGAGAGAACAATCACACAGCCACTTCAGGTTACAGACGAGGGAATGAAAGAATCAGAGGAGCGCCGTTCACAGTCAGTCAATGATTCAATGAGAACCCGCCCACCTTCTCGATGAGGGACAGGTAGTAGGGCTTCACACTCTCGACGTCGATCCTGACCTTGCTCTTGCTGTAGAGATCGTACTTGCTGAAACCACAGAGGCGGCAGTCAGAGGCTAGAGAGCGAAGAAGGGAACTTGGGGAAGAAGGCCGCGTTCAAAGGACCACTGACTTGAAAACGTGCAGCCATTTCAGGTTCTCCTTATCCTCCTCGTTCATCAGAAAGGAGTACGCTCCAGACTTGTGCAAGGCTGAGATTTTTGAATCGTGTTAGCCGGAGGACAAGGGGAGATTATGAACTGGGGTCTGACGAAGTTGATGGAGTGTGGCTCACGGTAGAAGGAGTGGTAGCGGATGATGAACAGCCCAGCCGAAGGAAGGGTCGTCTTGTTCTTCTTCGCAACCTGAGTTTCAGAACGCAGAGCATCGTCAGCCCTGGGCACACTCCAGAAAATGGAGATTCTGCCATTGATCTCCCATTTTTTTGGAGGTGGATACCGACCAAGTACATGTAGTCGTCGTGGCCCCACGACATCATCACGTTGTTGAGCCCGCAGCCCTCGGCGTACACCCCGAGCTTCGTGCTGTACTCCGGGTTGGCGCTGTCTGGATTTTCTTTGAAGTACTGAGGCCAAGATCAGACCAAGAAGCCAGCTCGTCAGGCTATCATGAAGAAGAAGAAGAAGAAGAAGAAGAAGAAGAAGAAGAAGAAGAAGAAGAAGAAGAAGAGGAGGAGGAGGAGGAAGACCTTGTAGTGAACGTTGGATTGGTCGAAGGCGCAGCCGACGGGGAAGGTGTCGCCGACGACGGCCCACTGCGGGAGCTGCCCGAAGGAGGGGTGGAGGAGGACCTTCCCCAGATCTGATTGCAGGAGATGGGTCAGTCGGATAGATGATATGGATGAATTACAGGGCTGGCCATGGATGGATGGTTGAATTCCTCTCTCTCTCTCTCTCTCTCTCTCTAACTGACCGTGGATGAGGCCGGTGAGGTGGAGCCAGTCCTCGTCGGGGTAGTCCTTGCGGATGGCCTCCGCCGTCTGCAGCAGGTGCTCGATCTGGGGCTCGTCCAGGTCCGGGTCGCTCTCGTCCACGAACTCGTTCAGCAGCTCGCAGCACTCCCACACGCTCATCTCTACCCGGTCCAGCTTCCCGTACTCCTCCCTCATCCTCTTCACCTGCCCGACGAGACAGTGCAGTTCAGATCAGATCAGATCAGATCAGGCAAGAAGGAGAGTGGGGGAGAAGGAAAAGAAGAAAGAAGCAAAAGAAAGGGTCTGATGAGTGGTGCCCACAAAGTCGAAGGTCTGGTGAGTGTGGTTCAGCCGGTAGAACTCCTCCACCGATGCCTTCCTTTGCGACTCGCCATTGTAGTCCCTGAATGTCTGCCCGAAGGACTCGCCATGAAATTTAGTAATTTCATCAAAGTATAAGTGTGCTATTTTAGAGGCATAAGAAGTTCTGGAATAAGAAAAAAATGTGCCATCTTAGAGAAACTACCAATAAGAACAAAAATAAAATCATACTTCTTGGGGGTTATTGGTAATCTTAGTACAAAACTCATGCTCACATCCTCGCATGATTGTTTTGGGACATTTAGGGGTTTATATCAACCTCTTGTCTAGATAATTTTGTACAAAATTCATGCTCACGTGCAAGTGTAACATTGTGAGATAAGTTTCGCTACATCTCACCACATCAACAAAAACACTCTTCCATAGTGTCAATAGTTTTGTCATGTATGAAGTGTCATGTAAGCTCACCCACATGTATCTCCCATATTAGAAAATCTCTAGAGGATTGTGATATATATAAACATTGCTTTCTAAAAAAATAACATCTTAAATTATGTTGTCCTTATATTCTCTAAATGGGTGCCCATCATTGATGGCAACAATGATTGCTACACAATCTGGACACATCTAGTAAGCCTCCTTTAGCCTCTCAAAACTTGCAACCTTCAACATAAGGCATTAGACTCATCGATATGGAGGTTATTGGTTGGGCATTGGGTTGTTACATAGTCATACCCATGACACTTAAAACAGTTCACTCTAAAGGTACTCTCTCACGTGGTTGTTCTACTAGTCATTTACCTTTGTCATGTGGTTGTTCTCATGTGGTCTTATTCATGGTAAGAATTTACAAATTTTCATGGTTAGTTTTAGTCTCTTCAATAGCTTGAATCTAGAAATGAGATGATTGTGACTATGAGTTAATACATACAAGGGGGGGGGGGGCATGTGGAAGTTATCTAAGTCTAGGATCAGATAATAAACTTTTATAGTTAATATGTATATATGTTTCTCTTAGCTTAATCTTGATCTCAACTTAATTCTCAATGGGGGGGACATGTGAAAATTATCTAAGTGTAGGACTATATAATAAACTTCTTATAATGTACAAATATCTATAACAAAGTGTTTATTTATCAAATCTTTTCTCACTTCAATTTTGAAGCGAGATATGGTGATAGTGAAATCTTCATCGACTCACAATTAAGTAATAACTTGTTGAGTTACATTACATAGTTAATTGCACGACAATTGTCTTATATAATATTTTATCATTGATCTATGAATCTTATTTTATATTTAATAGATATATATTTCTCTCTTAACTTAATCTTGATCTCAACTTAATTATCTATGGGTTCTTAACCTATACATTCTAAAAGATGATTTGGGTTCTGTCAATAAGTATTAACAAATCTCACTAACTTCGAATTGACAAATCTAATCTTCCTAGCCTCTGACATTTCATACCATCCAAACTTACTATCCATGCCAGCCTCTCACTCTAAATAAACCTTAATTCTAAGAACCCTTAAATGTGAAATCATCAACCCTGGTGTTCTTGTAAGAAGTATTGGAGTTAGGAGGATCATCATTATATCTATTCCTTACATGTTAATTATCTCTATGGAGGTTTCAAGCTCTACATTGTTTGAAGGAAAGAATTGCGTGTTGGCCAAAAGAGATGTCAAGTTATATACTGACTTATATCATGTCCATTCTATTCTAAGTGTTTTAGTTTATCATGTATTAATTTACTCCATTTGGTAACTTCTCCCTCCTCTCTCTCTCTCTCTCTCTCTCTCTCTCTCTCTCTCTCTCTCTCTCTCTCTCTCTCTCTCTCTCTCTCTCTCTTTCTCTCTGTGCTGGGACGCGGTGGTCAATGTGATCGGTGAGGGTCAATGACCTGTCTTGACCAAAGAGCTACCCTTGCTGCTTGTGGGCCTCACTGGTACTAGTCAAGTGGCCGGCCGACATGTGAACTCACGGGGAATCATGGGACCCAAATGGGGAGGCCCACCTACCTTGGTGATTAAACCTCAGTCAACAATCGTGGATTCACATAATGCATGCCATGCCCACCAAAAGATAGATAAGGAGAGAGAGAGAGAGAGAGAGAGAGATAGAGAGAGAGAGAGAGAAACAGCTGCCAAATTCAATACAATCCGATATGAGATTTTTGTCTAGTTAAAAACCATGCAAAGTGGAGAATGCAAACGTGAGTCCACTGTAATTCTAACGCAGCGGGCGATCATGGCCTTTGGAATTGAAAGAGTATAGGATGGTACCAAATTGCAATTTCAGAGAGATGAAAGACTGGTACACTGCTCCAGTGCTAGATGCCGCCACGTAGCTTCTCCATGGATGATCATACTCTTTTTTTTGGACTGCTCGCCCTGAGACATGAGAGATCGGTCGAATTCAATGGTGAAGCAAAGGCATCTCGTAGAAGTTGAAATGAAGCTAATCAAGTGTCGGGAATATGATCCATGAACTCTAGATGAGGATGGTCGGGCGTGGACGAGGCTTAAGTAGATCACTTGTCTCGGAAGTAACTAAAGATCAGATAGAAAATGGCCATGTCAAATCCATTCACAATGTCTGATTTAGAAGGGAAGGCATATGATCGAACTCATTCATGTGTGAATCTTCAAGGACCAAATATATATATATATATATATATATATATATATAGAGAGAGAGAGAGAGAGAGAGAGAGAGAGAGAGAGAAGCTTTAAAATATCTGAAGCTATCACAAGCAGGGAGCAACCAGTGAGCACGAACTAGAATCCAAGAGGAGCATCTTTTTATGAAGAAGGGCAGACTAATATTCATACTTCACGTAGAGAAAAGAGGAATTGAGCTTGGCCAGTAGACTCACCCGGGTGTCCACGGGCATTGGCTATTGGGAGGCGCAACGTATTGTTTGGCTTATGAGTAGGACCCTGTGACAAAGAAAAAAAAGATCGGCATTTTCATGGGCATATAAATATCTGAAATTTCCGAAGATGACGTGAGGATTATACTCAGAGCTCTTGTGACAACCCACTCACCGGTACATGCGCAGGCTCCTTTGAACGTTGAGATTGTTGATACTTCGGTGTCGTCCAATCAAATACGTAGTCAAACTGAAAACCTACGAACGAGGGGACGTCTCCAAGATTAGTGGTGATTACAACTCCGTGACGTAAACGTCACGGCTTGTGTAAGTATAAATATATAGACATTAATCATCTTACGTTCGCGCTTAAAGAGACCATGAAATATTTCTCTCAAGTAAGCATAGTTAGGTTTGTCGTCAAAGCAGAGGGAGCGGCAATAATAGAAATATGATGCAAATTCTATAGGATATCCATGACACAGGGCCTACAAGAGAGATGAACGTAGTGTTATTTAGAAGAAGGGAAGAGAGAGATAAAGAGAGAGAGAGAGAGAGAGAGGATGAATCGTCGTAAGATACCACTCATTTTTATTTTTTTACGATTTTTGGGTAATACCTCAATCGGCATGGAAACCTTCTTTTCACTAATTTTTTCGTATTTTTGCCTTTCAGTGCCTCCTTTCAGGTCTTCCCATGTTAGGCTGAAGAAAGGCAAAGAAAATTAGCAACTAATAAAATAAATACACGCATAAATATTTTGCCGACAGTTGGGGAAGAAAAGATTACCTTCCTCTTAACAAATACATGAGAACATAGCCGAGTGACTCTAGATCATCCCTCCTACCTTGTTCTTATCACCCAAAGAAAGGGCTTTCAATGCTTGCAATTCCCGTGGTAAATTGATCGAATATGGCACATGAAATAAATTAATGTTGGCCACATACCTCTACCACAATGGGCATATCTCCCTGTCCGTTTCAAACTCTTATTCTCTCTATGATGATTTGAAGACACATTAGACATCGCAAATAAGAACTCTCAAGTATGTGCAGAAATAAGAAGGGGGTAGGAAACACTTGCACAAAATATCCAAGAACAAAAGCAAGCTTCTCATTGCGATCAGCTTCAGTTCAAAAATATCTAAGAATTCCAACCAACCAAAGCAAGCAAGCGGCAAATAAATATTTCTTTCATGCAAAATAGACATGAGTGGACGCATCTCCAAAGATTATACATGGAAATCCACAGCAACGTATCAATGATTCTGTCATGCAACATGGTCCTAAAGAAAACCATCCAATTGTGTAGATGTGCAACTATCAATCCACCCCATCCATCTATGGTGATTTCATGTTGGTTTTGTGTTGGAGGCTTTGCATCCCATCGTTACCCTTGTACCGGGCATTTAAGTAAATTTAATATTCCATAGATTAACAACAAAAGTTCAGCGAACAAATCTTATTTATGAATATGAAAACTATCTAGATACCTGTGTGAGATGTGCTGATGTGTATTTGTATCTATAAATTTCTTTCCATGGCCGAAGCCAATTATGTACACCTAAATTGAAGAAATAAAATTGATTAGGCCGCATTATAGGATGATAGTAGCACTCTCAAATAAAATTATAAGAAATTTACTTAAACCCAACCTTATTTGCATGTCTTCCCATGCCCATGAGAAAATTCTTAGGCTTTATATTTCGATGCAGAAGAGATTTACAATGAACATACTCTATCCTCTTGATCTGATAAATATCAAGAAAATAGTATATACAAGAAAAATATGTAAAACTAGAATATCGTGCTTATATTATAATGGTTGAGGAATTTTTTTGAAAAGAATCTACCATTTGGTCAGCGAGCATTAGGACACTCTTCAAAGATAGTTTTCCACCACATTGATTGACAAGATCCTCGAGACTTGGTCCTAATAAGTCCATCACGAGAACATTATAGTCACGTTCAACATCATACCATCTCACGTGCGGAATTCCAGCTACACAATTGAAAAGAAAGTTAATCCCGTGTCGAAAATAAAACAAGATAGATTACACGTAACTTTTGGCAATAATAGTTTATTACTTCCTCCTAAAAGGATTTTGTACAGCTTTAATTCACGTTGTATTTGCGGATGGTCTGTCCTTCTATCTTCCTGGAAAAAGGGGAAGAAGATAAAGACACCATACTTAAAAGCAATTTTTGTAGGAAAACCGCCCACTATACAAAAAATATTAAAAATATGATATAAAGGGGGCAATTAATTATCAGTCAATTTATTGCTAAACACATAGGGGAACTTAAGATTAATATAAATGTGGTATATGATTGAATAATTGTGAAATTGAATTCATTTTGATACACAATAAAATAGAATTCAAATGAGGATGATGCTCTCTCTTTGGTCTATAACCTTTCACTATTGTCTTTAATGTGCTAATTGCATACCATTATTGACGAGTGAAAAGAAGCAAAAATTCATGCGTAAATTCCTCATAAGAATCTATTAATACAAGATAGGAGAACATATTGGCAAAAGGAATTAAAGGTCAATAGAGTAATATCCACTTCTTTGATAAGAAAGAGAAATTATTTTTAAGACGATGGACATAGCCTTTCAAAGATAGAAACTCTACCACATGAAAAAATAAGCTGTACTAATGAAGGAAAATGTACGAATTTGTGGAAAAAATATAAAAAATTCCCAATGTTCCCATAGGTAATTGATAGAAATAAGAACAACGTTTCAAGAAGTCCAAATGTTTGTAATTTGTTGGGCACACTTCTTTGATAGAAATGCATCAACCCTATCTAGTTATTTATATGGAAACTACCAAATAGTTGTCTTCAAATGACAACCACAAAGAACAGACTAGACCTACTTTTTTTGTGTTAATACGAGGCCCACCAAATCTATATTCAAATAATTTCCATCGATCCATGTCGTAGAATTACTAGTCCCTATTTAAACTTTTGTGGTTTCCTATACATGCGACTGTATAGATATTTAGTCTAAGAACCTGAGGAGAGGCTGATGATTCAAATTATGAAAGTTCATCTAGTGTATTGATTTATTTTAAAGCTTCTCAATAGTTTCATGAAACTAAAAAAATCAAACATAGATACCTCCAACAGCAAAAGCATACAAGTTTTAGAATGAAATTGTGACACCAAAGAGGATATTACAATTCAAACTTATTTTATAGAGAAAAAAATAATTTAAGCACAAAACTCAAATGTTGAGTTATGAGTTAAATCAAAATTATTTTGATAATTTATAAATATTAATATAAAATCATTTTATGATATGAAATATAAAGTTAATTCGAGATTGATATCTTGGATGAGATTAAAGAGTATAGATTATTAGTATATATATTGAATGAAATTTTAATAAAAAGACTAAGATGTATAAATATTAAATTGATAACTTAGACAGTAAAAAATATCTCATACAATTTCAAAATTCTCATTAGAGACATAAATGTTAAAATATCTAAGTATAAATACAATAAAATATATGTATGAAGTAAATATTTAGTCTTTTATGTATCATATGACTTCAACAATATAGGCATATGAGTAACTAACAGAAATCTCTTTGAATGAGGAGTCAAATGGAATGAATTTTGGAGAAAATTATTAAGTGATTGATTTATAATTGATTTTAAAATACTACTAAAGTAATATTTTTGCCTAAGGACAAAATAATTTGAAAGTTTAACTTATCTAACTAAAATGATTTTATCTAAGAAAATATATTACAAATTTAGGTTTTCAAGTATTCAATGGAAAGCTTACCAAAAGAGGAATTCAAATCTAAATACTATGCATCAAAATTCATAGTATTAAGAGAGTTATCATTTTTTCAAACCTTATGTCATTTTTGTGTATTTTTCAAGATCCACACATAGTTTGTTAAGGATCACCTAAATCCAAACATTTGGCTTAATTAGGGCCAAAAACTAAAAGGAGACATTTTGTCCAAATTAGATAGTAATAAAAATAAAGGATCTTCAAATGATGATGGATGTTTCAAAAGATGTTCTTCTTTTGCGTCACCTCTTCTCGAGTCTTGAACAATTAAAAGCAAAATTAAGTAGTTTGAAGAGAACTATGGATGTCATTTGGAGTTTAAAACACTTCATCCCATCTTAAGTACCCCAACAATTGTCGGTGCACCGAAAAAACATTTGAAGGCTATGGCAACTTCATTCTAGTGTTTGTTTATTTTTATTTTTGATTTGTAATGTATGTGATGTGTCATTAACATAATCACATGGGTCATTCAAGCTTGTGTGGCATGTCTAGAACAAAAGGATCTATAACTTCTAAGTTGAATGTTCTAGGTATAGAGGTTATAGGGTCACAAAGCCTAGAGATGTAAGCGGTTCTTGATTTCAACAAAATCAATTGTATTCTAATAGTGGAATAGTAAAATCTAAGTGGATTCCTCAAAAGTGGATGTAGGCAAAAAGAGTTTGGTCAAACTATTATAAAATCAGATGTTCAAAAATTCGTCTTGATTATCTCGTAATTATATATTAGTTTATAACTATACTTTAACATTAATATATAAAAATAAAAATATTATATTTAATTAAATAAAATATGAAAAAATTAATTCACCCCATATCCTTTTGATTTATCAAGTCATCTAACAATCAACACAAATCACCATCATTATGGCTCCAACCATAATGATGTCATAATTTGTGGGAAATTTATAGCTCACTAGATGGCTAGATAAATCAAGAGGGAAGGGGGTGAATTGATTTCTATTTTTTTAATAATTAATTATAATATTTTTCATTTTATGATATATAAATATAAGATAAATTAAGAATAATGTGAGCACTGGATTTTTATAGTTGTTTGACCAAATTCATTTGGGCTACATCCACTTTTGAGAAAATCACCTCAATTCTAGTATTCTACTATCATAATACACTTGATTTTATACAGATTAAGAACCCTTCACATCAATAAATTTCATGGGCATGTGATTACCTCACTTATAACTCTGATCTTTGCAGTCCTAGATTTTTTTCATTGCAAGCACACCACAAGTACATCACAACCTATGTGACTACAGTGATAACATACTATGAGTGTTTCAACTTATTCACATATTGCAGATCAAAAAAAAAAAACAAACAAACAACTAAAATGAAGTTACCATAATCTTCAAATTCATTTTGGTACACCATGAGTTGTTGTACTTGATCAATGTTGGGTTGAAGGAAGAAGTATTTGACACTCCAAATGATAGTCACAACACCCTTTAAGTAATTTGATTTTGTATTTGGTTCTTTGAAATTTGAGAGGAGAAATATCTTTGGAAATGGCCTTTGCTATTTAAAAATTATATATTTTCTTATTACCCTATTTGGGTGGAATGTCCCTTCCTAAGTTAAGCTAGAACACTCCCTTTTGGCCCATATTGAGTCAAATAATTGGGCTCTATAAAATATAGAAAAATGATTGTAATTTTTTTTTAAAATAACTCCCTTAATACTTTAAGTTCTGGTATGTTTTTTAGTTTTTAATTCCTCTTTAAATTAGTTTTCTATAATTAGTTGAATTTTCATGTCTATGACAGTACCTAGATATTTTTCTTCAAATTTATTTAATTTGACTCCTCATTCAAAGAACTTTCTATTAGTTACTCATATGCATGTATAAGCAAAGTTATTTGATAAAAAAAAATCAAATATTAGAACTTTCATATAAGATTATGATAGATTTACCTCATATAGACTATTTATTATATTTATATTAAAATATTCTAATATTTCTATCTATGATGAGAATTTGAAATAGTATGAGTTATTTCCCATGGTCTAGAGCATGAGAAATATATGTATTCTAATATTTAATATTTCTATACCTTAGCCTTTAGGTTGAAATTCTCTTGCATATATGTACTCATAATCTAGGCTATTTAATCTCATCCAAAATATCAATTTTTCATCTAAATTTACATTTTATATCATCAATTTCATGATTTTAAATTAATGACTAGAAGTCATCAAAATAATATTGAGTTAGTCCATAACTCAACAAAATCTATAGAGTTCTCACAAAATATACTATATGAAAACAACAATTGTCGAATATGTTAAAGTGTGTCTACTCTCACTTTAACATGGGCATATGATGGAGGTTTACTCAGAATTGAAAACATCTCCACGAAATTGTACAACATATTATTTATTTTGAAAATCAAATGCTGTTCTTTATGACTCCTCAAAAGAAAACAAAAAGGTTTACTAAGTATTGATAAATTAACGGTTTATAAGTTATTGAAGAAGAAAAATAATAAAAACATCAACCACCATCAATCATGCATAGAAAAGCACAAAACCCCACATGTCTAAATAGCTCCAATGTAACATGAAGAAGATAAACTACAACTCGTGATGAAAACTTTAATAGAAAATTATCTCCCATTTAAAGAAGTCAATGTCCTAAAATTTTCACAATAAAAAAATGGGTTAAATACGTCATAATCTTCAATTTACATCTACATCCAAAAATCAAAAGAATAAATAAATAATTGCTTGTTTATTCAGTAAAATATAATCAAAGTTGCAGAATAACGCATGTTGGGACATATTAAGAAAGTTCCAGGATAACGATCCATCCAACAGCAGAAACTTACAAGTTTAATGGCCACTTCTTCGTTTGTTTGGATATCAGTCCCTGCATAGGGGCAAGTTAGAAGTTCCTCGGAAAAATTTGAAATCTTGCGACGACACCTTGGAGAGCATAAATAGAATCAAAGCTAAGAGAAAAGAATGAAAATACAAGAAAAAAGGAACCTTTGTAAATCTTCCCAGATGATCCTCCCCCAATCTTTTTACCGAGGCGAAATTTATTGCCAACCTGCGTGTCCATGCTCACGGTAATTGGAAGTAAAATACCTCTCTGACGCCAAACCGAAGAGATCAACCTCGACCGATACCTTAAACCAAGAACAAAAGGGACACAATTCAGAGAGACTGACGGCGACGCTAATTACGACGTAAAATAATTTAGACGTATCTACAGACCAACCTGGCGCCAATATTACTCTTTCACTGCGTCGCATCAAACTCTCGCTTATAATCAACGATGAGAGGTGGATATGAACTACGATCGGGAACCGTGAGGGTTCCCGGGAGGGAAGAGGGTAACTGGTAGCAACCCTCGGAGCACAGACGAGAAAAGCTAGGCCGGTGGGAGGTCACGATAGCGGAGGATTAGGTACTCTCTCTCTCTCCGCTTAGGACAAAATATTTTATTATTTTCCTCCTTATCACCCTCATTAAATGACCAAAACGGTCCATAAGTTTCTAATAATTATACAAATACCTGGAAAGACCCCACGGATAAGATCTGTAGGCTTCCAGCGCACTCTGGACCGTATGATCCGACTTACCCCCTGATCGGATTCATCTTTCGGTTTCGCGGGTAGATTGGGGACCATCACCGAGGCCGTCGATACACCGGACCCAACCGTCGTTGATCGGCACACTAATTAATTAGATTCTCTCTCTCTCTCTCTCTCTGAAACCTCCGTGCGGTTAAAGTCGATGGACGGGGATGGCCATCTATCTTTCTGCCTTCTGACGTTGCGGAGGAAGCGTTGGAGGGGATGATGATGCGGGGAAGACGAGCCGATCTCCTCCACTGACGTTATTCAGTCAATAGCGAGGTATTCCGTCCACATTCCCTCCATTAATGAGAGTTCTTCGATTGGTCGGATCTCGTCGGCATTCCACGTAATAATGTTGCGCCGTTCAGTCCACCTGGTGATATGGTTGACACACAACTACTTTCTCGAACGGCGTTTAGGCGAGCTCATCATTTGTGAGTTCTTGCTTGTTTATGGTGACAAATCTGAACGATTCCTTCGGCTGGTGGCACGGCGCGGATGTCTGATCTTCTTTGTTGATTTAGAACTCTTAACTGTTTAGGGATAATGCAGAATGATCAGATCGAGTCGGACACGCATTGATCCAATCTTACACGTTATTGATTGCGTCATAGTTTAGACCAAGCGTGCTCGACAGATAAAGATTGCGGACTAGTCGTACGAGTGGCCGGCCCCCCGTCCCTGGCCTTCTTGATTTTCACACCAAAGAGCGTTCTATTCTTGTTTCTAGCGTGGAATTCGAGCCGAAAACATCAATTCAAGAAAGGTATCCTGATCTTCGTCGAACGGAGGTTGTATCGGTTCATAGATTTTTCTTATTCGCTCCGTTGGCGCCCAAGAAAATACAATGGGGAGTACGGAGATTATTTCCTGGTCCATTGTTCATTCAACAAGATGTGATCCTCAGGAGCCCTCTCATAACTGCCAACACAAGAGGAGCTTTTCAAAGAAAGGTAGTGGATACAGCGCCGTTGGAGATTGACAGCCGAGTTTCCCTCGAGATGCCGACGGAAGACGAGGAAAGAAGGAGGCAACAGCGACAGGAGACTCCCTTTATCGCTCCCTATCTTTCAGACTGGAAGAAGGATTTCCATCCCACAGGCCTTGTACTTTGGCGTGTCACCACTTCAACTTGGCAGGGAAGTACTGCAAGAGAGAACAATCACACAGCCACTTCAGGTTACAGACGAGGGAATGAAAGAATCAGAGGAGCGCCGTTCACAGTCAGTCAATGATTCAATGAGAACCCGCCCACCTTCTCGATGAGGGACAGGTAGTAGGGCTTCACACTCTCGACGTCGATCCTGACCTTGCTCTTGCTGTAGAGATCGTACTTGCTGAAACCACAGAGGCGGCAGTCAGAGGCTAGAGAGCGAAGAAGGGAACTTGGGGAAGAAGGCCGCGTTCAAAGGACCACTGACTTGAAAACGTGCAGCCATTTCAGGTTCTCCTTATCCTCCTCGTTCATCAGAAAGGAGTACGCTCCAGACTTGTGCAAGGCTGAGATTTTTGAATCGTGTTAGCCGGAGGACAAGGGGAGATTATGAACTGGGGTCTGACGAAGTTGATGGAGTGTGGCTCACGGTAGAAGGAGTGGTAGCGGATGATGAACAGCCCAGCCGAAGGAAGGGTCGTCTTGTTCTTCTTCGCAACCTGAGTTTCAGAACGCAGAGCATCGTCAGCCCTGGGCACACTCCAGAAAATGGAGATTCTGCCATTGATCTCCCATTTTTTTGGAGGTGGATACCGACCAAGTACATGTAGTCGTCGTGGCCCCACGACATCATCACGTTGTTGAGCCCGCAGCCCTCGGCGTACACCCCGAGCTTCGTGCTGTACTCCGGGTTGGCGCTGTCTGGATTTTCTTTGAAGTACTGAGGCCAAGATCAGACCAAGAAGCCAGCTCGTCAGGCTATCATGAAGAAGAAGAAGAAGAAGAAGAAGAAGAAGAAGAAGAAGAAGAAGAAGAAGAAGAAGAGGAGGAGGAGGAGGAAGACCTTGTAGTGAACGTTGGATTGGTCGAAGGCGCAGCCGACGGGGAAGGTGTCGCCGACGACGGCCCACTGCGGGAGCTGCCCGAAGGAGGGGTGGAGGAGGACCTTCCCCAGATCTGATTGCAGGAGATGGGTCAGTCGGATAGATGATATGGATGAATTACAGGGCTGGCCATGGATGGATGGTTGAATTCCTCTCTCTCTCTCTCTCTCTCTCTCTAACTGACCGTGGATGAGGCCGGTGAGGTGGAGCCAGTCCTCGTCGGGGTAGTCCTTGCGGATGGCCTCCGCCGTCTGCAGCAGGTGCTCGATCTGGGGCTCGTCCAGGTCCGGGTCGCTCTCGTCCACGAACTCGTTCAGCAGCTCGCAGCACTCCCACACGCTCATCTCTACCCGGTCCAGCTTCCCGTACTCCTCCCTCATCCTCTTCACCTGCCCGACGAGACAGTGCAGTTCAGATCAGATCAGATCAGATCAGGCAAGAAGGAGAGTGGGGGAGAAGGAAAAGAAGAAAGAAGCAAAAGAAAGGGTCTGATGAGTGGTGCCCACAAAGTCGAAGGTCTGGTGAGTGTGGTTCAGCCGGTAGAACTCCTCCACCGATGCCTTCCTTTGCGACTCGCCATTGTAGTCCCTGAATGTCTGCCCGAAGGACTCGCCATGAAATTTAGTAATTTCATCAAAGTATAAGTGTGCTATTTTAGAGGCATAAGAAGTTCTGGAATAAGAAAAAAATGTGCCATCTTAGAGAAACTACCAATAAGAACAAAAATAAAATCATACTTCTTGGGGGTTATTGGTAATCTTAGTACAAAACTCATGCTCACATCCTCGCATGATTGTTTTGGGACATTTAGGGGTTTATATCAACCTCTTGTCTAGATAATTTTGTACAAAATTCATGCTCACGTGCAAGTGTAACATTGTGAGATAAGTTTCGCTACATCTCACCACATCAACAAAAACACTCTTCCATAGTGTCAATAGTTTTGTCATGTATGAAGTGTCATGTAAGCTCACCCACATGTATCTCCCATATTAGAAAATCTCTAGAGGATTGTGATATATATAAACATTGCTTTCTAAAAAAATAACATCTTAAATTATGTTGTCCTTATATTCTCTAAATGGGTGCCCATCATTGATGGCAACAATGATTGCTACACAATCTGGACACATCTAGTAAGCCTCCTTTAGCCTCTCAAAACTTGCAACCTTCAACATAAGGCATTAGACTCATCGATATGGAGGTTATTGGTTGGGCATTGGGTTGTTACATAGTCATACCCATGACACTTAAAACAGTTCACTCTAAAGGTACTCTCTCACGTGGTTGTTCTACTAGTCATTTACCTTTGTCATGTGGTTGTTCTCATGTGGTCTTATTCATGGTAAGAATTTACAAATTTTCATGGTTAGTTTTAGTCTCTTCAATAGCTTGAATCTAGAAATGAGATGATTGTGACTATGAGTTAATACATACAAGGGGGGGGGGGGCATGTGGAAGTTATCTAAGTCTAGGATCAGATAATAAACTTTTATAGTTAATATGTATATATGTTTCTCTTAGCTTAATCTTGATCTCAACTTAATTCTCAATGGGGGGGACATGTGAAAATTATCTAAGTGTAGGACTATATAATAAACTTCTTATAATGTACAAATATCTATAACAAAGTGTTTATTTATCAAATCTTTTCTCACTTCAATTTTGAAGCGAGATATGGTGATAGTGAAATCTTCATCGACTCACAATTAAGTAATAACTTGTTGAGTTACATTACATAGTTAATTGCACGACAATTGTCTTATATAATATTTTATCATTGATCTATGAATCTTATTTTATATTTAATAGATATATATTTCTCTCTTAACTTAATCTTGATCTCAACTTAATTATCTATGGGTTCTTAACCTATACATTCTAAAAGATGATTTGGGTTCTGTCAATAAGTATTAACAAATCTCACTAACTTCGAATTGACAAATCTAATCTTCCTAGCCTCTGACATTTCATACCATCCAAACTTACTATCCATGCCAGCCTCTCACTCTAAATAAACCTTAATTCTAAGAACCCTTAAATGTGAAATCATCAACCCTGGTGTTCTTGTAAGAAGTATTGGAGTTAGGAGGATCATCATTATATCTATTCCTTACATGTTAATTATCTCTATGGAGGTTTCAAGCTCTACATTGTTTGAAGGAAAGAATTGCGTGTTGGCCAAAAGAGATGTCAAGTTATATACTGACTTATATCATGTCCATTCTATTCTAAGTGTTTTAGTTTATCATGTATTAATTTACTCCATTTGGTAACTTCTCCCTCCTCTCTCTCTCTCTCTCTCTCTCTCTCTCTCTCTCTCTCTCTCTCTCTCTCTCTCTCTCTCTCTCTCTCTCTCTTTCTCTCTGTGCTGGGACGCGGTGGTCAATGTGATCGGTGAGGGTCAATGACCTGTCTTGACCAAAGAGCTACCCTTGCTGCTTGTGGGCCTCACTGGTACTAGTCAAGTGGCCGGCCGACATGTGAACTCACGGGGAATCATGGGACCCAAATGGGGAGGCCCACCTACCTTGGTGATTAAACCTCAGTCAACAATCGTGGATTCACATAATGCATGCCATGCCCACCAAAAGATAGATAAGGAGAGAGAGAGAGAGAGAGAGAGAGATAGAGAGAGAGAGAGAGAAACAGCTGCCAAATTCAATACAATCCGATATGAGATTTTTGTCTAGTTAAAAACCATGCAAAGTGGAGAATGCAAACGTGAGTCCACTGTAATTCTAACGCAGCGGGCGATCATGGCCTTTGGAATTGAAAGAGTATAGGATGGTACCAAATTGCAATTTCAGAGAGATGAAAGACTGGTACACTGCTCCAGTGCTAGATGCCGCCACGTAGCTTCTCCATGGATGATCATACTCTTTTTTTTGGACTGCTCGCCCTGAGACATGAGAGATCGGTCGAATTCAATGGTGAAGCAAAGGCATCTCGTAGAAGTTGAAATGAAGCTAATCAAGTGTCGGGAATATGATCCATGAACTCTAGATGAGGATGGTCGGGCGTGGACGAGGCTTAAGTAGATCACTTGTCTCGGAAGTAACTAAAGATCAGATAGAAAATGGCCATGTCAAATCCATTCACAATGTCTGATTTAGAAGGGAAGGCATATGATCGAACTCATTCATGTGTGAATCTTCAAGGACCAAATATATATATATATATATATATATATATATATAGAGAGAGAGAGAGAGAGAGAGAGAGAGAGAGAGAGAAGCTTTAAAATATCTGAAGCTATCACAAGCAGGGAGCAACCAGTGAGCACGAACTAGAATCCAAGAGGAGCATCTTTTTATGAAGAAGGGCAGACTAATATTCATACTTCACGTAGAGAAAAGAGGAATTGAGCTTGGCCAGTAGACTCACCCGGGTGTCCACGGGCATTGGCTATTGGGAGGCGCAACGTATTGTTTGGCTTATGAGTAGGACCCTGTGACAAAGAAAAAAAAGATCGGCATTTTCATGGGCATATAAATATCTGAAATTTCCGAAGATGACGTGAGGATTATACTCAGAGCTCTTGTGACAACCCACTCACCGGTACATGCGCAGGCTCCTTTGAATGTTGAGATTGTTGATACTTCGGTGTCGTCCAATCAAATACGTAGTCAAACTGAAAACCTACGAACGAGGGGACGTCTCCAAGATTAGTGGTGATTACAACTCCGTGACGTAAACGTCACGGCTTGTGTAAGTATAAATATATAGACATTAATCATCTTACGTTCGCGCTTAAAGAGACCATGAAATATTTCTCTCAAGTAAGCATAGTTAGGTTTGTCGTCAAAGCAGAGGGAGCGGCAATAATAGAAATATGATGCAAATTCTATAGGATATCCATGACACAGGGCCTACAAGAGAGATGAACGTAGTGTTATTTAGAAGAAGGGAAGAGAGAGATAAAGAGAGAGAGAGAGAGAGAGAGGATGAATCGTCGTAAGATACCACTCATTTTTATTTTTTTACGATTTTTGGGTAATACCTCAATCGGCATGGAAACCTTCTTTTCACTAATTTTTTCGTATTTTTGCCTTTCAGTGCCTCCTTTCAGGTCTTCCCATGTTAGGCTGAAGAAAGGCAAAGAAAATTAGCAACTAATAAAATAAATACACGCATAAATATTTTGCCGACAGTTGGGGAAGAAAAGATTACCTTCCTCTTAACAAATACATGAGAACATAGCCGAGTGACTCTAGATCATCCCTCCTACCTTGTTCTTATCACCCAAAGAAAGGGCTTTCAATGCTTGCAATTCCCGTGGTAAATTGATCGAATATGGCACATGAAATAAATTAATGTTGGCCACATACCTCTACCACAATGGGCATATCTCCCTGTCCGTTTCAAACTCTTATTCTCTCTATGATGATTTGAAGACACATTAGACATCGCAAATAAGAACTCTCAAGTATGTGCAGAAATAAGAAGGGGGTAGGAAACACTTGCACAAAATATCCAAGAACAAAAGCAAGCTTCTCATTGCGATCAGCTTCAGTTCAAAAATATCTAAGAATTCCAACCAACCAAAGCAAGCAAGCGGCAAATAAATATTTCTTTCATGCAAAATAGACATGAGTGGACGCATCTCCAAAGATTATACATGGAAATCCACAGCAACGTATCAATGATTCTGTCATGCAACATGGTCCTAAAGAAAACCATCCAATTGTGTAGATGTGCAACTATCAATCCACCCCATCCATCTATGGTGATTTCATGTTGGTTTTGTGTTGGAGGCTTTGCATCCCATCGTTACCCTTGTACCGGGCATTTAAGTAAATTTAATATTCCATAGATTAACAACAAAAGTTCAGCGAACAAATCTTATTTATGAATATGAAAACTATCTAGATACCTGTGTGAGATGTGCTGATGTGTATTTGTATCTATAAATTTCTTTCCATGGCCGAAGCCAATTATGTACACCTAAATTGAAGAAATAAAATTGATTAGGCCGCATTATAGGATGATAGTAGCACTCTCAAATAAAATTATAAGAAATTTACTTAAACCCAACCTTATTTGCATGTCTTCCCATGCCCATGAGAAAATTCTTAGGCTTTATATTTCGATGCAGAAGAGATTTACAATGAACATACTCTATCCTCTTGATCTGATAAATATCAAGAAAATAGTATATACAAGAAAAATATGTAAAACTAGAATATCGTGCTTATATTATAATGGTTGAGGAATTTTTTTGAAAAGAATCTACCATTTGGTCAGCGAGCATTAGGACACTCTTCAAAGATAGTTTTCCACCACATTGATTGACAAGATCCTCGAGACTTGGTCCTAATAAGTCCATCACGAGAACATTATAGTCACGTTCAACATCATACCATCTCACGTGCGGAATTCCAGCTACACAATTGAAAAGAAAGTTAATCCCGTGTCGAAAATAAAACAAGATAGATTACACGTAACTTTTGGCAATAATAGTTTATTACTTCCTCCTAAAAGGATTTTGTACAGCTTTAATTCACGTTGTATTTGCGGATGGTCTGTCCTTCTATCTTCCTGGAAAAAGGGGAAGAAGATAAAGACACCATACTTAAAAGCAATTTTTGTAGGAAAACCGCCCACTATACAAAAAATATTAAAAATATGATATAAAGGGGGCAATTAATTATCAGTCAATTTATTGCTAAACACATAGGGGAACTTAAGATTAATATAAATGTGGTATATGATTGAATAATTGTGAAATTGAATTCATTTTGATACACAATAAAATAGAATTCAAATGAGGATGATGCTCTCTCTTTGGTCTATAACCTTTCACTATTGTCTTTAATGTGCTAATTGCATACCATTATTGACGAGTGAAAAGAAGCAAAAATTCATGCGTAAATTCCTCATAAGAATCTATTAATACAAGATAGGAGAACATATTGGCAAAAGGAATTAAAGGTCAATAGAGTAATATCCACTTCTTTGATAAGAAAGAGAAATTATTTTTAAGACGATGGACATAGCCTTTCAAAGATAGAAACTCTACCACATGAAAAAATAAGCTGTACTAATGAAGGAAAATGTACGAATTTGTGGAAAAAATATAAAAAATTCCCAATGTTCCCATAGGTAATTGATAGAAATAAGAACAACGTTTCAAGAAGTCCAAATGTTTGTAATTTGTTGGGCACACTTCTTTGATAGAAATGCATCAACCCTATCTAGTTATTTATATGGAAACTACCAAATAGTTGTCTTCAAATGACAACCACAAAGAACAGACTAGACCTACTTTTTTTGTGTTAATACGAGGCCCACCAAATCTATATTCAAATAATTTCCATCGATCCATGTCGTAGAATTACTAGTCCCTATTTAAACTTTTGTGGTTTCCTATACATGCGACTGTATAGATATTTAGTCTAAGAACCTGAGGAGAGGCTGATGATTCAAATTATGAAAGTTCATCTAGTGTATTGATTTATTTTAAAGCTTCTCAATAGTTTCATGAAACTAAAAAAATCAAACATAGATACCTCCAACAGCAAAAGCATACAAGTTTTAGAATGAAATTGTGACACCAAAGAGGATATTACAATTCAAACTTATTTTATAGAGAAAAAAATAATTTAAGCACAAAACTCAAATGTTGAGTTATGAGTTAAATCAAAATTATTTTGATAATTTATAAATATTAATATAAAATCATTTTATGATATGAAATATAAAGTTAATTCGAGATTGATATCTTGGATGAGATTAAAGAGTATAGATTATTAGTATATATATTGAATGAAATTTTAATAAAAAGACTAAGATGTATAAATATTAAATTGATAACTTAGACAGTAAAAAATATCTCATACAATTTCAAAATTCTCATTAGAGACATAAATGTTAAAATATCTAAGTATAAATACAATAAAATATATGTATGAAGTAAATATTTAGTCTTTTATGTATCATATGACTTCAACAATATAGGCATATGAGTAACTAACAGAAATCTCTTTGAATGAGGAGTCAAATGGAATGAATTTTGGAGAAAATTATTAAGTGATTGATTTATAATTGATTTTAAAATACTACTAAAGTAATATTTTTGCCTAAGGACAAAATAATTTGAAAGTTTAACTTATCTAACTAAAATGATTTTATCTAAGAAAATATATTACAAATTTAGGTTTTCAAGTATTCAATGGAAAGCTTACCAAAAGAGGAATTCAAATCTAAATACTATGCATCAAAATTCATAGTATTAAGAGAGTTATCATTTTTTCAAACCTTATGTCATTTTTGTGTATTTTTCAAGATCCACACATAGTTTGTTAAGGATCACCTAAATCCAAACATTTGGCTTAATTAGGGCCAAAAACTAAAAGGAGACATTTTGTCCAAATTAGATAGTAATAAAAATAAAGGATCTTCAAATGATGATGGATGTTTCAAAAGATGTTCTTCTTTTGCGTCACCTCTTCTCGAGTCTTGAACAATTAAAAGCAAAATTAAGTAGTTTGAAGAGAACTATGGATGTCATTTGGAGTTTAAAACACTTCATCCCATCTTAAGTACCCCAACAATTGTCGGTGCACCGAAAAAACATTTGAAGGCTATGGCAACTTCATTCTAGTGTTTGTTTATTTTTATTTTTGATTTGTAATGTATGTGATGTGTCATTAACATAATCACATGGGTCATTCAAGCTTGTGTGGCATGTCTAGAACAAAAGGATCTATAACTTCTAAGTTGAATGTTCTAGGTATAGAGGTTATAGGGTCACAAAGCCTAGAGATGTAAGCGGTTCTTGATTTCAACAAAATCAATTGTATTCTAATAGTGGAATAGTAAAATCTAAGTGGATTCCTCAAAAGTGGATGTAGGCAAAAAGAGTTTGGTCAAACTATTATAAAATCAGATGTTCAAAAATTCGTCTTGATTATCTCGTAATTATATATTAGTTTATAACTATACTTTAACATTAATATATAAAAATAAAAATATTATATTTAATTAAATAAAATATGAAAAAATTAATTCACCCCATATCCTTTTGATTTATCAAGTCATCTAACAATCAACACAAATCACCATCATTATGGCTCCAACCATAATGATGTCATAATTTGTGGGAAATTTATAGCTCACTAGATGGCTAGATAAATCAAGAGGGAAGGGGGTGAATTGATTTCTATTTTTTTAATAATTAATTATAATATTTTTCATTTTATGATATATAAATATAAGATAAATTAAGAATAATGTGAGCACTGGATTTTTATAGTTGTTTGACCAAATTCATTTGGGCTACATCCACTTTTGAGAAAATCACCTCAATTCTAGTATTCTACTATCATAATACACTTGATTTTATACAGATTAAGAACCCTTCACATCAATAAATTTCATGGGCATGTGATTACCTCACTTATAACTCTGATCTTTGCAGTCCTAGATTTTTTTCATTGCAAGCACACCACAAGTACATCACAACCTATGTGACTACAGTGATAACATACTATGAGTGTTTCAACTTATTCACATATTGCAGATCAAAAAAAAAAAACAAACAAACAACTAAAATGAAGTTACCATAATCTTCAAATTCATTTTGGTACACCATGAGTTGTTGTACTTGATCAATGTTGGGTTGAAGGAAGAAGTATTTGACACTCCAAATGATAGTCACAACACCCTTTAAGTAATTTGATTTTGTATTTGGTTCTTTGAAATTTGAGAGGAGAAATATCTTTGGAAATGGCCTTTGCTATTTAAAAATTATATATTTTCTTATTACCCTATTTGGGTGGAATGTCCCTTCCTAAGTTAAGCTAGAACACTCCCTTTTGGCCCATATTGAGTCAAATAATTGGGCTCTATAAAATATAGAAAAATGATTGTAATTTTTTTTTAAAATAACTCCCTTAATACTTTAAGTTCTGGTATGTTTTTTAGTTTTTAATTCCTCTTTAAATTAGTTTTCTATAATTAGTTGAATTTTCATGTCTATGACAGTACCTAGATATTTTTCTTCAAATTTATTTAATTTGACTCCTCATTCAAAGAACTTTCTATTAGTTACTCATATGCATGTATAAGCAAAGTTATTTGATAAAAAAAAATCAAATATTAGAACTTTCATATAAGATTATGATAGATTTACCTCATATAGACTATTTATTATATTTATATTAAAATATTCTAATATTTCTATCTATGATGAGAATTTGAAATAGTATGAGTTATTTCCCATGGTCTAGAGCATGAGAAATATATGTATTCTAATATTTAATATTTCTATACCTTAGCCTTTAGGTTGAAATTCTCTTGCATATATGTACTCATAATCTAGGCTATTTAATCTCATCCAAAATATCAATTTTTCATCTAAATTTACATTTTATATCATCAATTTCATGATTTTAAATTAATGACTAGAAGTCATCAAAATAATATTGAGTTAGTCCATAACTCAACAAAATCTATAGAGTTCTCACAAAATATACTATATGAAAACAACAATTGTCGAATATGTTAAAGTGTGTCTACTCTCACTTTAACATGGGCATATGATGGAGGTTTACTCAGAATTGAAAACATCTCCACGAAATTGTACAACATATTATTTATTTTGAAAATCAAATGCTGTTCTTTATGACTCCTCAAAAGAAAACAAAAAGGTTTACTAAGTATTGATAAATTAACGGTTTATAAGTTATTGAAGAAGAAAAATAATAAAAACATCAACCACCATCAATCATGCATAGAAAAGCACAAAACCCCACATGTCTAAATAGCTCCAATGTAACATGAAGAAGATAAACTACAACTCGTGATGAAAACTTTAATAGAAAATTATCTCCCATTTAAAGAAGTCAATGTCCTAAAATTTTCACAATAAAAAAATGGGTTAAATACGTCATAATCTTCAATTTACATCTACATCCAAAAATCAAAAGAATAAATAAATAATTGCTTGTTTATTCAGTAAAATATAATCAAAGTTGCAGAATAACGCATGTTGGGACATATTAAGAAAGTTCCAGGATAACGATCCATCCAACAGCAGAAACTTACAAGTTTAATGGCCACTTCTTCGTTTGTTTGGATATCAGTCCCTGCATAGGGGCAAGTTAGAAGTTCCTCGGAAAAATTTGAAATCTTGCGACGACACCTTGGAGAGCATAAATAGAATCAAAGCTAAGAGAAAAGAATGAAAATACAAGAAAAAAGGAACCTTTGTAAATCTTCCCAGATGATCCTCCCCCAATCTTTTTACCGAGGCGAAATTTATTGCCAACCTGCGTGTCCATGCTCACGGTAATTGGAAGTAAAATACCTCTCTGACGCCAAACCGAAGAGATCAACCTCGACCGATACCTTAAACCAAGAACAAAAGGGACACAATTCAGAGAGACTGACGGCGACGCTAATTACGACGTAAAATAATTTAGACGTATCTACAGACCAACCTGGCGCCAATATTACTCTTTCACTGCGTCGCATCAAACTCTCGCTTATAATCAACGATGAGAGGTGGATATGAACTACGATCGGGAACCGTGAGGGTTCCCGGGAGGGAAGAGGGTAACTGGTAGCAACCCTCGGAGCACAGACGAGAAAAGCTAGGCCGGTGGGAGGTCACGATAGCGGAGGATTAGGTACTCTCTCTCTCTCCGCTTAGGACAAAATATTTTATTATTTTCCTCCTTATCACCCTCATTAAATGACCAAAACGGTCCATAAGTTTCTAATAATTATACAAATACCTGGAAAGACCCCACGGATAAGATCTGTAGGCTTCCAGCGCACTCTGGACCGTATGATCCGACTTACCCCCTGATCGGATTCATCTTTCGGTTTCGCGGGTAGATTGGGGACCATCACCGAGGCCGTCGATACACCGGACCCAACCGTCGTTGATCGGCACACTAATTAATTAGATTCTCTCTCTCTCTCTCTCTCTGAAACCTCCGTGCGGTTAAAGTCGATGGACGGGGATGGCCATCTATCTTTCTGCCTTCTGACGTTGCGGAGGAAGCGTTGGAGGGGATGATGATGCGGGGAAGACGAGCCGATCTCCTCCACTGACGTTATTCAGTCAATAGCGAGGTATTCCGTCCACATTCCCTCCATTAATGAGAGTTCTTCGATTGGTCGGATCTCGTCGGCATTCCACGTAATAATGTTGCGCCGTTCAGTCCACCTGGTGATATGGTTGACACACAACTACTTTCTCGAACGGCGTTTAGGCGAGCTCATCATTTGTGAGTTCTTGCTTGTTTATGGTGACAAATCTGAACGATTCCTTCGGCTGGTGGCACGGCGCGGATGTCTGATCTTCTTTGTTGATTTAGAACTCTTAACTGTTTAGGGATAATGCAGAATGATCAGATCGAGTCGGACACGCATTGATCCAATCTTACACGTTATTGATTGCGTCATAGTTTAGACCAAGCGTGCTCGACAGATAAAGATTGCGGACTAGTCGTACGAGTGGCCGGCCCCCCGTCCCTGGCCTTCTTGATTTTCACACCAAAGAGCGTTCTATTCTTGTTTCTAGCGTGGAATTCGAGCCGAAAACATCAATTCAAGAAAGGTATCCTGATCTTCGTCGAACGGAGGTTGTATCGGTTCATAGATTTTTCTTATTCGCTCCGTTGGCGCCCAAGAAAATACAATGGGGAGTACGGAGATTATTTCCTGGTCCATTGTTCATTCAACAAGATGTGATCCTCAGGAGCCCTCTCATAACTGCCAACACAAGAGGAGCTTTTCAAAGAAAGGTAGTGGATACAGCGCCGTTGGAGATTGACAGCCGAGTTTCCCTCGAGATGCCGACGGAAGACGAGGAAAGAAGGAGGCAACAGCGACAGGAGACTCCCTTTATCGCTCCCTATCTTTCAGACTGGAAGAAGGATTTCCATCCCACAGGCCTTGTACTTTGGCGTGTCACCACTTCAACTTGGCAGGGAAGTACTGCAAGAGAGAACAATCACACAGCCACTTCAGGTTACAGACGAGGGAATGAAAGAATCAGAGGAGCGCCGTTCACAGTCAGTCAATGATTCAATGAGAACCCGCCCACCTTCTCGATGAGGGACAGGTAGTAGGGCTTCACACTCTCGACGTCGATCCTGACCTTGCTCTTGCTGTAGAGATCGTACTTGCTGAAACCACAGAGGCGGCAGTCAGAGGCTAGAGAGCGAAGAAGGGAACTTGGGGAAGAAGGCCGCGTTCAAAGGACCACTGACTTGAAAACGTGCAGCCATTTCAGGTTCTCCTTATCCTCCTCGTTCATCAGAAAGGAGTACGCTCCAGACTTGTGCAAGGCTGAGATTTTTGAATCGTGTTAGCCGGAGGACAAGGGGAGATTATGAACTGGGGTCTGACGAAGTTGATGGAGTGTGGCTCACGGTAGAAGGAGTGGTAGCGGATGATGAACAGCCCAGCCGAAGGAAGGGTCGTCTTGTTCTTCTTCGCAACCTGAGTTTCAGAACGCAGAGCATCGTCAGCCCTGGGCACACTCCAGAAAATGGAGATTCTGCCATTGATCTCCCATTTTTTTGGAGGTGGATACCGACCAAGTACATGTAGTCGTCGTGGCCCCACGACATCATCACGTTGTTGAGCCCGCAGCCCTCGGCGTACACCCCGAGCTTCGTGCTGTACTCCGGGTTGGCGCTGTCTGGATTTTCTTTGAAGTACTGAGGCCAAGATCAGACCAAGAAGCCAGCTCGTCAGGCTATCATGAAGAAGAAGAAGAAGAAGAAGAAGAAGAAGAAGAAGAAGAAGAAGAAGAAGAAGAAGAGGAGGAGGAGGAGGAAGACCTTGTAGTGAACGTTGGATTGGTCGAAGGCGCAGCCGACGGGGAAGGTGTCGCCGACGACGGCCCACTGCGGGAGCTGCCCGAAGGAGGGGTGGAGGAGGACCTTCCCCAGATCTGATTGCAGGAGATGGGTCAGTCGGATAGATGATATGGATGAATTACAGGGCTGGCCATGGATGGATGGTTGAATTCCTCTCTCTCTCTCTCTCTCTCTCTCTAACTGACCGTGGATGAGGCCGGTGAGGTGGAGCCAGTCCTCGTCGGGGTAGTCCTTGCGGATGGCCTCCGCCGTCTGCAGCAGGTGCTCGATCTGGGGCTCGTCCAGGTCCGGGTCGCTCTCGTCCACGAACTCGTTCAGCAGCTCGCAGCACTCCCACACGCTCATCTCTACCCGGTCCAGCTTCCCGTACTCCTCCCTCATCCTCTTCACCTGCCCGACGAGACAGTGCAGTTCAGATCAGATCAGATCAGATCAGGCAAGAAGGAGAGTGGGGGAGAAGGAAAAGAAGAAAGAAGCAAAAGAAAGGGTCTGATGAGTGGTGCCCACAAAGTCGAAGGTCTGGTGAGTGTGGTTCAGCCGGTAGAACTCCTCCACCGATGCCTTCCTTTGCGACTCGCCATTGTAGTCCCTGAATGTCTGCCCGAAGGACTCGCCATGAAATTTAGTAATTTCATCAAAGTATAAGTGTGCTATTTTAGAGGCATAAGAAGTTCTGGAATAAGAAAAAAATGTGCCATCTTAGAGAAACTACCAATAAGAACAAAAATAAAATCATACTTCTTGGGGGTTATTGGTAATCTTAGTACAAAACTCATGCTCACATCCTCGCATGATTGTTTTGGGACATTTAGGGGTTTATATCAACCTCTTGTCTAGATAATTTTGTACAAAATTCATGCTCACGTGCAAGTGTAACATTGTGAGATAAGTTTCGCTACATCTCACCACATCAACAAAAACACTCTTCCATAGTGTCAATAGTTTTGTCATGTATGAAGTGTCATGTAAGCTCACCCACATGTATCTCCCATATTAGAAAATCTCTAGAGGATTGTGATATATATAAACATTGCTTTCTAAAAAAATAACATCTTAAATTATGTTGTCCTTATATTCTCTAAATGGGTGCCCATCATTGATGGCAACAATGATTGCTACACAATCTGGACACATCTAGTAAGCCTCCTTTAGCCTCTCAAAACTTGCAACCTTCAACATAAGGCATTAGACTCATCGATATGGAGGTTATTGGTTGGGCATTGGGTTGTTACATAGTCATACCCATGACACTTAAAACAGTTCACTCTAAAGGTACTCTCTCACGTGGTTGTTCTACTAGTCATTTACCTTTGTCATGTGGTTGTTCTCATGTGGTCTTATTCATGGTAAGAATTTACAAATTTTCATGGTTAGTTTTAGTCTCTTCAATAGCTTGAATCTAGAAATGAGATGATTGTGACTATGAGTTAATACATACAAGGGGGGGGGGGGCATGTGGAAGTTATCTAAGTCTAGGATCAGATAATAAACTTTTATAGTTAATATGTATATATGTTTCTCTTAGCTTAATCTTGATCTCAACTTAATTCTCAATGGGGGGGACATGTGAAAATTATCTAAGTGTAGGACTATATAATAAACTTCTTATAATGTACAAATATCTATAACAAAGTGTTTATTTATCAAATCTTTTCTCACTTCAATTTTGAAGCGAGATATGGTGATAGTGAAATCTTCATCGACTCACAATTAAGTAATAACTTGTTGAGTTACATTACATAGTTAATTGCACGACAATTGTCTTATATAATATTTTATCATTGATCTATGAATCTTATTTTATATTTAATAGATATATATTTCTCTCTTAACTTAATCTTGATCTCAACTTAATTATCTATGGGTTCTTAACCTATACATTCTAAAAGATGATTTGGGTTCTGTCAATAAGTATTAACAAATCTCACTAACTTCGAATTGACAAATCTAATCTTCCTAGCCTCTGACATTTCATACCATCCAAACTTACTATCCATGCCAGCCTCTCACTCTAAATAAACCTTAATTCTAAGAACCCTTAAATGTGAAATCATCAACCCTGGTGTTCTTGTAAGAAGTATTGGAGTTAGGAGGATCATCATTATATCTATTCCTTACATGTTAATTATCTCTATGGAGGTTTCAAGCTCTACATTGTTTGAAGGAAAGAATTGCGTGTTGGCCAAAAGAGATGTCAAGTTATATACTGACTTATATCATGTCCATTCTATTCTAAGTGTTTTAGTTTATCATGTATTAATTTACTCCATTTGGTAACTTCTCCCTCCTCTCTCTCTCTCTCTCTCTCTCTCTCTCTCTCTCTCTCTCTCTCTCTCTCTCTCTCTCTCTCTCTCTCTCTCTTTCTCTCTGTGCTGGGACGCGGTGGTCAATGTGATCGGTGAGGGTCAATGACCTGTCTTGACCAAAGAGCTACCCTTGCTGCTTGTGGGCCTCACTGGTACTAGTCAAGTGGCCGGCCGACATGTGAACTCACGGGGAATCATGGGACCCAAATGGGGAGGCCCACCTACCTTGGTGATTAAACCTCAGTCAACAATCGTGGATTCACATAATGCATGCCATGCCCACCAAAAGATAGATAAGGAGAGAGAGAGAGAGAGAGAGAGAGATAGAGAGAGAGAGAGAGAAACAGCTGCCAAATTCAATACAATCCGATATGAGATTTTTGTCTAGTTAAAAACCATGCAAAGTGGAGAATGCAAACGTGAGTCCACTGTAATTCTAACGCAGCGGGCGATCATGGCCTTTGGAATTGAAAGAGTATAGGATGGTACCAAATTGCAATTTCAGAGAGATGAAAGACTGGTACACTGCTCCAGTGCTAGATGCCGCCACGTAGCTTCTCCATGGATGATCATACTCTTTTTTTTGGACTGCTCGCCCTGAGACATGAGAGATCGGTCGAATTCAATGGTGAAGCAAAGGCATCTCGTAGAAGTTGAAATGAAGCTAATCAAGTGTCGGGAATATGATCCATGAACTCTAGATGAGGATGGTCGGGCGTGGACGAGGCTTAAGTAGATCACTTGTCTCGGAAGTAACTAAAGATCAGATAGAAAATGGCCATGTCAAATCCATTCACAATGTCTGATTTAGAAGGGAAGGCATATGATCGAACTCATTCATGTGTGAATCTTCAAGGACCAAATATATATATATATATATATATATATATATATATATAGAGAGAGAGAGAGAGAGAGAGAGAGAGAGAGAGAAGCTTTAAAATATCTGAAGCTATCACAAGCAGGGAGCAACCAGTGAGCACGAACTAGAATCCAAGAGGAGCATCTTTTTATGAAGAAAGGCAGACTAATATTCATACTTCACGTAGAGAAAAGAGGAATTGAGCTTGGCCAGTAGACTCACCCGGGTGTCCACGGGCATTGGCTATTGGGAGGCGCAACGTATTGTTTGGCTTATGAGCAGGACCCTGTGACAAAGAAAAAAAAGATTGGCATTTTCATGGGCATATAAATATCTGAAATTTCCGAAGATGACGTGAGGATTATACTCAGAGCTCTTGTGACAACCCACTCACCGGTACATGCGCAGGCTCCTTTGAACGTTGAGATTGTTGATACTTCGGTGTCGTCCAATCAAATACGTAGTCAAACTGAAAACCTACGAACGAGGGGACGTCTCCAAGATTAGTGGTGATTACAACTCCGTGACGTAAACGTCACGGCTTGTGTAAGTATAAATATATAGACATTAATCATCTTACGTTCGCGCTTAAAGAGACCATGAAATATTTCTCTCAAGTAAGCATAGTTAGGTTTGTCGTCAAAGCAGAGGGAGCGGCAATAATAGAAATATGATGCAAATTCTATAGGATATCCATGACACAGGGCCTACAAGAGAGATGAACGTAGTGTTATTTAGAAGAAGGGAAGAGAGAGATAAAGAGAGAGAGAGAGAGAGAGAGAGGATGAATCGTCGTAAGATACCACTCATTTTTATTTTTTTACGATTTTTGGGTAATACCTCAATCGGCATGGAAACCTTCTTTTCACTAATTTTTTCGTATTTTTGCCTTTCAGTGCCTCCTTTCAGGTCTTCCCATGTTAGGCTGAAGAAAGGCAAAGAAAATTAGCAACTAATAAAATAAATACACGCATAAATATTTTGCCGACAGTTGGGGAAGAAAAGATTACCTTCCTCTTAACAAATACATGAGAACATAGCCGAGTGACTCTAGATCATCCCTCCTACCTTGTTCTTATCACCCAAAGAAAGGGCTTTCAATGCTTGCAATTCCCGTGGTAAATTGATCGAATATGGCACATGAAATAAATTAATGTTGGCCACATACCTCTACCACAATGGGCATATCTCCCTGTCCGTTTCAAACTCTTATTCTCTCTATGATGATTTGAAGACACATTAGACATCGCAAATAAGAACTCTCAAGTATGTGCAGAAATAAGAAGGGGGTAGGAAACACTTGCACAAAATATCCAAGAACAAAAGCAAGCTTCTCATTGCGATCAGCTTCAGTTCAAAAATATCTAAGAATTCCAACCAACCAAAGCAAGCAAGCGGCAAATAAATATTTCTTTCATGCAAAATAGACATGAGTGGACGCATCTCCAAAGATTATACATGGAAATCCACAGCAACGTATCAATGATTCTGTCATGCAACATGGTCCTAAAGAAAACCATCCAATTGTGTAGATGTGCAACTATCAATCCACCCCATCCATCTATGGTGATTTCATGTTGGTTTTGTGTTGGAGGCTTTGCATCCCATCGTTACCCTTGTACCGGGCATTTAAGTAAATTTAATATTCCATAGATTAACAACAAAAGTTCAGCGAACAAATCTTATTTATGAATATGAAAACTATCTAGATACCTGTGTGAGATGTGCTGATGTGTATTTGTATCTATAAATTTCTTTCCATGGCCGAAGCCAATTATGTACACCTAAATTGAAGAAATAAAATTGATTAGGCCGCATTATAGGATGATAGTAGCACTCTCAAATAAAATTATAAGAAATTTACTTAAACCCAACCTTATTTGCATGTCTTCCCATGCCCATGAGAAAATTCTTAGGCTTTATATTTCGATGCAGAAGAGATTTACAATGAACATACTCTATCCTCTTGATCTGATAAATATCAAGAAAATAGTATATACAAGAAAAATATGTAAAACTAGAATATCGTGCTTATATTATAATGGTTGAGGAATTTTTTTGAAAAGAATCTACCATTTGGTCAGCGAGCATTAGGACACTCTTCAAAGATAGTTTTCCACCACATTGATTGACAAGATCCTCGAGACTTGGTCCTAATAAGTCCATCACGAGAACATTATAGTCACGTTCAACATCATACCATCTCACGTGCGGAATTCCAGCTACACAATTGAAAAGAAAGTTAATCCCGTGTCGAAAATAAAACAAGATAGATTACACGTAACTTTTGGCAATAATAGTTTATTACTTCCTCCTAAAAGGATTTTGTACAGCTTTAATTCACGTTGTATTTGCGGATGGTCTGTCCTTCTATCTTCCTGGAAAAAGGGGAAGAAGATAAAGACACCATACTTAAAAGCAATTTTTGTAGGAAAACCGCCCACTATACAAAAAATATTAAAAATATGATATAAAGGGGGCAATTAATTATCAGTCAATTTATTGCTAAACACATAGGGGAACTTAAGATTAATATAAATGTGGTATATGATTGAATAATTGTGAAATTGAATTCATTTTGATACACAATAAAATAGAATTCAAATGAGGATGATGCTCTCTCTTTGGTCTATAACCTTTCACTATTGTCTTTAATGTGCTAATTGCATACCATTATTGACGAGTGAAAAGAAGCAAAAATTCATGCGTAAATTCCTCATAAGAATCTATTAATACAAGATAGGAGAACATATTGGCAAAAGGAATTAAAGGTCAATAGAGTAATATCCACTTCTTTGATAAGAAAGAGAAATTATTTTTAAGACGATGGACATAGCCTTTCAAAGATAGAAACTCTACCACATGAAAAAATAAGCTGTACTAATGAAGGAAAATGTACGAATTTGTGGAAAAAATATAAAAAATTCCCAATGTTCCCATAGGTAATTGATAGAAATAAGAACAACGTTTCAAGAAGTCCAAATGTTTGTAATTTGTTGGGCACACTTCTTTGATAGAAATGCATCAACCCTATCTAGTTATTTATATGGAAACTACCAAATAGTTGTCTTCAAATGACAACCACAAAGAACAGACTAGACCTACTTTTTTTGTGTTAATACGAGGCCCACCAAATCTATATTCAAATAATTTCCATCGATCCATGTCGTAGAATTACTAGTCCCTATTTAAACTTTTGTGGTTTCCTATACATGCGACTGTATAGATATTTAGTCTAAGAACCTGAGGAGAGGCTGATGATTCAAATTATGAAAGTTCATCTAGTGTATTGATTTATTTTAAAGCTTCTCAATAGTTTCATGAAACTAAAAAAATCAAACATAGATACCTCCAACAGCAAAAGCATACAAGTTTTAGAATGAAATTGTGACACCAAAGAGGATATTACAATTCAAACTTATTTTATAGAGAAAAAAATAATTTAAGCACAAAACTCAAATGTTGAGTTATGAGTTAAATCAAAATTATTTTGATAATTTATAAATATTAATATAAAATCATTTTATGATATGAAATATAAAGTTAATTCGAGATTGATATCTTGGATGAGATTAAAGAGTATAGATTATTAGTATATATATTGAATGAAATTTTAATAAAAAGACTAAGATGTATAAATATTAAATTGATAACTTAGACAGTAAAAAATATCTCATACAATTTCAAAATTCTCATTAGAGACATAAATGTTAAAATATCTAAGTATAAATACAATAAAATATATGTATGAAGTAAATATTTAGTCTTTTATGTATCATATGACTTCAACAATATAGGCATATGAGTAACTAACAGAAATCTCTTTGAATGAGGAGTCAAATGGAATGAATTTTGGAGAAAATTATTAAGTGATTGATTTATAATTGATTTTAAAATACTACTAAAGTAATATTTTTGCCTAAGGACAAAATAATTTGAAAGTTTAACTTATCTAACTAAAATGATTTTATCTAAGAAAATATATTACAAATTTAGGTTTTCAAGTATTCAATGGAAAGCTTACCAAAAGAGGAATTCAAATCTAAATACTATGCATCAAAATTCATAGTATTAAGAGAGTTATCATTTTTTCAAACCTTATGTCATTTTTGTGTATTTTTCAAGATCCACACATAGTTTGTTAAGGATCACCTAAATCCAAACATTTGGCTTAATTAGGGCCAAAAACTAAAAGGAGACATTTTGTCCAAATTAGATAGTAATAAAAATAAAGGATCTTCAAATGATGATGGATGTTTCAAAAGATGTTCTTCTTTTGCGTCACCTCTTCTCGAGTCTTGAACAATTAAAAGCAAAATTAAGTAGTTTGAAGAGAACTATGGATGTCATTTGGAGTTTAAAACACTTCATCCCATCTTAAGTACCCCAACAATTGTCGGTGCACCGAAAAAACATTTGAAGGCTATGGCAACTTCATTCTAGTGTTTGTTTATTTTTATTTTTGATTTGTAATGTATGTGATGTGTCATTAACATAATCACATGGGTCATTCAAGCTTGTGTGGCATGTCTAGAACAAAAGGATCTATAACTTCTAAGTTGAATGTTCTAGGTATAGAGGTTATAGGGTCACAAAGCCTAGAGATGTAAGCGGTTCTTGATTTCAACAAAATCAATTGTATTCTAATAGTGGAATAGTAAAATCTAAGTGGATTCCTCAAAAGTGGATGTAGGCAAAAAGAGTTTGGTCAAACTATTATAAAATCAGATGTTCAAAAATTCGTCTTGATTATCTCGTAATTATATATTAGTTTATAACTATACTTTAACATTAATATATAAAAATAAAAATATTATATTTAATTAAATAAAATATGAAAAAATTAATTCACCCCATATCCTTTTGATTTATCAAGTCATCTAACAATCAACACAAATCACCATCATTATGGCTCCAACCATAATGATGTCATAATTTGTGGGAAATTTATAGCTCACTAGATGGCTAGATAAATCAAGAGGGAAGGGGGTGAATTGATTTCTATTTTTTTAATAATTAATTATAATATTTTTCATTTTATGATATATAAATATAAGATAAATTAAGAATAATGTGAGCACTGGATTTTTATAGTTGTTTGACCAAATTCATTTGGGCTACATCCACTTTTGAGAAAATCACCTCAATTCTAGTATTCTACTATCATAATACACTTGATTTTATACAGATTAAGAACCCTTCACATCAATAAATTTCATGGGCATGTGATTACCTCACTTATAACTCTGATCTTTGCAGTCCTAGATTTTTTTCATTGCAAGCACACCACAAGTACATCACAACCTATGTGACTACAGTGATAACATACTATGAGTGTTTCAACTTATTCACATATTGCAGATCAAAAAAAAAAAACAAACAAACAACTAAAATGAAGTTACCATAATCTTCAAATTCATTTTGGTACACCATGAGTTGTTGTACTTGATCAATGTTGGGTTGAAGGAAGAAGTATTTGACACTCCAAATGATAGTCACAACACCCTTTAAGTAATTTGATTTTGTATTTGGTTCTTTGAAATTTGAGAGGAGAAATATCTTTGGAAATGGCCTTTGCTATTTAAAAATTATATATTTTCTTATTACCCTATTTGGGTGGAATGTCCCTTCCTAAGTTAAGCTAGAACACTCCCTTTTGGCCCATATTGAGTCAAATAATTGGGCTCTATAAAATATAGAAAAATGATTGTAATTTTTTTTTAAAATAACTCCCTTAATACTTTAAGTTCTGGTATGTTTTTTAGTTTTTAATTCCTCTTTAAATTAGTTTTCTATAATTAGTTGAATTTTCATGTCTATGACAGTACCTAGATATTTTTCTTCAAATTTATTTAATTTGACTCCTCATTCAAAGAACTTTCTATTAGTTACTCATATGCATGTATAAGCAAAGTTATTTGATAAAAAAAAATCAAATATTAGAACTTTCATATAAGATTATGATAGATTTACCTCATATAGACTATTTATTATATTTATATTAAAATATTCTAATATTTCTATCTATGATGAGAATTTGAAATAGTATGAGTTATTTCCCATGGTCTAGAGCATGAGAAATATATGTATTCTAATATTTAATATTTCTATACCTTAGCCTTTAGGTTGAAATTCTCTTGCATATATGTACTCATAATCTAGGCTATTTAATCTCATCCAAAATATCAATTTTTCATCTAAATTTACATTTTATATCATCAATTTCATGATTTTAAATTAATGACTAGAAGTCATCAAAATAATATTGAGTTAGTCCATAACTCAACAAAATCTATAGAGTTCTCACAAAATATACTATATGAAAACAACAATTGTCGAATATGTTAAAGTGTGTCTACTCTCACTTTAACATGGGCATATGATGGAGGTTTACTCAGAATTGAAAACATCTCCACGAAATTGTACAACATATTATTTATTTTGAAAATCAAATGCTGTTCTTTATGACTCCTCAAAAGAAAACAAAAAGGTTTACTAAGTATTGATAAATTAACGGTTTATAAGTTATTGAAGAAGAAAAATAATAAAAACATCAACCACCATCAATCATGCATAGAAAAGCACAAAACCCCACATGTCTAAATAGCTCCAATGTAACATGAAGAAGATAAACTACAACTCGTGATGAAAACTTTAATAGAAAATTATCTCCCATTTAAAGAAGTCAATGTCCTAAAATTTTCACAATAAAAAAATGGGTTAAATACGTCATAATCTTCAATTTACATCTACATCCAAAAATCAAAAGAATAAATAAATAATTGCTTGTTTATTCAGTAAAATATAATCAAAGTTGCAGAATAACGCATGTTGGGACATATTAAGAAAGTTCCAGGATAACGATCCATCCAACAGCAGAAACTTACAAGTTTAATGGCCACTTCTTCGTTTGTTTGGATATCAGTCCCTGCATAGGGGCAAGTTAGAAGTTCCTCGGAAAAATTTGAAATCTTGCGACGACACCTTGGAGAGCATAAATAGAATCAAAGCTAAGAGAAAAGAATGAAAATACAAGAAAAAAGGAACCTTTGTAAATCTTCCCAGATGATCCTCCCCCAATCTTTTTACCGAGGCGAAATTTATTGCCAACCTGCGTGTCCATGCTCACGGTAATTGGAAGTAAAATACCTCTCTGACGCCAAACCGAAGAGATCAACCTCGACCGATACCTTAAACCAAGAACAAAAGGGACACAATTCAGAGAGACTGACGGCGACGCTAATTACGACGTAAAATAATTTAGACGTATCTACAGACCAACCTGGCGCCAATATTACTCTTTCACTGCGTCGCATCAAACTCTCGCTTATAATCAACGATGAGAGGTGGATATGAACTACGATCGGGAACCGTGAGGGTTCCCGGGAGGGAAGAGGGTAACTGGTAGCAACCCTCGGAGCACAGACGAGAAAAGCTAGGCCGGTGGGAGGTCACGATAGCGGAGGATTAGGTACTCTCTCTCTCTCCGCTTAGGACAAAATATTTTATTATTTTCCTCCTTATCACCCTCATTAAATGACCAAAACGGTCCATAAGTTTCTAATAATTATACAAATACCTGGAAAGACCCCACGGATAAGATCTGTAGGCTTCCAGCGCACTCTGGACCGTATGATCCGACTTACCCCCTGATCGGATTCATCTTTCGGTTTCGCGGGTAGATTGGGGACCATCACCGAGGCCGTCGATACACCGGACCCAACCGTCGTTGATCGGCACACTAATTAATTAGATTCTCTCTCTCTCTCTCTCTCTGAAACCTCCGTGCGGTTAAAGTCGATGGACGGGGATGGCCATCTATCTTTCTGCCTTCTGACGTTGCGGAGGAAGCGTTGGAGGGGATGATGATGCGGGGAAGACGAGCCGATCTCCTCCACTGACGTTATTCAGTCAATAGCGAGGTATTCCGTCCACATTCCCTCCATTAATGAGAGTTCTTCGATTGGTCGGATCTCGTCGGCATTCCACGTAATAATGTTGCGCCGTTCAGTCCACCTGGTGATATGGTTGACACACAACTACTTTCTCGAACGGCGTTTAGGCGAGCTCATCATTTGTGAGTTCTTGCTTGTTTATGGTGACAAATCTGAACGATTCCTTCGGCTGGTGGCACGGCGCGGATGTCTGATCTTCTTTGTTGATTTAGAACTCTTAACTGTTTAGGGATAATGCAGAATGATCAGATCGAGTCGGACACGCATTGATCCAATCTTACACGTTATTGATTGCGTCATAGTTTAGACCAAGCGTGCTCGACAGATAAAGATTGCGGACTAGTCGTACGAGTGGCCGGCCCCCCGTCCCTGGCCTTCTTGATTTTCACACCAAAGAGCGTTCTATTCTTGTTTCTAGCGTGGAATTCGAGCCGAAAACATCAATTCAAGAAAGGTATCCTGATCTTCGTCGAACGGAGGTTGTATCGGTTCATAGATTTTTCTTATTCGCTCCGTTGGCGCCCAAGAAAATACAATGGGGAGTACGGAGATTATTTCCTGGTCCATTGTTCATTCAACAAGATGTGATCCTCAGGAGCCCTCTCATAACTGCCAACACAAGAGGAGCTTTTCAAAGAAAGGTAGTGGATACAGCGCCGTTGGAGATTGACAGCCGAGTTTCCCTCGAGATGCCGACGGAAGACGAGGAAAGAAGGAGGCAACAGCGACAGGAGACTCCCTTTATCGCTCCCTATCTTTCAGACTGGAAGAAGGATTTCCATCCCACAGGCCTTGTACTTTGGCGTGTCACCACTTCAACTTGGCAGGGAAGTACTGCAAGAGAGAACAATCACACAGCCACTTCAGGTTACAGACGAGGGAATGAAAGAATCAGAGGAGCGCCGTTCACAGTCAGTCAATGATTCAATGAGAACCCGCCCACCTTCTCGATGAGGGACAGGTAGTAGGGCTTCACACTCTCGACGTCGATCCTGACCTTGCTCTTGCTGTAGAGATCGTACTTGCTGAAACCACAGAGGCGGCAGTCAGAGGCTAGAGAGCGAAGAAGGGAACTTGGGGAAGAAGGCCGCGTTCAAAGGACCACTGACTTGAAAACGTGCAGCCATTTCAGGTTCTCCTTATCCTCCTCGTTCATCAGAAAGGAGTACGCTCCAGACTTGTGCAAGGCTGAGATTTTTGAATCGTGTTAGCCGGAGGACAAGGGGAGATTATGAACTGGGGTCTGACGAAGTTGATGGAGTGTGGCTCACGGTAGAAGGAGTGGTAGCGGATGATGAACAGCCCAGCCGAAGGAAGGGTCGTCTTGTTCTTCTTCGCAACCTGAGTTTCAGAACGCAGAGCATCGTCAGCCCTGGGCACACTCCAGAAAATGGAGATTCTGCCATTGATCTCCCATTTTTTTGGAGGTGGATACCGACCAAGTACATGTAGTCGTCGTGGCCCCACGACATCATCACGTTGTTGAGCCCGCAGCCCTCGGCGTACACCCCGAGCTTCGTGCTGTACTCCGGGTTGGCGCTGTCTGGATTTTCTTTGAAGTACTGAGGCCAAGATCAGACCAAGAAGCCAGCTCGTCAGGCTATCATGAAGAAGAAGAAGAAGAAGAAGAAGAAGAAGAAGAAGAAGAAGAAGAAGAAGAAGAAGAGGAGGAGGAGGAGGAAGACCTTGTAGTGAACGTTGGATTGGTCGAAGGCGCAGCCGACGGGGAAGGTGTCGCCGACGACGGCCCACTGCGGGAGCTGCCCGAAGGAGGGGTGGAGGAGGACCTTCCCCAGATCTGATTGCAGGAGATGGGTCAGTCGGATAGATGATATGGATGAATTACAGGGCTGGCCATGGATGGATGGTTGAATTCCTCTCTCTCTCTCTCTCTCTCTCTCTAACTGACCGTGGATGAGGCCGGTGAGGTGGAGCCAGTCCTCGTCGGGGTAGTCCTTGCGGATGGCCTCCGCCGTCTGCAGCAGGTGCTCGATCTGGGGCTCGTCCAGGTCCGGGTCGCTCTCGTCCACGAACTCGTTCAGCAGCTCGCAGCACTCCCACACGCTCATCTCTACCCGGTCCAGCTTCCCGTACTCCTCCCTCATCCTCTTCACCTGCCCGACGAGACAGTGCAGTTCAGATCAGATCAGATCAGATCAGGCAAGAAGGAGAGTGGGGGAGAAGGAAAAGAAGAAAGAAGCAAAAGAAAGGGTCTGATGAGTGGTGCCCACAAAGTCGAAGGTCTGGTGAGTGTGGTTCAGCCGGTAGAACTCCTCCACCGATGCCTTCCTTTGCGACTCGCCATCGTAGTCCCTGAATGTCTGCCCGAAGGAGTTGGTCACCGGCACTGCGAATCCCCCGTCCAGCACCAGCTCCCCCGCCTCCACGGGGGCCATCTTCTTCTCCTCCTCGTGAGCTGCAGAGAAAACTCTTCAGAACAGAACAGAACAGAGCAGAGCAGAACACAGCAGAAGAACACGGCCTGAGCTGATGAAGAAACCCCCTCACCGATTTGGGTCTGATCAATTGTGATCGTCATCCTCCTCCCAGCCTATGGCGGTCCTCCGGCGACGAATGAATGAGGAGGAGAACAGGGAATTGGTGGAGATCCGGGAAGAGAGGAGGGTATTTATAGGTCCTCCGAGTTAGTCACCTTCCGAGTTGGGAAACGACTGCGTCAATCGGGGAAGCGGGTGAGTAAAATGTCCGACCAGACTCAACATGGCCGGCTCACCCCTGGAGTCGATTCTCTCGGTGCAGCAGTCACATCCTCATATGGTTCCCCGGCTCACCTATTCCTCTGTCGGCGCGAGTGACTGTCGCTGAGTTGGGTTGGGGGGTAGGTATTAGAGGACAGGACCGCGATATGGGGGTCATCGTCCTATTCTTCATCCACTAGCCGCTGCCAACGGACGGCTACACTAGCACCGCGGCAAGATACGGAAGCGGCGGTGGCGGCGCTCCGCCCCAAGACAGAAATTGGTCATCAATTCGGCGTTGCTGTCGTCCGATCTGTAAACTTGTCCGTTGGCAGATAGGGAATGCGGAGTCATCATGTGTTCCATGCCAGCTCCGCGCGCCTACCGCCCCCCCTCTCACGCCGACGGAGGAGAAACCGTGGACGCAAAGAGAGCCTTTCGAGGGTACGGTCGGGCGCCATCATATAGAATTGCGATGGCTTTGGCAAGAATCCAGAATGCCCCCACTCGTCACAAACAAAAGCAACCCTCATTTTCCCTATGATGGCCTCATTTCCCTCAGAATATCAAGCAGCCCCGGAGAGTTTAGTGATCGTTCGTCAATGGTTAGTAAAGACAGCATTATCGCCAATGACAAAGATGCCCTTTAGCTGAGCATTTTAACACCATCATTTTATTTCAATGAAATGGACACCTCTGTAACTAGTGTCTCCTCTATTTGGACTACTGCACGTGAAGGTTTAATGACGTGGATGTAGGTACAGACAAAGAAAAATAATTAAAACACTGTAGATGCCATAAATAATCTCCTAAATTAAAGAAGAAGAAAAAGTTTGAAATATCTCAGAAGAGATGGCATCTACGGACGAAATAAGAAATGGATCGGGCAGCTTAGAAAAAACCGCCACACGTTGGATATTCGAATTTTAATGCGAAAAAAATCCGGCACTAACACGGGATATGCTCATCTGATAATACGCAGGTGGGTATCCTATGTTCACTATGTGACACTCACAAGAAAGAGAGTGAAGATGTAGGTTGACAGAGTGAAGATGGTTTATCTGCCAGGAAAGAGATCGCATGGAAATACTTGGGTGACGCTCGGCCTGGAGGGCAGTCGCCTGTTGGAGCCCTAACCGCGAACGAGCTCTGGAAGATAGGTAGTCGTCTGGAATTTGGATCAATCCGGAGGAAGACGCACAGTCGACGTCTGTTGAGCCGGATCTGCTAACGGAGGGGCAAACGGAGAAGGGAGGTGGTGAGATGGGCGGAGGGAAAGAGAGGAGAACTAGAGTGGTGGGGTCCTCGCGACCGACCATATCGGGGTGACGGGGGGGTCCTCGCGACCAACTCCCGAGTGGGGTAGCGAACGAACAGAAAAGGTTTTGTTTTTTTTCCCTAAATTTAAAAATTAAGATGCAATCTCCTTTTAGGGCAATGCTCTTGGCTTTATATGGTCCCAACATGTGCCAAAAAGTACTTCATAAACCTAGCATCTCTATCAGAGGTGATGATTTTTTTGGCAGGCTATGAAATTTAGTAATTTCGTCAAAGTATAAGTGTGCTATTTTAGAGGCATAAGAAGTTCTGGAATAAGAAAAAAATGTGCCATCTTAGAGAAACTACCAATAAGAACAAAAATAAAATCATACTTCTTGGGGGTTATTGGTAATCATAGTACAAAACTCATGCTCACATCCTCGCATGGTTGTTTTGGGACATTTAGGGGTTTATATCAACCTCTTGTCTAGATAATTTTGTTAACGTGCAAGTGTAACGTTGTGAGATAAGTTTCGCTACATCTCACCACATCAACAAAAACACTCTTCCATAGTGTCAATAGTTTTGTCATGTATGAAGTGTCATGTAAGCTCACCCACATGCATCTCCCATATTAGAAAATCTCTAGAGGATTGTGATATATATAGACATTGCTTTCTAAAAAAATAACATCTTAAATTATGTTGTCCTTATATTCTCTAAATGGGTGCCCATCATTGATGGCAACAATGACTGCTACACAATCTGGACACATCTAGTAAGCCTCCTTTAGCCTCTCAAAACTTGCAACCTTCAACATAAGGCATTAGTGGTCTGATTTTCACAACTAAGTATATGTTCCAGAATAAAATTATATGCTTGGTTATATTCTACTTATGTGTAGGATTAAATTTTCTTTTAGAGTTCAAAAAATAAAGAGACTCATAGTCAAAATAAAGAATGAATTTTTGTGGGAGTAATACCAAAAGGTCTGCACAAATACATGATTTAGTCTAACATCTGTGGAGTAATTGAGTATAAAATGATTTAATTTATCACTAAAATGGTCAACGAGGTGTCATTTTTGACTTAATACTCCCCTTATGCCAATCTCAAAGGCATCAGAAGCTATATCAAAGACTTCAGAAAAGTCAAGTAACCTTAGAACATGAGATTGAGTCATTTGCTCATTAATAATATTAAAAGCTTTATTGGCTTCTTTGTCCACTCAAAGACACATTATTTCATATAATTAATTAAAAAAACCATGATGGTACTAAAGCCTTTAATAAATCTGCTATAAAGCAATGTTAACTTGTGGAAGCTCATAATGCGATAAATGCTTCTAGACTCAAGTCAATTGATAATGACTTGTATTTTATGTGAGTTAGTGGAAGCCTCTAATGATGAGACTCAATCCAAGAAAGGTGATTTGATGAGTAAAGAAAAAATATTTTTGTAAGCATAACATATAATACGTCTCTCATAAGGGATTCAAAAATAAGACAAAGATATTCTAAATGATTCTCATGAGTTTAACTATAGATGAAAATGTCATCAAAATAAATCACCATAAGTTTGCTTGCAAAAGATTTCAACACATGCACCATGAGTCACATGAACATGCTAAATACATGTTAGACAATCTATATAGTATCATTATCTATTCATATAACACATCCTTAGTCTTAAAGTATGTCTTCCACTTGTCATTAAGTCTAATTCTTCCACTTGATGGTATCTACTCTTAAAGTCTATATTAGAGAAAATGTTAGACCTTACTAATATGTCTAACATAATTTTTTTGATAGCTCGCATATTTGTCATGTCCCATCATTTTTCATAGCAAGAAGTCTAGAAAATACACAAGGACTAAGAGTCTCATATATTAATCATTTTTTAAGTACTTTTGTGATTTATATCTTTAGTTTGTCATGCTCTTTAAGATAATTCATAAATGTAATAAATTAGGTAAGGATGAATCAAGTATTAAGTCAATGTCATGTTAAATGTCCTATATGAGGCGCAATTTATGGGGTAGGTCGTCGAGGAGTATATTCATATTCTCTTTTAATGTCCGCTATTTTTAAAAGTTTTATTAAATTATAATTGATATATTTATTCAGAAATACTTCTAAATATCTGAAAATTCGTATTTTCTAGTTTTATAAATTTTAAATTTATGTGATTTAATATACAACGACTAAGTCATGTCATAAGTCATCGAGGAGGATATTCATATTCTCTTTTATGAGTCAATACACTTCTAAGCATTGTTTGTGTGACAACTAGGGAGTAATCATTCACTACATTTTTAATGTAAGCAATCTAAATAGTGAAACTTATTTCTAATTCCTTTTAAAGTGTTTGGACATTAATTAAATTCAGACTAAGCTTGGGTATGAGGTTTTGAGGTTTATCTAGCTTAGAGAGATAGGGGTGCACTCAATCTTATTTATCTTGTATATGAATGAATATGGATTGAGTCTTTTTATTTGAGTGGTGTCATATCATATAGTCACATAGACTAAGTATTAAATTTTACAAAGACAATATTATTTTTGGGCAAAAATGTGAGTAGAATTTACCCATGATACATTATACAAACTAAGATAATTGATCATAACTCATCTTACTTTAATAATGACATCTTAAGAAACGACATTGATGCTACTACAATTATCTATGATGAGTTTATAAGTAACAAATTCAATTTTGATAAACATATAGAAGATAATTGTTTACTTAAGGTTTTTTTTTTACCGCTAATTAGGTCAAAATACATATCATGATTCCTAAATTCAGCCCTTTTAAAAAGGCAAAAACTATCTTCAGGTTTGCATTATACTTTCTCTAACTTTTCATTCATTTCTATCATATCTTCTTAAATATGATTGACAAATTTAGACTCATCAATATGGAGGTTATGGGTTGGGCATTGGGTTGTTACATAGTCATACCCATGACACTTAAAACAGTTCACTCTAAAGGTACTCTCTCACGTGGTTGTTCTACTAGTCATTTACCTTTGTCACGTGGTTGTTCTCACGTGGTCTTATTCATGGTAAGAATTTACAAATTTTCATGGTTAGTTTTAGTCTCTTCAATAACTTGAGTCTAGAAATGAGATGGTTGTGACTATGAGTTAATACATACAAGGGGGGGGGGGCATGTGGAAGCTATCTAAGTTAGGATCAGATAATAAACTTCTTATATTATATAAATATCTATAACAAAGTTTTTATTTATCAAATCTTCTCTCAACTTAGTTTTGAAGCGAGATATGGTGATAGTGAGATCTTCATCTACTCAACAATTAAGTAATAACTTGTTGAGTTATGTTACATAGTTAATTGCATGACAGTTGTCTTATATAATCTTTTATCATTGATTTATTAATCTTATTTTATAGTTAATATGTATATATGTTTCTCTTAGCTTAATCTTGATCTCAGCTTAATTCTCAATGGGGGGGGGGCATGTGGAAGCTATCTAAGTTAGGATCAGATAATAAACTTCTTATATTATATAAATATCTATAACAAAGTTTTTATTTATCAAATCTTCTCTCAACTTAGTTTTGAAGCGAGATATGGTGATAGTGAGATCTTCATCTACTCAACAATTAAGTAATAACTTGTTGAGTTATGTTACATAGTTAATTGCATGACAGTTGTCTTATATAATCTTTTATCATTGATTTATTAATCTTATTTTATAGTTAATATGTATATATGTTTCTCTTAGCTTAATCTTGATCTCAGCTTAATTCTCAATGGGGGGGGCATGTGGAAGCTATCTAAGTTAGGATCAGATAATAAACTTCTTATATTATATAAATATCTATAACAAAGTTTTTATTTATCAAATCTTCTCTCAACTTAGTTTTGAAGCGAGATATGGTGATAGTGAAATCTTCATCGACTCACAATTAAGTAATAATTTGTTGAGTTACGTTACATAGTTAACTGCATGACAGTTGTCTTATATAATCTTTTATCATTGATCTATGAATCATGTTTTATATTTAATAGATATATATTTCTCTCTTAACTTAATCTTGATCTCAACTTAATTATCTATGGGTTCTTAACTTATACATTCTAAAAGACGATTTGGGTTATGTCAATAAGTATTAACAAATCTCACTAACTTCGAATTGACAAATCTAATCTTCCTAGCCTTTGACATTTCATACCATCCAAACTTACTATCCATGCCAGCCTCTCACTCTAAATAAACCTTAATTCTAAGAACCCTTAAATGTGAAATCATCAACCCTGGTGTTCTTGTAAGAAGTATTGGAGTTAGGAGGATCATCATTATATCTATTCCTTACATGTTAATTATCTCTATGGAGGTTTCAAGCTCTACATTGTTTGAAGGAAAGAATTGCGTGTTGGCCAAAAGAGATGTCAAGTTATATACTGACTTATATCATGTCCATTCTATTCTAAGTGTTTTAGTTTATCATGTATTAATTTACTCCATTTGGTAACTTCTTCCTCCATCTTAGGTTCATGTTGACCCACCCTCAATTAGGTATGCATTTTTTGACCTAGTAGGCATGTGGCTGGGAATGCATATTCGAGTATTCTACAACTTAATGCTCTCTAATCGGGAGCAGTAGGGTCCCCACGAACCAACCCTATCAGAGCAATAGAGTCCTCATGACTAGCCTTACCAGGGCAACAGGTCCTTGCAACCAGCTCCTAAGAGAAGAAGGAACAAACACAAAGGATTTTATTTTTCCTTAAATTTCAAAATCCAGATTCAGTGTCCTTCCAGGGCAATGCTTCCAGCATCATATAGGCCTAACATGAGAGAAGAGAATGGCCCATGAGGTGAGAAATAGTCCATTAGTAATACAAGAATCCACCGGAGTCTAGACAGTTCCAGCGACGTCAGGATCTATGGTGGGCCTCCAGGCTTGCTTCTATTAGGCCAAGTTTGGTTCTCTAGCTTGGCCCATTAATTCTAAAATGGGCTCCAGTCATGCGTCATTTAAGCACCAAAAACTTGTAGCCAAAAAGGGCAAAAAAAAATTAGACAAGTGGATGACATCTGGATTCCCCCTTTTCTGTGGAATGAAACACTCTAACTATCACAGTACTGACTTTATAACTTGCTCACTCCCACGCTCAAGTGGGAAAAAAAAATCCCCTTTTTTCGCTGAATTATGTACACAAAAGAACCAATGGAAGAAACTGCCGACCCAGTTTAAATAGAGTGTGGATGAATGTAGTGTTTCAATTCCCTCTGGATCTCCTCTTTCCGAACCTTGGCCAGGCCCGCAATCTCTAGCTTCCTGATCCACTCCTTGCTCACATGCAGCAGCTGCCCGATCTCCTCCAACGATCGGCGTCGGCCGTCCACCATGCCGTACCTGAGCAACAGGACCTGCCGCTCCCTCGGATGAAGGCTCTCCAGAAGCTTGTCAACGTCATTCCTCATGTGCTGCCTCATTACAGCCTCCTCTGGAGTTCTGATGGTCACATCTGCCATGGTTTCCTTCACATTGCAGAAAGACAAGAGGAGGGTTTACACAGATGGACAGATTTTCTGAGATTTTTGTACATGGGATTGAAGGGTTTAGACCACATACTGCGACTTTGATGTTCAAGTCGTCTCCTCTCTTCTGATTAATAGAGCCAACAACTCTCCCACATTGGCCGGCCAACCTGACCTTGGCCAGTGATAGGCCGGTGAGCTCAGCTACATCCGCGTCTAGTGGACGTCTGTGTTTGGCCGTAGACAGGGTCCTCCTGGCTTTTTGTACCTGCTTGATGGCCTTCTCCATTGTTGCCTACCAGAGACAATGAGCAAATGGTTATCCTCTGAGGTGAAACTGTTGGCAGGAATAAACTGAAGCACAGGCCCAGAAGTAGGAACGTACAGGTATGTGGATCCCTCTAGAGTATCTGCCTACTACAGCTAGCATTGATTTCCTAATCCAATACTGAACGTATGTAGAAAACCTGTATCCTCTGCTGGGGTCAAATCTCTCCGCACCTCGCAGGACACCTATACTCCCAGCCTGCAGTATATACGGATATATGGGTCAACTTATGGCCACACCCGGGGATTAGATGCGTAGATGGTTCAACAACAGGAGTCTCAGATGAACCTGAATTAGGTCGTCAAAGGCGATCCCCATTCCTCGGTAGCTTCTGGCGAGGTAGATGACCAAGGACCGAGTACTTTTCAAGAGGCTGTCCTTGCAATACCAGCCAAAATGCAGACGCTGCTGAAGAGTCCTCTCGTCAGTTCCCGCTGCTTCTGCCCACCTTGAAAAGCTGGATGCTCTCCCTGTTCTTTCCTCCAACTCATCGCGAATTCTTTCCAATTTAGCAACGTCCTGCAGACTAAGGTAAATCAGCAAACTTCCGATTTTGGGCATTTTTATAGGGACGATTAGAAGATGGGATGATAATTACCTTAACCCCGATTGACATTTTCGATTCGTTCCTAGCAAGAACGAGTCTTTTTCTCCCGGATTTTGAACCATCTGTTCTTGGTAAACCAGTAGAAGGTGAAATGGTGTCATTTCTGTCCTTGGGTGATGACAGGACCCGCACGGGCATATCAGCATTTTCTTCTGACGCTTTCTGTCTTCTCAACTTCCTCTCCTTCTTTCTCCCTGATGGGACAACTGTATGACTGACCTGGGCATTAGCTGCGGAATCTACACCCAAATCTTCCGACCCATTAAGGGGCAAGGCCAGGTTAAGAGAAACTGGTGCGATGTGTGTTCTATAGAGACAAGCATGAAAAAGTTTCAGAGCCCCTAGTCTTTCTACTTGCATCAGAATATCCCTTTGCAACCTCAACATGTCAGAGTCAACGAGAATATCTTCAATCTCATTGAGGTTTTCCATCAGCAGGCTAAATCTCAGGTTATATGAGGACGAAGCATCCTCTGTCTCATTCTTCATCATTCCACTGGATTTGATGGAACCGACAGGCTCCCTACCAACATTTACCTGATTGAACAGAAAACATTGGCGGGCCAAAACATTTCAATCCCAGATGCAATAGAAGAACTAGAACAAACCACCCACATTCCATTCTAATTTCTGTCAATTAATCATTGGACAAGATATTTCAAAATAAAAGTATTAAATAAATGATTCGGACCTCTTTCATTTTGACACAATTGCTCCGAATGTTTTGAGGCGCTCCACATGGATTTGTATAAGATCTCAAGATCTGAGTGCGCAAAACTCCACCCTCCTCTGGAACAGAGCGTAGAATTGACACCTTGGCAGCTTCAAAGAAATTCTCCCTGATTCTCCCTGTTGTTTTCAAGACACGTCAGCACAGAAAAAAGTCAACCGCACTCGTGCCTGAACAATGACGATTGCATGATATAAATATTAAACGTGAGGAATGACCAAGTACAAATAAACAATCATGTTAATTCAACAGGCTGATTTCTTAGTGTAGGTGAAGTTCATGAGGCACCCAAAAAAAAAAGCCTGCCAGAAAAATAAGTTAACACAGAAAGAAGCATCTTCTGAATAATCTCTGAAGATAATTTCCCGTCCACATCACACGGGAACTCCTTTCGTTTCCCTTGAGGAAACTAAGTCACCCGCATGTCAACTTGTGAAATCCAGCTAGAGGTAAAGAGTGTGCAACCCACCCAGAAACCAAAGAATATCACACAGCAGATAAAGAAAAAGAAACCTAAGGCTACGCCTGAGTATCATTTTCATCCACGGTTATAGTTATACCCCCGTGCTATTGATGTGGACTAGGAGATATCCATTGGCCCGTTAATGATTCCATGGAATCGCTGAAGAGCAAGCAGTTCCAAGAGAGATTCCCATTGACCCATCTTAAAGTCTCACACTCGCCATCCTTGCCTCATATTGAACAACCGTGCGTCAGAAATAACAAGGCTGGAGGGTAGAATCCCATATCCTGCTTCCCAGATCGCTGCCTCGAGAACCAAATGGACATGGGCAACAGTTCACAGCACAACATACGAACAACCCTACTTTCCATTCCTAGATCCACTTCAAGCAATATGCTGTTCAATAAAAAAAAAAAATGGAGTCAACGCTTCGATCGATCAACTCTAAAGGCTTTGAGAGTGATTAGCCCTCCCCATCAATGGCTATATCAGAATCGAGGCTCCACGAATATGCTGTGAAGAGCAGTCTGTTGTCGTTGTATCCATCACTCAATCCACCAAGTGGATGGAATGTGAGACTGTTTAATGGTCGCTACGGCTGCCCTCCGTGGATTTCACCAAAACACCTTTCATCTTCTCCCTCCGAACCTTCTGACGGACGAGCAGCATTTCATTCTGGAAAATTACGAACGTTTCCATAATCGTTTCAAGTAATCAAGGATTTCTTCCCGTTAAAAGCAAAGAAAAAGGGCAGCAGGACGTTCTTATACAACCCCTCTTCTAGTTTTAGCAAATGCACGATCCAACCCCTGATCTACTTCGGAAGAGATGAATGGGAACTCCGGAGGCAAAGCGCGACAGACGAAGAGCAGGAATTTATAGAAAAGACTCTGGGCCCAATTGCGCCTCCAACTTACCCGGAGAAGTGGACTGCTGCTGCTGCTGCTGCTGCGGCCTGGTAGAAGGACCGGCGGGAGCAGGCGACTGGACTGGGAAGGAGCACCTCCAGTCTGCCATGAGCCCGGTCCTCATCTGCCCTTGCCCACTTCCTCATACAGCAGTACTCGCCGTCGCCGCCGTGGCTGGCTGCTCCTCTCCTCCCGTTGCGGTGGACGGAAGGTTAGCGTATCTGGGGAAATTGAATGAACAGGGGCTCCCGGGGAAGGAAAATGGATGTGTGGACGAAGGCGGCCAGGTCTTCGGCCTCCACTCGACCACCGATTCCCCATCCTGAGAGCCCAAAGCACGCCTCTTCCCCCCCGCCCCCCCCCATTTCCTCTTCCGCCCTCCACACGCTGGTGAAGACTCCGCGATAAATCAATCCCTCCTCCCTCCGGGCCCCTTGAATAACAGGCGGTTCGGGTGTATTTCCCAAAAAAAACCAATTTTTAAAACATCGCCAAAAATATCTCGTCCTGCTCTTTTCCCTCCTGATGAGTCAACGGGCTGACCGATAGTTCCGCGATAAATCGATCCTTCCCCCCTTCGGCCTTCGGGCTGACCGGCCTTGGTGGGGTGTATTTCCCGAAAAAACTAATTTTTAAAATATCATCAAAAATATCTCCTCCTGCTCTTTTCCCTCCTGATAAGTCAACGGATTGACAGACGGATTGACAGACGGATTTTTTGTGAAAATTACTGCACTAAGAATACTAATGGGCCGCATACTGAGCCCATAGCCCATTAACTGGTTTTCGGGCCTTCGGTTTCTAAAAGCTAGCCTATGCCAGACAAGAAGGACGTTCTCCTCCTACCGGTCAACTCCCAGTGTGGGCTGCGGTGGATCGAAGCTCAAGCCGGATACCATAATGAGCCAATGGGCCCCTCATGATGAAAATTTCTCGGCCCAGGAAATCGTCGTGTCAAATGGGCCTGTCCCAAGTAAGCCCATTAGAGAGCCCAGCCGCCAGCTGTCCCAGATACCTGAGATGCTTCTCCTCCGTTAACGCCATTAAACCCGGTATCACCTCTCAGACACCACTTCTTTTACCATAAAGAGAACGACCCACATATTTAGAGAGAGAGAGAGAGAGAGAGAGAGGATGATGTGGACGAGACAAACTGGGTTTCCTTCGAACAGCGGCTCGTGTACGATGCCTGTCCTGAGCCCAACAGCCGGCATGCTAAAAATGGCAGGCGGCTGTCGGCGGAGAGGAGAACCGAACTCCGCGGCCACACCGACACTGTAGCCACGTGCCGGTAACTTACCCGCTTTTCCCGGTCAAAGGTGCACCTCAACAGCCGCGAAAACTCTGGTACGCCACTTGCAGTTTCCCAACAAAGTAAATGCGAGATCGTCTAAATGGGCCCGGTCCAGACAGCAGACCCATTGGACCACTTTTCTCTGGGCCCGTCCTTTACTGGGCCCGGCATGAATTTTCTCCGAACTTTTCATGTAAGACCGTAATAATATTATTAATTAATAAATCAATTAATATTTAATCTGCGTGATCCAATAAAATTAAAGATAAAAAAAAACTCGCCCGCAGAGAGGGAACCTGCTACCAAAATACCGGCCGACTGCTCTCGCAGCACCTGCGACTACGATTCTTCCTTTTTCGCTTCCCGAGATTTTCTGTCGTTTTCCCAAAGCCGCCGCTCCCTAGCTGATATGCCTGACGCGTGGAGATATTTCTTTTTTAGACGGCTCGTACGTTCTGCGCCTTCGCCGCCCACCGCTTTCTGCCCCCGTAGTGGAGCTTCACGCGGGTTTCGCCAGCCTTAGGTCAGGACTCGCTTATGCTCACCGTGGTGGGAAATTTATGGCCTGGGGGTCCAAGGATCACGTGACTGCGTTTAATGCAGCCGTGGACTTGCAGTAACGCCTTATCTATTCATGGGGGTGGGGGGGCTCTTGCCCAGAAACCTTGGATCGGATAGGATTTTCAATATTTAACTAATTTTGTTACCGGTGAGATCTTTTTTTCTTGTGTTATTTTCAACGCGTCGATTAAATATTCCGGTTTTCCCATTCCCCCCCGGCGATTATATGACGATAAATCATTTCTGGGAATAGAAATAATTTTGTTGGGCGACACCCACCTGTCTTGATGTTAACGGGGCAAAGTCAATGAGTGAGGATTCGATGCGGGTCAACTCCGAAGTTGCAAAACGTCGCCGCGAAAAAATGGGACGTTACTTCGCGAGAGGTGGTAGTTGAGACTTGGGATTTTGGTCTCGGCGGCAGAGTCTCTCTCAAGAGGTGATAATTTTCGTTTATCAGACGAAAATAAGAAGTAAAATTTTGGAGGCGTCGGTTAACTGGGCTCGGCTGGGCTTTGAGGAGACTCGGCCCGCGCCCCGTTAACACCATAAATCCCAATAGAAAAAGGAATAACGCAAATGTTTAGGAGACCTCAGAGTGGTCACCATCAGCTGTTAGAATTTTGTCATCTTTCGAGGTCCTCTCTCTCTCTCTCTCTCTAACCTCTCTCTCTCCTGGCTGCTCTTACTCTCTACCTCTCGTCTCTCTCTCTCTCTGTGACATCGAGACGTGTCCCGAAAATAAGCTGCCGCCCCACTAGCCGCGTTCTTCTGTCTCCACGTGTCAGCCACGCGTCTCATCATGGGGAGAGCATCTGTCTAACGAGGAAGAGCAAGAGATGTATACGTGGCAGGATCTGTATAGTCCGACAGCGTCCTTAAGCATGCACAGGTATCCAGACTCCCGACATTATCGATTTATCGGTGGGGAGAAAACCACTCAAAATATCGCGCCCCTGATTTCTCGCCATAGTATCCACAGTCCGTCACCGCCTGTGGAGATACAAACGGCGTCAAGATTTTCGTCGTCTGTGGGTAGTCTAACTTAACCATGGTTGGCATGGGGGTTCAAATAGCGGGACAGTCCAGAACCTTCTGGTTCTTTTAAGACGCCAGCAGGAAGAAGAGAGCCCGTCGGAGGAATAAGCGAAGAATAGAGAGGAAGAAGATGATGATCGGAGAAGGACACCGTGCTCTGCCGGCGATCCACATCCCGCCATGGCCGGCGTACGAGGAGGCGGCAGGAGGGGTGGCCTATTCGCTGCCTGTCAGCGGCGTCATCAGCGGAGCCGGCGATGGAGGGAGCTGCTCCTCCCCATACCTGTTCGGTGAGGGGGCGATGGCCGCTCTTCAGCGATTCCTTCCGTCAAATGAATCATACCTCTCAGATGATGCGGGGGACGAGTCCGATATCTCGCTGGCGCCGCCGGTGGATGCGTACTCCTGCGATGAATTTCGGATGTACGAGTTCAAGGTGAGGCGGTGCGCAAGGGGACGGTCGCACGACTGGACGGAGTGCCCCTACGCGCACCCCGGCGAGAAGGCGAGGCGGCGGGATCCTCGCAAGTACAACTACTCCGGCACCGCCTGCCCCGATTTCCGCAAGGGGAGTTGCAAGAGAGGAGATGCCTGCGAGTTCGCACATGGAGTGTTTGAGTGCTGGTTGCATCCGACGAGGTACCGGACCCAGCCTTGCAAGGACGGCACGGGCTGCCGCCGCCGCGTGTGTTTCTTCGCCCACACGGCGGAGCAGTTGAGGGTGCTGTCTCAGCCTCAGCAGCAGCAGCAGCAGAGCCCGAGGACGGCGGTGGGAACGGACTCCTACGATGGATCCCCGCTGCGGCACCAGGCGCTCGACGCGTGTTCCAGGAGCTTGCTCAGCTTCCCCACGTCGACTCGGCACTCGCCCCCCATTTCGCCGCCGTCTGACTCGCCGCCCTTATCCCCCGAAGGCCGCTCCCCCGTCCGGATCTCGGTGCCATTGTCATCATCGGTGAACGATATTCTGGTTTCCCTCAGGCAACTGCAGCTGAACAAGGTGATGTCCTCCCCGAGCTCCTGGGGGTTGCAGACCCTCGGCATCGGCTCCCCCCGAGGGTTCAACGTGAGCCCCGCCTTCTCCAGCCTTCCCGCGACCCCAAATCGCGCATCGCCGGCGACTCGAGGGGTGCTGTTCGATGGTTGGGACGGCCCTACGGAGCGGGTGGAGTCGGGGAGAGATCTGAGAGCCAAGATCTACGAGAAGTTGAGCAAGGAGAACTCGCTGGATCGGCAGGAAGAGATCGAATCCGGTGGGCCTGGCGGGGCGGTGAACGTGAACCCTGATGTGGACTGGGTTTCCGAGTTGGTGAAGTGATCGCCGGCGGATCCGAGGTAGGAGGGCGGGAGTGTTCCGGCGTGCTTTTGTTGAAAGAAAATGCCCAGCTTTTCTGCAATCTGTACATACTGGAAGCGTAGGTATATTGTGTTGCAGGGTGCGCCAGGGAGGAGGAGCCTCAAGGAAAGCCCGGCGGCCACTATTTCGAAGATCCTTCTTAAAGGCTAGCTATATATCTAGAAATCATCATGTATTATCTGTATTTATCATCCTTTTCAGATCTGATCTGTGTTCATATTTTTTTCTCGCCTTCGGCTTGAGAGATGACTCTGAGAACCTGCGAGGAAATCCCTCCAATGCTCTTGTAATATTTCTTCCAATTAACAGAATATGTTCATTGCCTTTTTTCATTCTATGATCTCACGTCTTCGTCTTTCCCCGGGGGCGGAGGAGGCTGGAGATGAAGCATATCCTCCATGGTTGACCCCGCTTCTCATCTCCCTTGATGGAGTCGTCGATGGCGACGAGTGAGTGAACCCATGAAAGGGGCCGGCACTGGAAAAAAAACAGCCTCTTTGGCCCTACCCAGGAAATGAACCACAGAGAGAGAGAGAGAGAGAGAAGGTAAACGATGACTCCATTAGCGCACAACACCCACCCACCAGACGCCCTTGAATAATCGAAGCACGAAGGAGGGCTCTCGCTCTCTCTCTCTCTCTCTCTCTCAGGTGGCAACATGTTTGAATACATGTTGCCACCTGAGGGGGGAACACGGAACCCGCTGACGGGTAGATGAAGCAGTGCGACTTGCCGCCTGGGCCGCGGAGAGATACGTGGCTCCGACGCAACCGTCGCTTTCAGGAGGCTACTACCAGGCCCACGGCCTCCAATTATTATTGCTGCTGAGCCCACACGCACCCACCTTCTCTATATGCGCCTTCCCCTGGTGTAGTGTCGAGGGGGGACGACGAATTCGGGTTGGGGACGGAGATGGCCAAGAAGAACTGGTCCCACTTTGAACCAGACACAACCCCATCAATCATCCTACGTTAGCGTCACTCCCTACTGGCAGCACATACTGGAGAGGCTAGGCTATATACGGCACACCATCAATAAATCCAGAACCCAAAGTCTGTTTCACAGGTAATTATCAGGGACTTTGTAGCCATGTATGTATATTATATGTGCATATGGAAATCTTCGTACCTCCACAGAAGCAGCGCTGATGGGAACCGCAAGGGGGGGGGAGGGCAGGGCTTTACTTCTTCAGTACACTGCAATTGAGAAATCATCGTCACCATTAGTCAACGGGGTCAGCGGCAAACATCACCTCTCTCTCTCTCTTCCCCGGACTCAACTTGAGCTAGGCCTTGTTGGAGAAAGAGATGATGAGAGGCTGGAACCGAGTTCATGAAGAAACGAGGGGGCCAATGAAAGCACGCATATTCAGTTATCTTGGTCAGAGGAATTAAGGCATCTGGGGTTGGGAAGATCCGAGGAAAGGTCAAAGGTTGGGTTTGTGCGAGTTTCCTGAGCCGACTTTAGGAAAACTAAGCACTTCATCCTAATCCTCGTTGACTTTGTGCGCATGTGCTTGAATTCCACTGATTCTTCATCACCTGTCCCCGTGATTGGCCAGCCTGTCATCACGGAAGAATCTGTTTCTCCTCTATTAGGGGAGGGGATCTATCAAGCTGGGCCTTCATCAAAGACAGGAACGCCTTCAGATGGTAACAACCCATTTTCTGGGTCAAAGAACCGGGTCAAAGAAGAGACTTTTGAGATTACGTGGACTGAAGAGCCATGCTATAAAGGCATAGTTGGAGTGACGCTTTGGTCATGCAATCGGATGGCCCAGATGAAAGATCGACCCGACTAGGTTAATTTTTTTAATAAAATATGATCAAAATGAGAAATGAATGGTCTCATCAGAAGGAAGAACAACTTACTTATATAAGTAGGCAGCAATTCCCAAGATAATGCACAGGAGGATGATGTCAATGCAAAAGTTGCGGCTAGATCTCATCTGATAGAGGAAAAGGATCCATCACAAGAAATTATGGGGGAAAAAATATCTAAAACTCCAAATGGCTGAAGAATTCATTCGTCTCCTAATTACCCGGTGAACAGTCTCCTTCAGTCTCACATTAGTATTCTTCAGATCGGCGGTTGCCCTATCCACCTGCAATTGGGGAGAAACTCTTTTAATTTTTTGTCCAAGAAGTCTGGATGGCGGGAACAGGAAAGAAAAAACAATCACAAAAAAAAATAAAATTACGACCTTGGTGTCAATCTCGTCCATCAATGGAACTTGCCTGTCTAATTCCTGCAGTAAATCGGATGGTCAAAGGAAGTTCTTTAGGTTACATACTGAATCATATAAACAACAAACCTCATTCATGTCATTAGCCATGTTTTTGAGGGTATCCAGTCCTTCTGCTATAGCATCCAGGCCTTGATCCTGCTCAGAAAATTGCCGTTACATTCACTAGTATCGACTGGTTAATCTGGGATAACAATGGTATGAGAAGTAACTCACTATGGCCTGTACTGCCTGGGCACAAGAAAAATCAAAGGTAATTTTGTTCCTTGAAAATTCTACATGGTATACGTCGTATCTAGTTTTGAGCAAGTGTAGGCGAGGGCCTGATGATTACATATCGGTTAAATAATGACTCAGGCCAGATGCTTAGCCAAATCACTGTTCGAAAAGACTTTGAACGATTTCATGCGGAAAAGAAACTTCAAGCAGGAGATGTGCTTTCATCCCACTTCCACAACTGCTACTATGATTGATCTCCATAGTAGCTCTATGTGCTACAAAATCTTCCAAGCACTGGTTTTAAGTGTGGGTTTAAGAGCGCGTGGAGACACAATTTAATCCTTCAAACCTCACAGGGAAAAGGAAAACTATACTTCACTAGAATCACTCCCGTTCCGTATCGCATGAAAACCTTCAAACTGATTCATTCGGGAACAAAATTTAAGAAACTTATTAATGGAGTTTCATATTCATTGTGATGCCCCTTTGCGTAGAACAGCGCAAGGTTTGAGAAACAATAGAAATCTGTCTATAACTGTACGAAAGTTTATTTTACTCAACGAACATGATACTAATTTAATACGATCACAAGGCCAATGCTTGCCTGTTTCAATTTACGCATCTCATATTCTTGCCTAAATTGGTTCGATTCTTCCGTCCGCTGAAAGTACTCACTCTCGAACTTACCATCTGCAATGAATTCGAAGAAAGGAAAATTAAAAAAAAAAAAGCGTAAACCACAGTAAGTTGCATATGAGCATATATGCACCTTTTGAAAATGGAGAAGTAGATACCCCTAATTCCAAATTCCTTAGGGTCTTAGACGAAATGGCAATATCAAGTCTGTGGACGGGCAGTCAAAGCCATCATTAAATAGCAACCAAATGCTTACCCGTACCAGTACTGGAATCGCTAATCTTCTCAGTTCCTAGATGTACTTAACAAAAATTACATACTAGATCTTCTTCACTGTAGAAAATTCCTGCTACACATTTTTTTTTTTTCATGAGATTGCCTCGTTCCCCATATTCCAGTCGTCCTTTTGGGGATTTTTACAATAAATGAGAGAACAACATTTAATTGATTTCTCCAGCGACCCATTGACCTGAATGCCAGACCACACCCGTCTTGCCTAACTGTCTTATCACCCATCTCCTTTATGAATTGGCTATATCTAAACGTATCCTATGAATTCCAACAAAATGACAGCAAGGTAGTTTCTGATCTTTTTATTAAGCTGAAGGATTTTGTCCCCCGATCTTGGCACCACAACGATCATGCTTTCCTCACCTGTGAGACTATCAATAATTTAGTGTTTCATCCCGTGAATACCATCAAAAGGGGAACCGATTCCATGCATAAAGCATTCTCAAGATTAAAAATCTCACGTACCAGACCATATCTAAAATGAAGAAGATTTAGTATGCAGTTGTGTCAAGAGTCTTCACTCATGCTCTGGGAGAAATTCGAGAAGAAATGTAGGAAAACCAAAATAGGAATGTAGGCGAGCGAGAGAAACTGCGTAACAAAATGGAAATAGCATACGAAGTAATCCATGTAATTAATGATTCATAGCGATTTCCAATAAGAATTTCGAAAAAAATTACCTGATGTGGAATCAACCCTGATTTCTGTGTGAGACGATGAAGCTGAAGCTGACCAACGGCTAGTCTGTTTTACAGCACTTGTTGTCCCATCGGGTATGGATTGGATCCTTTCAGGAAGTGCAAGGACTAAATCATTCCGCGCAGCAAGCTCTTCCTTTGAAACTCCCTTAACCTGTGATATGTTCGCAAAAAGGGTTTATATAGGATACGCTGAATCCTAAGATTTTAAATGGCGACTTCAAAGATGGTCAGGTGATCACGAAAAATACAAAAAATATCAGCACAGCACATCACACTGAAAAACAAAAAATAATCCAAGCATTGCTATATCACTGCAAGAAGAATTTTTTCAAGAGATTGCACATTTTCTAGAACAAGATATACACTATCTCCCAGTATGCTACAGTACACAGTGGAACCAGACATCTCCATAAGAAGCACCCAAGACATATTAAATAAACATAATTACGATGCAGACATCAGTCAGTTGAGTTAAGGAAAGAACAGAAATAGGATGTATCAATAACCTTGACATCATAAATTCCCCGGTGCAGAAACCGTGACAGAAAGTGTACATTTCTTGGAAAGAAGAAGAGTTCAGTGAAGGAAGTTGGAGGGGGGTAACGTATCCAAAAAAAAATATAAGGCAGTAGTTTGAGAAGAATCCCCAATAATACTAACACTAGAAATCATCATCACTGACCTCAACCAAAAAAGCTATTTCGCAAATAAAGAAGTTAGTTTCCAATGTGTTTTGCAGTATTAAAAGGGTAAGATATATTTGACAGTCCGATGCACTGTAAAAGATGTATAGAAGTAGAGTGATTTGTTAGAAAATCCTGGGAACAGAAGCATTTGTACACCAGCACTTTTTGAGCACGGTGATTTCCACAAGAAAATGTCTAATCAGGAAGAAAAGAGAAAGGAAAACTTATGCAATAACTCTAAAAAAAAATCTTCCCAAGATGGATTAACAGACCGAAATATGATCTATTGAAAATGCATTGTATTCGGGTTCCTAGTCAGAATATTATTATTTTGCATGGATAGGCACCAATCGTACGTGAGCCCTTATCACACCAAGAGAGAGTAAAACTGAGAAAGAGTAAGAGATCAAGGCTGAGGAAAAGAGAGAGAGAAAAAGAGAGAGCTATGCGGATCGAAGTTCTTCCCAAACTTCTGGATCATAATGTGGCGTAACACAAGTTAAACAAGAAAAAGATCCAAAAAAAAATCCCATGGATTCAAGGTAGACCACAATTATTGATGTCGCCCGTGAAACAAGAGGAGATAAAAAAGGGAGTCAATAATCTCGACCTGTATTCATCCCCCCAAGAAGAGTTAACTAGTACACACTATAGTCATAAAATGGATACATCTCCGATAGCCCATTTGCACACATTTTCTTGAGAACTAAGGGATTTCCAAGCATATCTCAAACCCAATTGACCCACCGACCATCACCGTGAGAATTGAAAATTTATGTCTTCAGCCAAACTTTTTCTCCTATTTATGATTTTGGTTATTCCTGCCTCGTTAATATATGCTGTGTTTGTCCAGGTTGCACTAATATACCCAATGCGTTCTGAGCTGTCTGAATTTTCCTATTAAATCTATCTCCAACTCTACTTTTTGATCTAAACATATTGAGAGCCTTGATGAACAGATCTTAAGGCATTCATAGATTCACAAACAAATGATAAAGACGAATGGAAAAACTATAGTTATTTGATACAGTCAAGAACAATATTACTGATGGAAAAGGACCAAAGTAATACAAGAAGGTTGAAGGCAAGATTCAATCTTCCCAAAGCTTAAAGTCCTTTGAGAACGGAAAAACTCTAAAGGAATGTTCTCAAAGCATATGCATCCCACGGGGGGAATGCAGAGGAAAGAAGAGAAAGTCCACCTGAAACCCAAAAACACCATGGAAGGCGTTTTAATAGATATACTGCAAGTAGACCACGGAGAAAAACACTGTCACCAGTATAAACATAAGGTGAATGTGATCTAAAAATTCCTGCGTGTCATCCACAAAAGTACTCATAATGGTGACGATGTTAGAATCGAATCCTCTTGGTGCAGACTATGAACGTGTTTTATGGATGTTTTTTGAGAGTACAGTGAACATACACTGGCGTACCCTCTACTTTTGAATGGGAATGAATATATGTTATAGAAAACAATTGAACCATCGGAGAATTTTCCTGAAGAGGAAATTAGGAGTCGTAGCAATGTAACTACTGGGTACGGGTAACAACAATTAGAGGAAAACGCAATTAACACCTAGGAAAGGCCAAACTAATCACACGCCGGGACATGAGTTCCTGGGCTGGTGAGATATTCCGTCTCAATACAGTGGTCATAAAACGCAGCCCAAAAGAAGACGTTGAATTGAAGAGTGCCGACCTTCTTAAGTGCGAGCCTCTGTAACTTCGGAACCTCCTCAAGCAACCGCGCCTTAGTCCGTCGGATTTCAGCGTTCATGGCCACGGCGGACGCCCGGTTCTTCTCCTTGGACGCCAATTCCGCTTTCTGAACACATCGATCGAATTTAGGAAACGAAAATATCATGCGAGGGGCGCCTGAAAATTGACCACGGCGACCGGAATAGCATGAGCGACATGAGAGGCAGGCAGATGAAAAGCTGCACCTGAAGCGCTCCCTCGATGTCGTTCTCCACATCGATGAATAGGCGGGCGAAGGCATCGTCCCCGGAGACGTTGAGATCCCTTTGCTTGTCGACGTCGTACTTATCGTACTTCTTGCAGATCGCATCGACCCGCGTGAGGATATCTATCACGCTCATCTTCGATTATCCTCCCTCTTCCCGCCTTTCTAGCTCTCTCTATCTCTCTCTCGCTCTCTAACCCTCCATCGTCGACGCTGCAAGCTACAGACGGGGTCGAAAAGGGAGGAGCTTCGCGGGAAAGGTGCTCGGCGGTCCTCCTCTCCTGCCTACGCGGGGAGAAGAAACTGGCGGCACGATCAGACGAAGTCGTTGCGAGGCTGAAAGCTCAGTTAGGCCCAGTTCATCAGAGTGGACCAGCCCATACTTTGATGGGCCCCGCCTGTAAATTCACATCCCCACCGCGGTCGGGCCACGTGGACTGCTCCTCTCTCTCTCAAACTTTGTTTCCCGCGGACCGGCTAGCCACGGTGGGTCCCTGTGGGCCCCAGTAGCGCCCGCCCGTTGACATACATACCACCTAGTGGATAAATAGATATCACCTTATTGAAAGAGATATCCGGTGACATGGACGTGACCCGTGGAGTCTCAATCTTGTTTGCTTGCTGTTTGGGCATCGATTCGCCACCGTTCACGTGGGGTCAGCCAGTTGGAGTTGACTCCAGCAGCTTCTCCCCGATTTTTTCTCCTATTTATGAATAGACATTGAATGGGACAATAGTTGTAAGGTTGGGCCATAATATAATTATCTCCATGCTACCCAAGTTTCAAAGCGCTCTACCACTTTGGTACTCGCATATAATTATATTAGAACACGAGGTTGAAAAAGAAGAAGAATAAGTTCAAGCTCACAGTGGCACCACTATTGGCAGCATTCTCTTTGCTGGGCATGGACCATGGTGGAGGTAGCTATGGTGGAGAGAGTAGTGGATGAGATACTTTTAACCCTAAACTAATCACATCAAAAATGAACCAAACAGCCGTATGGTTTTCAAATAGGGCCGTTTAAATGGAGATATTAGATTGATGGGCTATTAAGCTTATAAAAAAAATGTAGTCATAACAGGATATTGAGATAGATGTAATTCTCGGTGAAATAATCTTAGATATTGTTCATCTCAAATTGGTCTATTCTAAGAGAAAAATTATCATATCCCTCTATCACTCTTTTTTTATCTCTCTATATATGAGTGTTGTATGTACTCAACTTGAACTCAAGGTAGTGTTACTAGAATTTTACCTTGTCTAAATATGTGGTCTTATTTAGGAGTCCACTCTCTTTGTATCACTTTCTCTTAATCATAAATGTGGTCTATCAAATCAAAATTAGTGTCACGTTATTTAAATTTATCGATGTGAAAATAGAGTTCTTCGAGATGAAGTTAGAGGAGCAATGTCAAGATTTTCTCATTATCTATCAAGATGTCATAGGATAAGTTTAAAATTTATCATTCTCAAAAAGATCACACCATATTATTGATAAACAACAAAGAGACCCCCCAAGATCTCAACAATCAAACAGTAGTTGAAATATTTAATTCTCACCCTTGAAGATCTGTATCGATAGCCAAACATTTTCTAGGCCATGGTCATGTTGATAGAGCTCACACGTATCACATAGACAATCAGTCTCTAAGTGAATTGAGTCAAGACCAACCCACTCAACTCCAAAGAGGCCAAATACTTAGGCCTTAACAACTAGTATAATATCTGTTGTAATGATCATCATAAGCCAAGATGAGCCACAATTAACTCATCACATCCCTACATGATGTTGTGGCAAGGGGGTTGGAAGTTATGTTCCTATTCAATGGTTAACATCTAAATAATTAGATCTTCTAAGTATAACTTCTTCTTTTTTTATGTACTTACTCTCAATAGTCAAAAACTCACTATCATAGGCATTTATCAATAACGAAAAACTCTTACATTGCATAAATAAATAAATGCATGTGAATTCTTTAATGATTGATAAGATTTTCAATGTCAATCTTAGTTTGTGACTTGTCATTGCTTCCTTGGTTGCTTCATTTATACCATATATTGCCACTAAAATAGTGATAGTTTAGAGCTATATTTGTATCTCCTCACACACATAAAGGAGAAACAATGATCTATACACTGTCCATGATAAAATTTGTGAATGTCCCCTCAACACGACCTAACTCTACCTCTAATTAACCTTGTGACCTTAAATAAAGGGTGGGAGTACAACATTTGATGGCTAAGAAAACTTATCTATGTCAAAAATGATTGAGATGTCTTCAACATCTACAAAGTCTTCATGTAAGCCCTCTAAACCTTATTGAGAGTTGCCTAATATATCCTCTAAATTTAAACTCACTATCAGAAATCTCCTTAAGTAGAGTGAGTTTATAGAAGTGGTCTTAATAGGAAAGAGAAAACTAGATCATATTTTTTAACCAAGGCTAGTACATACAGATCCACAATTTAAATTATGAAATGAATATGATGCAATCATAAAAAATCTGAATTTGTAATACAATGATATTAGAAGTGAATATAAATTACTTATTTTTACCCACGTCAAAAAGTATTTAAGAGCAAATAAATTAAGCATTCTCAAAAAAGGAAGATGATACCGAGATATACAAAGTTATCATCCAAACTTCTATTGTGACAGAAGATAGTAAAATAGTCTGAGAATTTTTAAATGAATTAATAGCCTTATGATAGAAAATCAATCATTGTAGACCTATCATCACTAAATGTCATACATATTAGGTTTTTTTTCAAGAATATATAGAGAAAGATGATTTATTTATTTTTATAGAGACTAAATTATGTATATGATCAAGACAAGTTTCAAATTTTGAGAAGATAAAAAATCTAAAACATAATAGAAGTCACTGACATCATCAAAAAATAAGGAGAGCCATACAAATCTAAAATAAATAAAAAAAACATTTGTGATTCAACTAAAATTATCACGTGGTCTAACCTAAAAATAACAGAGGATAAGGGACAAAAAAAGTGGTTATCAAGATAATTTATGGTGTACTTATTGTAGGTGAGAGAGGCATATTAAGGAGTATTATTACAAGTTTCATGGGAGACCTCAAGTTGGTGGTCAAGCCCACTTGATCACCTCCCAAATAAAATGTATGGCATTAACCCTAAGGGGTTAGATGAGCTCGTCTAGTTCTCAAACTCTAGAGACACCTATGTCCTCAGAGGTCAACACTAAGTAAGAGACGAAGAGTATTAAAGACCCTCACAATTGGGTGAGTCATCACAAAGTATAAAGAAAAATCCATAAGCATGCTTAGGTGAGAGCACTCTCGGGAGGAGCCTCTTTAGCTTGCTCCAATGAGAAAACTTACTCAATAATGTTACAAGTTACATCTAATGATTTTCTTACCTCTTAGATATTAAATATAAATGTCATTGATCAGCCATAGTGTTTAGCTCCAACGCCTCTTTAGCTTGCACCAATGAGAAAACTCACTCAATAATATTATAAGTTACATCTAATGATTTTCTTACCTCTTGGATATTAAATATATATGTCATCAATCCCATGATCTATTCCCCAAAAAAAAATTTATCATATAACCTATGTCCAAATAATAAAAAATGACCACAATTGATGGATCATTGATTATTATTTTAAGAATTAAAGAAGTAAAATTATAACATATTGACATTTTTAAAAATATACTACATGTTACTAAACTCTATACTAACTTTATTTATGTCAAAATGTTAGTTATAGATATACCTTGTCAAATGATAATTAATAGTGAGATTTGTGATGTATATGATAAGGCAACAAACATGAGCATTTGATGTGTTAGATATTAGGATGTACTCTATTATCTTGAAACATCATATCATGATTTCATTGCGCGAAGTTAAAAGATCATTTAGAACATAAAACTTTAGTTTTAATTAACGATGATGTTTTGTGATTGTATAATCACCATTTAAGACATCATTCTTTTAAAATAATAATGTTTATGTTTCCAAACTTATTTTTGTATAAAAATTTAGAAAAATTGAAATATCATATGTGAGATATTACAAAGTATAAGAGAAATATATATCCATTATCTACGGAGAAAGCACCTCTCCTTTTACTTTAATCTATAGTAACATTTGGAGACCATCACCTACTCTTAGTATATTAAGAGTTAGATGGTATGTTATTTTTATTAATTATTTTAAAAAAAATACTTAGATTTGTGTATTAAATTATAAATAAGAAGTGTTTAGAAAAAAATCACTCATTAAAAATCAATTTTAAATAAAAATAAAGTGATTTAAATTAAGCAATAGAAATGATTTCTTTAATCATACTATCACATGATAGTTCTTAAGTAAATAAATTATACGAGTTATCATACATTAATATTCCATGACAAAATAATGTTGTGGAGAGAAAGAACTGACATATATTAGAAGTGACTATATCACTTTATTCTAAATGAAAATGTCAAAAAAAAATTAAATGATTTAAGGTGAAGTTATACTCACATATGTTCATCTTATTAATAAACTATTCATCAAGGTTTAAAATTTTAAGAGCCTATAGAAGGCCCTCTCTAGATTCTACCCTCAAATTTCACTAAAGAATAATTTAGTTCTTAAAGTATTTGGGTACATTATAAACTTAATCCACATGTTGTTATGTGTGTTTATTGATTACTCAAATACCAAAATGGATATAAGTGTTATTGTCTTTCACTGAAGAGTTTTTTTATTTCTAAAGACATAACCTTTCATAAATATGAAATTTACTTTGATTTGATTGTTATTAAGGGAGAAAACTCTTGCAATATTATGAAATAAAAAAATAAAAATGTGAATAACTTAATATTACCAAATATACATCTCAACGTACCCATGTGATCCAAAGAAACATCAGTAGTATCATAAGAGAATGATGATCAATCTGACCCCATAGATTATCTTGATCAGGCACAACCTATAAAGGAGATTGAAAATAATGAGAATGAGGAATCATTAGTGTCATTAGAAAATGATGAGGAATTACCCATAGCTCTTAGGAAATAAAAGAAAGTGTATTAGAAATCTATAGTATTTTATCTGTAATTTAATATCAAATGAACACCCATCACCCTCATATAGAATTTTTTTAACTACTCTTAGTTTTGAAAAAGTTTCATTTAACATCTTAGAGAGATTAGGTTAAGATGAATGCAAATAAGCTATGAAGGAAGATTTGAGGGCTCTAGAAAAAAATAGTACATAAAAATTTGTAAGGTTACCATAAAGAAAAAGAACCATACAATGTAATTAGGTTTATACGATCAAATACAATACATATGGTACAATAAAGAGATCTAGAGTTAGGTTAAATGACTAAAGGATATACTCAAATTTATGAAATTGAGTATCTAGAAATATTTGATCTAGTTATAAAGATAGTGACAATTAAAATTATGTTTTCATTGATAATAAATTATGAATGAGACATTCAATAATTTGATGTTAAGAATGAATTATTACATAGGGATTTAGAAAAGAATATATATATATATATATATACGAATGTCTTTCAAGAATATAATAAGAATTGTTGACATAAGAGAAGAAAATCCTAGAATCTATGTAGCTTCAAAAGATAGAACACATGATTTCTATATAGGAGAGATAAGAGATGAGAGAGATAGATAACGGGCCTTAATGGGCTGAGAGTCTGATACCACTATTGAACACTCCTCCTCAAGTTGGAGCATATAAGTTGAACATGTCTAACTTGGTACACGTGACGTCGTAGGAGATATCGATTAGACTCTTCGTAACGACGTTCGCAAGTTGATGAATTAATGTCACATGAAGAGTAGATAAATCCAAACATAATCTTATGTCAAATGTAATGACAATCGATATTAATGTGCTTCGTATACTCATGAAAGGTGGGATTACCAGTAATAAAAATAGCGACTTGATTGTTGCAATGTGTAGGGATTGAAGAGGAAGAAATAATGTCAAGATTATCGAGAAGTGATAAAAGTTATACCATTTTCCGTACTATTTTAGCTATGGCTCGATACTCGAATTCCGTACTAGAGCATAACACTACCTTCTATTTTTGGGACCGTCATGTGACTAAGTTATCACCAACATATGTACAATAATCCATGGTAGACTTTCAGTCACCCTTGTCACCTACATACTTGACGTCATGGTAGGTTGCAATGCGGAGATGGCCGTGTCATCGATAGATGAGCCATTTTCTTGGGGATCACTTAATGTAGGCAATGACTTGTATAGCCCCCTCCCAATGAATTTGTCGAGGCTCTTGCATGAATTGACTCACGACACTAATCGTATACATGATGTCAGGATGAGTGACGATGAGATATATCAACTTGCCTAACAATCGCCGATACCGGTTAGCATTCTCAAGGGAGATGAAATGTCTTAGAACTACAGGCGAGCTTCCATGAGTGAAGTCTTCGGCTTGCACCCAAAGAGACTTATCTCCTAAAGTATGTCAAGGGCATACTTCCATTGAGTGAGGTGAGCTTCTCATCCTAATATGTAAACTCAATCCCAAGAAAATACCGCGGAGTTCTCAAGTCACGAATGGTGTGAGGTGCTGCTACAAATAAACTTTGGTAGTAGAGATGTCGGCCTCATCACTTCCAGTCATAGAAATATCATCGACATAGACTGCAAAGATGATAAGGCCGCCCTCTATCTTCTTCGTGAGCACAATGGGGTCCGCAGTGTAAGAAATAAAGCCAAAGGTGATGAGTAAACTACTAAACTTGACGAACCAAGTACGTAGACTCTACTTGAGCCTATAAATAATATATCGTAAAAGACACACCTTCAATGACTACCTTGAGTAATATACTAAGGAGGTTACTCCATAAAGACTTGTTCCGTGAGATCACCATAGAGAAAGATGTTAAAAACATCTAACTAGTGGAGAGACCATGCTTGATTGATGATGAGAGAGAGTTGCATGTAGATGAAGTTGAGGTAGACGAAAAGAGAGAACATCTTAGTGTAATCGATTTTATATGCATACGTGAAGCCTCGAGTAACCAAACAAGCTTTGTGATGAGTGATAGAGCCATCTGGGTGACACTTGATAGTAAACACCCACTTACACGTCATAATATTGATTGGGTGTAGAATCAAATCCCAAGTCCTTCAAGCGATCAACACAACTACCTTCGAATCTATGGTCGCCTTCCACGCAAGTACTTGGGCAGCCTCAACATACGACTGTGGAAGCGACTTGGAGGCCACGAAGAGGGCAAAGGCACGAAAAGAGGGAGAAATATCATAGGAGATAAATTAAGAGATGGGATGGTAAGTGTAGGTGTATGTACCTTTGAGGAAGGCAATAGAGAGATGAAGGTCATCAAGTGGAGCAGTGACGTGACTTAGTCGTTGTATATTAAATCACATAAATCTAAAATTTATAAAACTAGAAAATACGAATTTTCAGATATTTAGAAGTATTTCTAAACAAATATATCAATTATAATTCAATAAAAAATCTAAAAATAGTGATAATTTTCCAGTCGATCACAAGGATGTAATATAATATCTGGTAATTATTCAGAATTTTCCTCAAAGAATACTATTTTCTATGAATTTTATACTAAGAAATAAAAAGGAAATATATTTAAAATTCACAAAAAAGGAAAATAAGGGTGCAGACGTCAGGATGACATCAACACCCGGCGAACACGAATTGAGAGGAAATAGAGTTTCGCCCGATGATTCTTATGTAAGCGATTACAAATGATTTAATTGATCAAATTAAGATCTGTAAAAGCTAAAAGAATCGTAATTGAACGAAGTATATTTTGGTTAATTAAAATCACATAAATTATCACTAAATGAAGCGTAAAGTAAGTTGAAAGTAGGAAAACAGAGTTCTGGCGTCGCGGCGGCAAAACAGAGTCGGCGATGCACCAGAATCTTGAGTATTCGGGAGGATAGTCGTGTAGTGTCCACAGCCTTGAAGGCTCTCCTTGGACAAGGACGATGTGGGCAATATCTAGATCTCCTTGCGAAGTCTAAAGATCAATGAAATGAGTCGTCAAATTGTCTCCGGCCGCTGTCACTCGGCGTAGCAGAAAAACGGCGACTTTGCGATTCTCCAGTGGCTGTCACCCGACGGAGAGGAGTTGGATGGAGGTGGGGCGCATGTCAGGAAGCTTCATCCTCAGGTCCGCGCAGCAAGAGGAGGCTCTTCATCGCATCTAGTACGCTCTCAGGAGGTGGCAACTCGTCTCCTAGTGGATCGTCCTCTTCCCGATGACGACTTGTTCGTCGATCAATTAGAGATGCTTTACTTGATTGATTCGCGATCCTTTTATCGTAAATCGTTCAACAATTTTAGTAACAATGCTCCGCGAATCGTGTTGACGAGATTTTCACCGATGATCTAGTGATTCTAGTTGCTTAATTCTTCACCGGCGATTTGCAGGAAAGTCGCAATAATTAGATAAAAAAATATGAGTTTTAGCTCTAGGAGGATTCGAACCCGCGCCGGTTGCCCGCCCTTTTTAGGGAAGGTGATGCGGGTTTAGTCCCACATCGGTTGTGCGTCGAAGTTTCTAGGGAATATAAAGTAATATTATATTCGCAATCAAGCGTGCGTGTACAACCACTCCTTGCCCCACAGCCGGCTAGCTACCGGTGACGTGGAAGGGGAGTGGTGCACACGTGCCCCCATCGGTTCAAGCTGCTCAAGCCCTTGCTCGCGACTACTTCCCGACTACGCTTTCGACCCGCTCGCGGGTCCGGCTGGCCAGTGGGTCCCCCCATTTTGTAATTTTTTTATTTTTTTATTTCTTTTTCTTCATTTATCTCAAAAGTAAGACTATAAAAATCATATAAATTCGTATAAAATCACATAATTACCCAAAAATCACATTAATCAACTAAAAACTACTTTTTCACACTTTAACACAAATATAAGTCTATTTATCACGAGTTAAGGCTAAAACTATATTATTTACTAATTATTAACTTATGATAATGAAGACTTATCAAGCAGCGACCAAAGACGTGGAGGGGATCGTAGGAGAAGAAGAGGAGGATATTGTATCCAAAGCATGAGGAGCCATGAGAGACATGGGCTGAAGAGGGGTGGGTGTGGGTAGCGACTCCAAAGAGAGTGAACATGAGGGAAGAGAAGAGAGAGGGTCTACAAGAACCACCAAGGGAGGGAACCCAAGTGGAGGAGACATAGCAGCTCGAGAAGGAGGAGAAGGAGAGTGACAGTAGAGATGACGATGTCAGAAGAGGGAAGAGTGGTGATGCTAAAGAGCCGCCTAAGGAGGGAAGAGGCCAGCGAGAAGGAGAGCGGCACGTTGGAGATAGACGACGCACTGGAGAGGAGGGGGACAACGAGAGATACCTAAGGCTCTAATACCATGTTGACACGAGAGAGAAAAATTCTGAAATTCATACAGTCTCAAAAGATAGAATACATGACTCCTATATAGAAGAGAGGAGAGATGAGAGAGAGAGAGATAGATAATGGGCCTTAATGAGTCAGGAGTCCAATACCACTATCGAACAAGATATAGAGACATGTGTAATAAGTAGGTTAAAGAAGACATTGTATGGACTTAAATAATCACTTAAGACCTTATTTGAAAAAAAAAAAAAAGTATTGTGTGAGTTAGAATATAAATCATTGAATGAAGACCATATATTATTCATCAAACACAACTTCATGAGGAATTATAATTCTCCTAATATATGTAAATGGCATAATAATGATTGAAAATAATAAATGTGAAAGATAATCCTAGAGTGAAAACTTATTAAAGGAATTTGACATTAAAATGTTAGAAAAATTAAGATATTTATTAGGGATATAAGTAACATATGAAAAATAAGACATTAATTTCACAACATGATTATATCTTAGATCTATTATAAGATACTAGACACAATTAGGATGTAAATCTATAAATGCATAATATATATTAATCATAAACTTAGTGATGCTAAAAAAAGTAACAAGATAGATGTACTCAAATTCCAAAGATTAATAAGAAAGTTAATATATACTTCTCACATTAGACCTAATATATCATACATTGTTGTAGTACTTAGTCAATTCATGCATGATTTGCATATATCTCACTTGTTTGTTGCCAAACGAGTTCTTCACTATCTCAAAGGCACACTCTAGAATGATATTTCATATAAAAAATAAAATAAACTAGATATGAAAGTATATATTGATATTGATTATGTATATTTCATCGTTAATCAAAGATATATCTCAAGTTATTGTATATTTTTAAGTGACAATCTCATCACTTGGTGAAGTAAGAAACAACATGTCATGGCAAGGTCAAATGCATAATCAGAATTCCAAGTGATGGCACAAAGAATTTAAGAACCACCATGGGTGAAAGAAATCTTATAATACCTAGGGATCAAGCCACTTAAAATATATAATAATAATAAATTAATAATAAATATTACATATAATCTAATTTAGTACAATCACACAAAGCACATAGAGATTGTCCAACACTTTATAAAGGAGAAAATTAGATTGAGAAACCATATGTACATCATATATCTCCACTTATGATCAGCTTGTCAATGTATTAACCAAGGGGTTGAGTAGACCAACATTTCTTGAACTTATATCCAAGTAGAGATTAGATGATATCTATTCACTAACTTGAGGAGTAAAGTTAATGGAAATGAGTCGGGGTCAATCTTAAGTAGATTCATTAGATTGATTTGACCCAATAAACCCTCTTTTTTTTGTATATATACCTATGTATCACATTCCTTTTATTTTGAATGAGGTATTTCTTTTTTCTATTCTCGTACCCTTTCCCATATGAAAAACCTATGGTTTAATGGGTCCCCCTTCCCAACAGCTCATGATGCCAATGAAGGTTTCCGCTTGAGTCAACAAAATCAATATGTACATTCTCCTTTCACACTACAATAAGTTCCTCTCTCTCTCTCTCTCTTTACCTCACTCTCCCTATCTCTCTATACCTCGCTCTCTCTCTCTCTCTCTCTCTCCCTCTCTATCTCTCTCTGCCTCGCTCGCTCTCTCTCTCTCTCTCTCTCTCTCTACCTCACTCTCCCTATCTCTCTATACATCGCTCTCTCTCTGTCTCTCCCCTCTCTATCTCTCTCTGCCCTCGCTCGCTCTCTCTCTCTCTCTCTCTGCTCTCTCTCTCTATCTCTCTCTGCCTCGCTCTCTCTCTCTCTCTCGCTCTCTCTATCTCTCTATCTCTCTGCCTCGCTCGCTCTCTCTCTCCCTCTATCCCTCTCTCCCTCTCTCTCGCTCTCTCTATCTCTCTCTCCCTCGCTCGCTCTCTCTCTCCCTCTCTCTCGCTCTCTCTATCTCCCTCTCCCTCTCTCTCTCCCTCTCTCTCTCTCTCGCTCTCTCTCGCCTCGTTCTCTCTCTCTCTCTCTCTCTCTCGCTCTCGCCTCGCTCTCTCTCTCTCTCTCTCTCTCTCTCTCTCTCCTCTATCCCTCTCTCCCTCTCTCCCTCTCTCTCGCTCTCTCTATCTCTCTCTGCCTCGCTCGCTCTCTCTATCTCTCTATCTCTCTCTCCCTCTCGCTCTCTCTCTCCCTCTCTCTCGCTCTCTCTATCTCCCTCTCCTCCCTCTCTCCCTCTCTCTCTCTCTCTCTCTCTCTCGCCTCGTTCTCTCTCTCTCTCTCTCGCTCTCTCTCGCCTCGCTCTCTCTCTCTCTCTCTCTCTCTCTCTCCCTCTATCCTTCTCTCCCTCTCTCCCTCTCTCTCGCTCTCTCTATCTCTCTCTGCCTCGCTCGCTCTCTCTATCTCTCTATCTCTCTCTCCCTCGCTCGCTCTCTCTCTCTCCCTCTCTCTCGCTCTCTCTATCTCCCTCTCCCTCCCTCTCTCCCTCTCTCTCTCTCGCTCTCTCTCGCCTCGTTCTCTCTCTCTCTCTCTCTCTCTCTCTCTCTATCTCAAGCTCTCTCCATGGGTTCTTCGTGGAGAATCTTTTTGAGCCTAGAAGCCCAATAATGTGGGCTATGACTCGGGCAACAGGCTCACACGAGATCCATTCATTCCGCGGGGAAAAGATGTATCCTAATGGGCTAGGGTATGACCCAATATAAGCCCAATTATACACTTACATACAAGCGTCCAATAAGCAGTGAACCCCCACAAAAGCCTACGGCCCAATTATGTGGGCCGAGTTGGGCCTGCACAACTTCACAAAATCGACGACCCAATATCTGCATTCGCGTGGTCACATTTATAAAATAATTTCTTCATTGGGTTTTTTTCAAATAACGAACTCATTTCGATAAAAAAAATGCCATGGAAAAATCAACGATATTTTATAAATATTTTATGACATCGTTGGAAAGTGTGGGCGAGCTGGCGGAATGCCCGGTCCCTCCCCCGCCCCATTCAAAAATTTGAACGTTACGTCTTGGTGGGCCCCATGTGGTTACCGTAAGAATCAGACCGTTGGAGCGGTGTCATAACTCGCAGACCTACAGAGACCCCTTTTTCCTCGCTTGCCCTCCTCCTCCCCCTTCTTTCACCGATCGGACGGGTTCGTCACTCTCCATCGTCGTCCTATGCCTGGGCTGCCTCCGTCGATGGCGATCGCTGCGGAAAACCAACGAGATGAAAAGGTACGCAAAAAATGCCGATCTGCAGCGATGTAGGGCTCTTGCGTGCGGAGATCGGTCCCTTACAAACGTAGTTTCACGATTTGACACTCTTCGTCCTGTTCCGCATTACTTCGAAATGCATCTTTGGTTTTCTTGTTGGATTGCTCTTTTGAGGGGGGAAATGTCCGAGCGATTGAGCTTCCGCGTTGAGGATTTCCGTCGGGCAGGAGATTTCCGCGGAAATACAAGTGATCTTCGTTTATTCCGCTGCTTTCTCTTTGGAAACTCACGTTTCTTCCTTTCGACGGAGAAATCGGGCCATTATAAGGAATTACTCAAATCGATCGTGATTTTCCAGCGACCGTGTTAGGAAGCTGCAAGGGTGACATAATCCTGTTCGCGTTCCCACCGCTTGATCGCGTTTAGCCGCCGCCCCTGCAGGAATTGGCAAAACACGATGTTCTTCCAGATTCCTCACCAAATTCTTCGCGGTTTCTCACTGAATTTCATACTACGCTCGCGGTGGGTGTTAGATCCCGGCGATTTCCAAATTTATCGCACGCAACCGACGGACCTGTCTCCTCTGGACTCCATTGCAGGTTTCTGCGAAGGCATCTGCCGCGGAGAAGCGATGGACGCTAAACGATTTCGACGTGGGGAAGCCCCTTGGGAGAGGAAAATTCGGCCACGTTTATCTGGCTCGAGAGAAGAAGGTACCAGAACGATCTTTGCCCTGCTCGTCCTCGATCCACAGTCACTGACTCTGCTATATGACTACAAACAACAGAGCAATCATATCGTGGCTCTCAAGGTGCTCTTCAAAAGCCAGCTAAAGCAGTCCCAGGTCGAGCACCAGCTACGCAGAGAAGTAGAGATACAGAGCCATCTACGGCACCCAAATATACTCCGCCTCTATGGGTACTTCTACGATCAGGTCCAGCTTTTATCCTGATCTCACTAGCCATGATCAGGGCAAGCTCTGAATGAAGCCCACCCTCGGTTTTCTTGCAGACCCGTGTTTATCTGATCTTGGAGTATGCCGCGAAGGGTGAGCTCTACAAGGAGCTCCAGAGGTGCAAGTTCTTCAGCGAGAGACGAGCTGCAACCGTAGGTTCCAATTTTTCTGGATCCGCGCGTGTTCTTATGCTTCTTCTCTTTTTTTTTCTTCCTTGCGTTACCACCCAGATGATCAGATCTGTTCATTTCGAGTTTCGATTCATTGGTTTCGAGATCTGTATACATGATTTGATTCGATCGGGTTCAGCTGATTCCTGTGGTTCTGTTTATTCAGTACGTCTCATCATTGGCCAGAGCCCTGATCTACTGCCATGGAAAGCACGTCATTCACAGAGATATTAAGCCGGAGAACCTTCTGATTGGCATGCAGGTGCCTATTTTTTCCTCAAAAAAAAAAGAAAAAAAGAGGAATTTTTCCCCATAGTTGATGGCTCAATAATCATAAATCATGCTCACAAAGTCGATCTTCTTCGCGAAGGGCGAGCTGAAAATCGCGGACTTCGGGTGGGCAGTCCACACCTTCAATCGAAGGCGGACCATGTGCGGCACACTGGACTACCTCCCCCCCGAAATGGGTATGTTCTTGAGGAGTCACTGCGATGATCCTCCCTGATTTATGAAGTCTTTTTATTACTAACTAAGATCTGATTCTTCCAGTGGAGAGCGTAGAGCACGACGCCAGCGTGGATATCTGGAGCTTGGGCGTCCTGTGCTACGAGTTCCTCTACGGAGTGCCCCCATTCGAAGCGAAGGAGCACTCGGACACATACAGGCGGTAAGAATCTCTCTCTCTGTCTCTCTCTGTCTCTCTCTCTGTCTCTCTCTCTGTCTCTCTCTTTACACGCGACTAATCGCGCTGCAGGATAGTGAAAGTGGATCTGAAGTTTCCCGCAAAACCGGTCGTCTCATCGGGCGCCAAGGATCTGATTAGCCAGGTGAGAGAGCTTCTGCGACTTTTTCTTTCGTCTTCTTGGTTGATGGTGGAGGACTAAAATGCCCACTTTTGCGCGCAGATGCTGGTGAAGGACTCGTCTCAGCGCCTTCCGCTGCACAAGCTCATGGAGCACCCGTGGATCGTCCAAAACGCTGACCCTTCGGGCATCTACAGGAGCTGATCCGATCGATGATGATGAGATAGATATATGGGGGTGGTGCAGCGAAACAAAGGCCATGAATATTATGAGACAATCAATCGTCCTTGTCGTCGTAGCTGCAGATCTCTTGCCTGCGAAATATTCTTCTTCTTCTTCTTCTTCCTTCTTCGTCTAATCATGTCTGTCTCACGATGAAAGCTGGACGAAACTGCAGGTGTAACGGGAATTTATATATCGCATGCTCTTCTGTCGTCGTCATCTAGATTGATTCCATTTTTTTCAGATAAAAAAATAAGGAAGATGCATAACTACATACATAGATGCATCGTATCTACATACATACATACATATTTATTCAATGTGTCGAGAATAAGAAACAAAAGAATCGTCCTGGTGTTTTGTACCAAGAGGAAGGTCGTTCGTCGCCCATCTCAGATGTTGCCATTCTCGGCGGCGCCGCCGCCTCCGCTGCTCGCTCCGTCCGCCAACTGGCTGCTGTTATCATGCATTCCGTCGTCCTCGTCCTCGTCTTCGACGTGTTCATGGCTGAGAAAACTCGGCTGATTGGTGGAGGAAAGCAGCCTCGCCCACATTCTGTCTGTTATCACCACCTTCCTCTGGGTCTCCGTCGTCCTCTGCGGCGCCCATCATACATCAGATACATACCGAGGTGGGTGGGGCATGGCCCAATAATGGAGATTAACGGAAGAAGAGGAGATACGATGCACACTTACGTAGAAGGGAATGTAGGCGTGCCTTCCGTTGACGGGCCCGACTGTGAAGCCCGTGTAGCCCGCCATGGCGCCGTGAACGGCGCTCTGAGCCAGAAGCGTGCAGTAGACGTTGTCAGATGCGTTGCTGGGGACTGCCCTGATCATGTACGTCGGATCTGCGAGCACACGGATCCCATTCCGTGAGATCTAGCTGGTCAAGAAGCTCAGGAGGCAGAGGGTAGAGGAAAGAAAAGGGCTTTCTAAGAAGAGAACCTATGTATTTCAGATTTATCACCATCTTCGGTTTCTTGGCAAAATGATCCTGCAGAGAAGAAGTCCGCGGGCGGTTACTATCGCAGATGAATATCAGATCCCAGGAAGAAACCTGCCGATAGGCTGGGATCAAGATCTACCTTTATCTTCTGAGACAGCCACAGACCCACATCGAGAAGAAGCTTATTTCCAGAGGGATCCTTCGAGTTCGCTGACCGCATCGTCTCTGCGATAAGCTCCTGCCCAGCGCCCTCGGCGACGACGATGACCATGTGGCCGTGTTCTTTCAGGCATCTCTCTATGAACTCGAAGAGTCCCCCGGGCCCCTCCAGGTAGAATGGGGATTCTGGGATCAAGCAACAATCCTGGAAAATGGGCATCGGGCTATGTTATTTGACAAATCCGAAATCGGGAGCTCGAGCTCAACTATCTTTGAAAGAGGTAAAAGGCTTACCACGTCTCGGCTGGCAAGAGTAGCATACATAGCGATGAACCCTAGACAGACATGGGAGAAGAAGACTCTGTTAGTCAATCTTCAGTACGGCGTAAAACTCTTAAAAACCATAGGTATCGGACATGTGAAGACTTCGCATGCTAATCTAAATGATACAACTATAAAAATCAGCAGCGTGCTAACAATTCTGAGACAGGACGTCAAAAGGTTCGGCTAATTAGGCAGACGAGACTGACCGCTGTTGCGGCCCATCAGTTTTACTACACCGATGCCATTTTCACCGCTTTCAGCCTCAACGTGGGCAGCGTTGATGGCCCGCTGTGCCTCTTCAACAGCAGTGTCAAAACCAAAGGACCTGTCAATAACCTGAAGACACACGGCTCTGAAGTGTAAAGAAGCGATGAAAAGAGCAAGCACTGCCGAAAGCAGATTAGTTTCTCATGATAGGGAAAGGTAGTAGATAATCTGCTTACCGCAATGTCATTGTCAATGGTCTTAGGTATTCCAACAACAGAAACCTTCAGGCCACGCCTTACAATTTCCTGTATGAATATTATAATAAGGAAAGATGAGTGTGGGCCCAAAAAAATATCCAAAGAGGCCAAAAAAACATTAGTTTTTCCTTCCGTGATACGTTGATGAATGCAGTCAAGGCCAATGAATAACACAAAATGCTTTGGTAACAGCTGTTACCTCAAAAATTACTGATGCCCCCTTCTGTGTTCCATCCCCCCCAATAATATACACCTGAAAGACAAGTAAATTACAGTGCTTGAACTCACTGGACCATGAAAATAGATATAAAGGTTCGCATGCTCCTAAGACTTACCTGATTGATCCTCCGGTCTTGGATACTATCTACGATCTTTGTAGTGTCCTGGCCACCTCGTGAAGTGCCAAGAACCGTACCCCCTCTCTTGTGGATGTCATTGACATATTTAGCTGTCAAGGGAATGGTGTTGCGAGCATAGAAACCCTTGTATCCTCCCTGCAGATTCCGTAATGCTTTTAAGAGATTGTGCACCAGTTACTGCACTTGGATTCTTTCTAGACAGAGAAACTTGGCATAAATGGCATCAATCAATGATGGTGTAGATTATGATCAAAGAAAACATAAAAAGCTGACACCATTACAGTTCAAAATATATCTCATCCATCATTGCATTGATGTCAATGAGAAGGTTCTATTCTCCTACTTCCATGAGCCATGCTTCTACATATGAAACATAGCAACTTCCCTCCTTAGCAGACATCCATAAACGCGAATTTAATGCCACCTTAGATGGGTTTCTGTTTGTTTGTTATCCATGTAAAACAGATCAGTGTCTAATACAATTTAAAGATAACTTTCGATTAAGTGTTTAGCGGATGCATAATGACAGAATACGGTTGCAAGAATGGGAGAATCAATAGGAGAAGTGATAAGACATAGTCTATCCGTCTGGATTCACCACTATAAATGAAGAAACTCGAAAGTCGTTTATGCTGCCCAGGAGAATGCAAAAATTACAACTACTCACCTCTATCCCCAGAATTCTGGTCACTCCATACATATGAGATAATCCACAAACTATTTCTCTAATCACAGTGTTCAGTCCAGGGCACAGGCCACCACACGTAACAATGCAAGCACGCACTTCATCTGATTCAAAATAAACCTGCGATCATTTAAATACAACTGTAAGTACTTGATATCCATATCTACCTGACACCGTCCAGGCTAAAAAATATACCTTCTGCCGGGGTCCTGCACGTCTGAAGTGAGTTCCTCTCGGGCTAGTTTTGTGAACTACAATCTGTCAAATAATTAATAAACCAGAAATATTAGTCTGTAATTTCAACTAATGGGGATTAATTACTACTTCTATTTTTTACCATAACTAATTGATAGAAAAATAAAATAACTATATCTTATCACTAAAATTCTAAATGATGATTCGATAAAGACTTCCCAACAGAAAATGTCACCCCGAGCTCATGACTCATGCGTAGATGAGTGGCAATTACTAAATGGGATACCAATTTCAAAAAAGTACGTACAATTTGCGTGGAGTTTCGGAAGGATTAAAATCACAATAGAAGATAATAAAAGACTCCATGCGTAATTTTTGGAGACTGAATTTACCTTTTGAGCGACGGTATCATCAATATTAACGAAGTACTGCCTGCAAGAACATGAAATTGCACGAATTAGTACTCCAGACGCGAAGCATAAAGAAACACCGGCGAAACAGACCCTTGCTGAATGGACTTACTTGACGACTGAGTAAGCTGGATTGTCTTGCAACGGATTTGGATATTTCTGTCAAAGGCACGAAATCCTCGGATGAGTTGAACTTGTAGTGTAATTCTTAAGAAAATCGTCTATCATGCTGTGATCAGCCACCGATCAATTAGAGGAAATCAACTATGGGCCGTCATAATCGTAAAAACAAGAATCCTTGCTACGGGTTTCAGAAACCAAACAAACGCCTACAACGACACGGGGAAATAATTTTTTTTGTTCTTTTTTTTATTTTTATTTGCAAAGGAAGACATGAGTTCTAAGACTCTTCCGACTTCACGAAGAAACAGCAACCGAAACTTACAGGGAGATCATCGATGTAATCGGTCAAGTGAGGGACGTCCTCGAGCACATAGCCGCCGTTCCCTTGGATGATCTTCGCGAAGGGTTTCCCCTCGAGATCCATCCCTCTCTTAGAAACGAGCTTAACCTCACCGTTCCTGGAGGGAGTCGGCGGGACCTTGACGGAGGAGGAGGGGGAAAGAGAGCTCCGTAGATCCGGCAGATGATTCCCGACAGCGCCGTTGGACTGACACTCCGCGCGGAATTTCTGAGGAAGCGCCACCTTAGAAGGCAAGTACTCCATCGAAGACGGCACCCTGAGTCTCCCGTTCACGCCGCAGCACGGAATGTGGAGGAGGACGCAGTCGTCAAATTCGAGATCCTCCCCCCGGAGAAATCATCATTTATATTTATATCCGTATGGGGAGCCAGAGGAGACCAGTTGCAGCATATGGAGGGAGAGAACTCGTGGCCGAACAGAAACCTCCAGGCAACGACCTGAAGCAGAGAAAATCCGTGCGGCGGACCCGTTTGTCGCCTCCCCGGTTCTGCCTGTTTTTGACGTCTGCTGACGGCGGCGGGAGGAGAAAGAAGGAGGCTTCGGTTCAGCCCCTTATTTCATTATATTTACTATTAATGCCACTAACTGTTTTTCCTCCCCCGGAGAAAACTGGGAGAGGGGACCGCCTCTCCTCCCGCCACGTACCCACATCGTCCCCGCATACGGGTGTTCAGGTCATTCATAATGTTCAAACGGGGGATTCTTCGGAGGGTGTTGTGGTCAATTACTTCTCCATGCCGGTCAAGTCAGGCCGGCTACGGCGGCGCATGGGAAGGGTCCACTGGAAAGTCCACAGAATCGACGGTGATGGCAAGTCGACCTTCCCGAGATCTCTCTAGACGTTCGGGGTGGGGCCAGCGTCGGCGAGTCTTAATGCACGGGACTTCACGTCAGAAAAAGGAGCCCCAACGCTCGTCGGAAGGGAACACGACTAGAAACTGACGCGTGTCCCTCCTTTGTCATTTACCGACTGGCGCCGTCGTTGTCCCGAATATTAAATTATTATTGGATTTATTTATGTGAATTATAATTCCGAATATTCTGGTATCTGTCAGAGTCTCAGGCCTCCAATGCCGGAGGATCTTCCACGCTGCTGCCCTCCAGCAGATACAGTGCGTAGCGAGAAAGATCGGACGTGTGCGTTCACCAACGAGAACGACGCGTTAAGGAGTGCTTCGGAAAATCGCATTCGGCTGAAACCGGGGCCCCGCGTTTGGAAGCGTCCTTCTCACATCCTATCGGATGATGACAGCTCACTTGTCTTTTCTCTCCGTACCATCAACCTCCGGCGCACTACTGACCAGCTTCCGTTGACTCCTGAGATTTCCTAATAGAGAGGGGAAAAGGAGGTAGTGTCAATGTCAAAAAATCAGGGGCACATCGGAAAATATGATTCTTTCAGTGTCTATCATGCAAATAGGCGAAATGATGGCGAGCTGTCTACTTAAAACAAACTTCAACTTAATACCCTGAACGTTTTAACATTGCAATAATAAACCTTATCTAGAGGCCCAAAATACGTTGACGGGGGTTTCTGAGGTCTCGAAACGTCACACAATATTTTCCCAGGGTACAGATGTAATAACCCATTAGCTTTAATTAATCTCCTCACGCATGTCCAGTGACGCACGCGCGAGGGGCATTTCTTTAAAATAAACTGAGTGGGGATCCTAGGAAAGTCTTCTGATGGCCTACTTTACTTTCGGCGCTTAAGCACGCGCGAGTGGCCCTGAACATAATCAAACGGTGACGTCATCCGGCAGGAGAGTAGATTTTTTAGTGGTTCTGTCGTAAATACTGACGTGGAAAATGCGACCAGCGGGCGGGCCCTGGCCCAGACTATGCCCGAGCCCAGCGGAAAGGCCCGTATCACACTACAGGCCCGGGCCCAAAGCTAGAGAGAGAGAGAGAGAGAGAGAGAGAGAGAGAGAGAGTGGTGCTTTGTAAAAGCAGTGCCTTTGATTTCGCCGGAGAGTACGTTGAAGCCCGTCGTCCTTCGTGGGCCGACTTTCGATTCGGGCCGAGCTCTTTTCTAGACTTACCTGGCCCGCTTTCAGACTACTAGTGTTGTTTATACATTTAATATAATATGCACCCTCGATAAAAAATATATATATTAATCAACGTATAAATCTAGAGAGAGAGAGAGAGAGAGATTGGACTATTTGATTGATTAGATTCTAGAGAGATTCTAGTCGTCACCGTCCTGGCTAATACGTTTCAGACCATAAGAATAAATTTATGCGACGAGGGACCTATCAGCAACAGATAAAAATATTATGGGTTTTTTAAAGAATCTGGGTTAGTCAAATGGTTGACCATGTGATGCCCGTTGCCGTCTTCTTCGTGCTGTCCGATACGTATCTGGGAAGCCCCGGCGTTGACGACAGTGAGTCTGATTCAGCCGTCGTGGGTCGGCACGGTTCGTCACGCGGACAAGCTACCAAATGGGCGACATTAAGTTGGGCCTTATGGGCCGATAATGGGCTTCAAAAGCCAGCATCCAAAATGGCACCACCAGAAGGATTACACGAACAAGCACTTTCTCCAAGGACTAGACACCACATGGAAAGGAGTTGACTTGAAGAGGGGCACAGCCCAAGTGCGGAGCCCACCACAAATTCCATGCAAAAGTCAACGTATCGAGTCATAAATTCCGAAATTACCCCCGGACGAGTCGTAAATTCAGACACCGTTCTTTTCTAATCTCGGTAATAAAGGTAGGAAAGTCGATCGTCAAACTTGGAAATCACTCGGTGGGCGGTGAATCCATGGTAGTAGTTCTCGCATCTGGCAAGAGAGACGTCGATCGCCTTCTTCAACATGGAATCTTCTTGATAGAACGACTGACTGATGAATTCACCAAAAGGCATCCACTGAGGGAAGAAAAAATTATAAATGAGTAAGAAAAGCTAATCAAAAGAGACTCGGGAGCAGAAATTTTAATCAGAATTTATAAAAATATTAACAAAAGGCATCCACTGAGGAAAGAAAATTTCCTAAATCAGTAAGAAAAGCTAATCAAGAGAGACTCGGCAGCAGAAATTTAATGAGAATTGAGAAAGGTATTACCAAAAGGCATCCACTGAGCGAAAAGAAAATCCTAAATTGGTAAGAAAAGCTAATCAAGAGAGACTCGGAAGCAGAAATTTAATGAGAATTTAGAAAAATATTACCCTTGCAGCTTGAATCTCCTTCTCGTCGATTTTGATCTCAGATGATATGGGCCGCAGCACACACATGAAGAACAGATCTGATTTCTCAAAGGCAACGAGGTGGGCATGCCTAAAAATGGAAAATTACGATAATACTACAAGATTAAATGAAACTTTATTTACACGTTTTGAAGCGAATAAAGTCATGAGAGAGCACCTGAAAAAATCATAGATGAGCGATCTATTCAGAGATGAGGTAATTCTTTGAAGAGGGTTTGAGTTTAATTTACCTGAAAGCAACCACTTCTAAGAATACGGTGTCTATCTGTTTAATAAAGAGGGAGGAGGATTAATTAGGAGGGGAAAAATCAGAGAAAAATCATCTCCAAACAAAAAAAAAAAAAAAAAAAAAGGAGAGAGAGAAGAAAGTTTCATCTTACACCAGTCTCTTCTTTCACTTCTCTTATTGCTCCAGAGTATATTTCCTCAGCCTAGAAAAAAAAAAATTGAAAAAGAAACAGAAGCTTTTCATTTTCATTAAACTATGAGATCCCAATCAAGGACAAAAATAGAAGATCGCTTAAAAAATATAGCCGTATGGTCGAGCACGGGTACCTTATCAATGAAGCCTGTTGGTAGTTTCCACAGTCCCGAGCACCTCCGTGGGCAAAGTTTCTCTTTGACAACAAGTACCTAAAAATTTGAAATAATGATAATAAATAAATTAACCTGTATGTCTTTCGTAGAACCCAAAAAATTAATTAGAACAATATTGAAACCACAATTATTATTTTATTTCTACCAATTATGTGGATATTTCTCATCCACTAAATGCAGGTCTTAGAAGGTCAACATTTGCTAAAAATGAAGCTAATTTGGTAAATATTTTGCTCCCAGGGGTTACGACCAAGCTGTAAAAAAAACGGCCATTAAATGAGCAGATATTTCATGCATAATCAAGACTGATCTAATTTATAGATTATAGTACTTTTTACTCATTAAAAAAAAGTCAAGACGCTTCTTCCTCTGAAACCGATACCTCTCTGTTTTCATTCATGACGAATGCCCCTACGCCAACTTGATGTGACGCAGTCGCAGGGAGCATGCAGGCTCCTCCTGGGATCCAGCACGTCAGCATAACATATCCGGGCTCAGCGTGGTGGTAATTGAAGCCTTCCTAAATGAATTTGGGCACAAAATTTTAAAAATTGTACAAAAATGGTGCTTTGACTTGTGACGAAAAGTGCAAATTTAAGTGCACAAATATAAACTTGATCATTACTACGGAATCTCCAAGGAGTTTTTAACAGAAAAAATTATTTCAGACGAATATCCCGCAAGAAAGACTCTTTACTAGTCAATATATTGGCTCATTGGTCTATAGACTTTGTGAGTTCTCAGAAAGCATGACTTTCTCTCTGGGTATCCATTCAATTCTCTTGTCACGTTGGATAAAGACCATAATATTTCAGCTGTATTTCAACCTTTGGAAAAGCATAACTTCGTCCAATTCTCTCATACAAAAGGAAAGAACTACCTTTATAGCAACTGGGACAAGATCAGCTCGTTTTTCTGGTAACTTGAGCCATATGCCCCTTTTCCCCTATATTTTCACACCAGGTAGAGAATATTATCCAATCAATCGGGGGAGAACAACGTCGCAGAATATCATCACTCTCAGTCCTTCAGAAAAAAGGAGATCTATAAACCTACCTTTGATTTCCAGAGAGAAAGAGAAGACTGAAGGGCGGCAGAAAATGCATTAGCGCTCGATGGCAAGCCCTCATGGTCTATTATGGCCCCACCATATTCATCTTCATATGCATCGAGTATCTCCTGGGTTGTGTTGAAGGATGTAGTAGGGGAGACGACGTTAACTCCTTTCTTCGGGAACTTGTTGCCATTGACAAGTAAATTTCGATAAACCAGAGAAAAAGAAGTTGATCTTCCTTTGAGGATAGTGGATATGGAACCTGGATTGTAGATGAGAAATCAGTGACCAAGATAAAGAAAAGGGGATCGTTTTTTTAGTAGAATCAATTTTAATGCATGTCTCATATCCGTTTTATGACGGCAAGAAGGAACCAAATGATATAAAAATATAGAAAAGGTGAACCATGCCATGTTTCAGACAACTAATCCATATCATCGCTGCTTTCTAATTCATAAAACGGGAGCACTAGTGAATCCAATATTGTTCACTAATTAGGAATCAGGGAGTCATGTTCAAGGATTTACAAATGACAGTATGAAGAGGAACTCTGAGAGAATGTATCTGCCTGTCTGGATTGCATCACGATCTTCAGAAATTATCTAGAACTCCCATCTATCTCTAAAGTCAAAGGCACGTTGAATTTAAGAAGAACAATTGGGTGTCACAGTCCTCGTGATATTCCATGATAGTTAGCTGAAAAAACGTCCAGCTCCTTGTGGGTAATTCATATGATGGGCTTCACCATAATATTCTTAATCACGAGATAAATAAAATCTCTTGAAAATGCACCTCACCGTTGCTCGGATGCGCAGGGGTATGACATCCTAAATCAGAGCACAAGTTTTTACACAAATTTGCCTTATTTTATGGGTTAGAAGTTATTGAAACCAGTAGCATATGTAGATGATGATTTCATCTTAGAATTCGAATTCAATTGCAATATCTGAAACTCGAAGCAAGTCAGAAAGAGATATTGGACTATCCAAAAGAAAAACACAATATATACCTCTATCCTCCCTCGTGAAAGTTGAGATCCTTCCATTCACGGGCCCTGGTGACAAACGATAATTATAGAAACCCATCAATGGCCCTGTGGTCAACGCCATTGTCTTGTTGCTCACAGATTGAGGAAAGTGAAGAGGCAGGATACATCGTGGAGGACTTCTGGCGATATTTATATGACTACATAAGGGCAATGGAAATAGGTGGAGAGAAAAGCATCTGCCCTCTTCCCCTTGCAAATAGAACAACTGAGAAGGTAGCTTCTCTGATGACGATGGCATCGAGAATATTACTAACGCAATATCAATAATAAATAGCCTGGATACTCGATCAGCAGAGATCTTGATACACTTGAAGCTTATCGTCTTCGAACATTGCTCTTCTGACTTCTCATCCGCAAATTGCCTGAATATGGGAAGATTTCCGTGGCCATTGGGGATGACTGGTGCCATGGCCAATTTGACGGGAACAGGAACAGGAACAGGAACAGGAACAGATGCTTCCACGGTTCGGACGTAGGAGAGCACCATACCAGTGGATTCGAACAGAAAGGCATCCAAGATATCAGGCGATTTCGGCCATGATCTCTCGATTGCCCCCCATCCCTCCTATTCTACGTGTCAGCCTTCTACAGGCAGACGGAGACCTCTGGGGCGAGGGGAGAAGACCTTGAAACTCCTGGCCAGGCATCGCCGGGGGTGCTCCGGCGACGATTCCCACTTCGAGCACTGGATCGAGCGGAGAATTGTGCGCTCCAGCATTATGCTCCCCCCTAGGGAAGGCATCGGAGAACCCGATTCAGCCTAAAGAAATTCCTTCGGGATTCGGAGACGAAACCCACCAGGGATCGAGGAGTGGAGGGGAGATCTTACCAGCTTATGAATCGATTACAAGAGAAAAAAGCACGGTTAAAGGGATAATTGTACTTTGCTATAAATAAATTATCCAGTGGTGATTTCGTTTTAGGCCAAAATTAACATAATAGATTCTTATAAAAGCCTAAAAATTTCGTTAATTCATATTCGTTTCATTCTCGATGCTATTAACTTAATTAAATATAGTCGAGGAGTAAGATATTGCTAATGTACTAATCTCCCTTTGTCTTTATTGAAAAGTCAATAATACCCTCATGAGATTCTCATATGTGAGGGTTAAAAGGGACATTCCTCGGAAACCTTCTCGTCGTGGAGGGTTTTGGAGAAGGAGAAACATAACGGTTAGCTTTCTTCCGGCAGTTCCCCGGGCTCGTCGACAAGTTTCGGCCGGCGGCAGGGGTTGCCGGTGGCGGTCTCTCCTCATCTTCTCCTTCTTGTTATTCTGCTGCTACGGCGGCTTTCACCGGCAGCTTCTTCTTCCGGTGGAGCTTGTGGCCGTGTCTCCCCCTTCTGTTTCTTCTTCTTCTTCCGTCGGTGGCCTCTGCTTCTTCTGGTTCCGGCATCGCTGCTGCCTCTTCATCCAGTGGAGCTTTTTAACGGATCTCCTCTTCGTCGGTCTCTTCCTATTCCGTCACCGGAGGTCCTGGATGGCTCAGAGGAGGGCGATGCAACTGCCTCCTCCTTTGCTCAGCACTGAGTTATAGATGATGTCGAATGAGCCTTCCGGGAATCCCTTCCAGAGGACCGCCTCCTCCTTCTTCTCTCTCTCTCTGTCGCGCGCGTGCGCGCCTTCCGATTATGATTTCAATACCCGCAATGGGTTACTGCCATTTTGACAAATGGTGATATCTTCTGATGAACATAGGCAGCAAGTGTGCACTCTCTCGCTGTTCTAAACTCATAGATCGCTGCTTCTCCCTGCAGTCTCTGGTGAGCGCTGAATCCGTGCACGCAACGCTGATCAAGGTTGGTTTCCACCGCCACACCTTTGTCGGCAACCGCCTCATCGCCCTTTACTCCAAGCTCGGTGCCGTAAGCTCCTGTCCAAAACTGTTCCACGATGTGGCAGACAAGAACATGTACACTTGGAATATCTTACTCGCAGCCTTCTCAAAGAACGGAGAGATGGAGAGAGCCCTCCAACTGTTCGATTCAATGCCTGAAAGGGACGTAATAACCTGGAACTCGATGATCTCCGGTTACATGGCAGTGGGCCTCGCGGAAAATGCCATTGGAATTCTGCGGAGTATGCAGGAGCTCGGTGTGAGACCCAGCGGATTCACTCTCTCCGTTGCTGCATCCTCTGTTTCCACGGTCCATCAGGCGAAACAGATCCATGGATGCGCTATCCGGCGTGGCTTTACGAATGTTGTTCTCGGAAATGCACTCATTGACATGTATGGGAGGCTCAGAGTCGTGGGTTATGCTCTTGGTGTGTTTTTCTCAATGAGAGAGCACGATATAATATCTTGGAATGAACTGATTTTGTCTCTGGAGAGATCAGGATTCATGAACTACTCACTGGGCTTCTTCAAATCAATCTGGCATGGTGGGCTCCTCCCTGATCAATTCACCTTGTCGACTGTGATGAATATCTGTGCCGACCAGAGAGTTATGAATTTGGGTGAGCAAATCTTCGTCCTGTGCATCAAGCTGGGTTACCTTGCAAATTCTATAGTTTCGAGCAGCATCATCGACATGTATTCGCACTGTGGGAGATTAGATTGTTCCGTTAGATTCTTCATGGAGCTGGTGGAACGGGATTCAGCTGTCTGCAACTCGATGATTTCAAGTTATGCCAGAAGTGGGTCTCCAGAGGATGCCCAGAGGTTGGTGATGATGGCAATGAGGGAGGGCCTCAGGCCGACAGAATTCACCTTTGCGATCATACTGAACACCATTTCTCCTTTTGCCTCGATTCATCTTTTCACTCAAATCCACTCTCTGGTTCTCAAGTCAGGTATGGAGATGGACGCAGTCGTCGCTAGCTCACTTCTGAGCCTGTATGCAGAGTGGGGTGCCATTGAATCTGCTGTGAAGGTTTTCTCCGTGGTGACCAGGAGAGACCTGATCTGCTGGAACTCCATGATAACCGGTTTTGCTGAGAATGGCTGCGGCGAGGAAGCCCTGAGAGTCTTCGAGGAGATGCTAGAGGTAGGTGCTCGGCCAGACCGGATTACTCTAACCGGGGTCCTGAAAGCCTGCGGTCTTGCTGGGCTCGTCGAAGAAGGAGCTCTGGTTTTCTCATCCATGGAGAAAAAATATGGAGTTAAACCAGAAACCGAGCACTATGCTTGCATGGTGGACATGTTCAGCCGGGCAGGGATGCTGAGAGAGGCGATGGATCTCGTAGAGATGATGCCCCAGAGCCCCTTGGCTTGCATTATCCTCCTAGAAGCTTGTAACATCGCGGGTAACTTCAAATGTATGGAGGCAGCTGCTCAGAGGGCCGTCGAGTTGCAGGCTATCTCGTCACTGCCATACTCTGTTCTGGCTCATATCTATGGCGCGAGGGGAAGGTGGGAGAGTATGGCTCGTGTGTGGAAGTCTATGAGAGAGAGGGGTGTGAAGAAGGAGACTGGGTGCAGCTCGATTGCCATCAGGAGCGAAGTCTTCATGTTTAGGGCTGATCAGGTGCTGTACTGCGGAGGTGAATCTCTGTACTCGATCTTGAGACTGCTGGAGACCCGAGGAACGGATTGGCCATGAGAGATCTTCCCCAAGCTCCAATTTTGGGAGATCTAGTAGAAGTTTGAGGTAAGAAGCAAACATATTAGAGAGATATAATTCTTCAAAAATAAAAGAGAAAAAAACATTATAACTAATCTTAATGGCATCAAACTATTTCTTTCATTGCTTGATTACCTGATTATTTCATTCTTTTCTTCTTTTTTTAATGAGATAGAGTAAACCCTGACCAGGGTCAGGCACCCTGGGGCTCACCCTGTGAACCGGCTACATCCTCCTGCCCGGTAATCCTCTTTCCCTTCTCCTCAGTGCATCCATTTTCTCCATCTGGAAGAGATTTCTATAGTTGCGGTTGTAGTTCATCTTATTTGAGGCGAGGGATGATGGAAATTCATCTATTTTTATCTGGAAAGTATTTATTTTCCTCGATCAAATGGATGGTCCGTGCATGAATAACGCACATCTCATTTTTCGGTCCTTGGGAATGCTCCTGAAAGGAATCGATTGAATCCCCATCAGATCCCACCTGCAGAGAGAGAGAGAGAGGTCTCCGTCGCCAAAACAAGGACTCCGGATCGGCAGAACCGCGTGGTAATTACGCCGAAACACGGTAAAATTGGTCCCTGAAATCCCTTCTTTCATCATAGCATTAGAAAGTCAAATATTTACATTCACAGCTCGAGATGGGATCCCGCCATCCACGGAGACGGGGAGGAAGGAAGCAGATCTCACATCGACGAGGCATCTTATTGAAGATCAGGAACAGGAAGCAGATCAGACGCCCTTCCCGTCCACTCCTGCTTCCTCTTCTTCCGGATCTTCAAAGTTAGGGTCCTTGTCGTCCATGGCCCCCTTCGCCATCATCAGCACGGCGTCTTCCTCCCCGCCGGCGTACAGCCGGTCGCCGGACCACGTGAATTTGCCGCCGCAGCCGCCCTTCTTCGGTGCGCCGCTCATGCCGGTGGCCGATCGCCGCTCCTTCCGAACGTCCTGCCCCGGCCTGGTGTGGACCTTCGCCACCTTCTTGCTCTGACTCTCCATGCTGATAAAGCTCTGTGAAGCTCTGTGAAGCTCTGAGACTAGGCGTCGTTTACTGTGCCGTCCTCATTTTTATATATGTCAGACTTGCCATGTTCTGCTGCTCCTGGGGAACAAACATCAACCGAGTAAAACAGCACTAGGCTCGCTCTTTGAAGTCTGCGGGAGGCCAATCAGATTCTTGGTCATCTTATTCTTGCGGAACATCACACTTTTGATATTTTTCTCCGAGCGACAGCTTAGGGCCTAAAGGATAAGTATGCTGATGTGGGCCCCAAGAACCGGACAGCCGTTTTACTCGCCGCCGTCCCCCTTGTCGGTAATCCGGAATCGATTTCTTTCAGCGGCCCGGCCCATTTTGGCAACGTTTATGGGCCATATCCGCGGGCCTCAAGACCGGCCCATTTACATCGCCTAAACCCTCTATAATTCGGAAGGTGACGTGGAGGAAAGATGAAGATATAGCGAAGCCCGATACGCCGTGTCGGATGATGACATGCTGGCAATTTCGATCAACCAAATCTTTTTATAGCGCGACGTCATAATCTACAAAGCTACTCATCACCGTCCGATCAGTAGGCTCCACGATTTGGATGGCACGCTGTCAGTCTCGACCAACCAAAGCTCTCTTCTTTCTTTAGTGCCACGTCACAGTACACAAAATACTCATCCGTTCGATCAGTGAGGTCCCCCCGTTTGGATCCACCAGACAGTATGCATCCGCCGACATTCCCAGCTGGGTTGGCGTCGCAGTGCAGATGTTTTTGCTTGTGGGGCCCGCGCAAGGGAATCGACAGATGGACCCCACTTTGACCGGGGTAAAATGGTAAAATGGCGCTGCACGTAATCTGTTGTCCCTCCAACCAGATTTGATAAAATCCCGTGGAGTCCGCTTCTCTCTTGCTTCACTCCCTCTGTGCCACCCTGCAGGTCCGTACTTCTCTCCGCGCCACCTTCTCGAATTTCGGGCCAGAGGGGCAGATGAGTGAGGGGCGGTGATGGTAATGGCGCAGACCGATGAATAGATAGGGAGAGGCGGGGTGGGAGTGGAGCTGAGGAAGAGTGTAGCATTGTGGGAAGATGGAGCTGGTTCGTCCTGCGGCGATTGTTCTTCTCCTCCTGTGCTTCTCAGCAGGTCTGCCCCGAGCATTTTTGTTTCTGCAACTTGGTTTCTTTGTTATATTACTCTGTTTAGGGAAGTTCTTCATCTCAGATTTGTAAATGTCGAAAAACGTGGACGAAGGTTGGGAGAGAGAATGCATGAGAGCCTATTCCAATTTGTGTGGTTTTTTTTTGCTCTGCTTCTTCTTACGGGGATCCCTTTCTAGCTACGAGTTCCCCTTTTTCTCTTCTTCTTTGCTTTCTGTTGTTCCTTCTGGTTCCGGCATATACGGTGCTTCAATCTGCACTGACGCCACGTCACTCTATCTCTGCCTCTTGTGTTGAGGACTTGGCTTCGAATACTTGCGGCGTCTACCATGGTCCCTATGCCTACTGTGGCTGTATTCAATACTTGTATCTTGGAGCATAATCTCTTGCTATGGTTTTTATCCCCTTTTCTTGGTAATATATTTCCGTTTATTTCTTCTCTTTCCACTATAGAATGAAGTGGTAGAGGTTATTGCGATTGTTTTGGCCTTTTTGAAAGGAGCCGGACCATTTATTTGAAGGAAATACTTAGGACATAGCATAGTTGGTTCCGTTTTCGTTTCTGTTTCGAAATCAGTTAGTTCTCACGCTGCAAATCCTATCACAGAACTCTGCTGTGGGAGCAAAATCGGTGTCTGCTATGGTCGAAACGCTGATGACCTTCCGACGCCTGACAAGGTTGCTCAGCTCGTTAAGCTGCATTCCATAAAGTATGTGAGGATATATGACTCCAACATTCAAGTTCTCAAGGCGTTTGCCAACACAGACGTGGAGCTTATGATTGGCGTGTCGAACCTGGACTTGTTGGCCTTTTCCCAACACCAATCTAATGTCGACACATGGGTCAAGAACAGCATCCTCCCATATTACCCTGCGACCAAGATTACGTACATTACTGTGGGATCTGAAGTCACCGAAAGCCCTGGTAATGTCTCTGCAATGGTTGTCCCTGCAATGGTTAATGTTCAAGCAGCTCTGAAGAAGGTGGGTCTTCACAGTAGAATCAAAGTATCAAGTACTCATTCACTTAGAATATTATATCGGTCTTTTCCACCATCAGCTGGAGCGTTCAACAGCAAATATGCCTACTTCTTAAAGCCTATGCTGGATTTTCTTGTGGAGAACGAATCGCCATTCATGGTGGATATATACCCATATTATGCATATCGAGATTCCCTGTCCAATGTCTCTCTTGACTATGCTTTATTCCGTCCATCTTCTTCTGAAGTAATCGACCCCAACACTGGTTTGGTATACACAAATATGTTTGATGCGCAGCTTGACTCTCTGTATTTTGCACTGATGGGACTCAACTACAAGACGCTGAAGATCATGGTTACTGAATCAGGGTGGCCTAGTAAAGGTTCTGTGAAGGAGACTGTTGCTACCCCCGATAATGCCCAGACTTATAACACCAATTTGATCCGGCATGTTATTAATAACACGGGGACTCCTGCAAAGCCCGGTGAGGAGACTGATGTTTACATATTTTCGTTGTTCAATGAAAACAGGAAACCCGGATTGGAATCTGAAAGAAACTGGGGCCTCTTTTTCCCTGACCAGACTAGTGTATACAGTCTTGATTTAACGGGTAGAGGGAATGTTGATATAATTACTGGTGCAAATATTACTAGTTCAAACGGAACGTGGTGCATTGCATCCAGTACTGCTAAGGAATCGGACCTGCAGAGTGCCTTGGATTGGGCTTGTGGCTCTGGGAACGTTGACTGTTCTGCTATTCAGCCGAGCCAGCCGTGCTTTCAACCAGATACTTTGGTCTCCCATGCATCATATGCATTCAACAGCTATTTCCAGCAGAATGGAGCGACAGATGTGGTCTGTAGTTTTGGAGGCTCAGGCCTGAAAACCACCAAGAACCCTAGTAAGTATGCTTTTCATTTCCATCTTTTATTAGTTACTCGCTATTCAAATGGTGCGCTCTTTCCAGAGAAAAAACAGTACCTTCCCTAGACCTTTCATTATCCGAATTAATGTAAAACTATCTAGAAACGATGCGATTTGCAGGTTTTTTCTTTTTATTCTGAGATTCAGTATCCTCGATAAATTGATATTCGGAAAGTGGATGCTTCCAGGATTTGCAGATTTGGCGTCTGTCTACCCAATAGACACGTCAGGGAAGGGAAGGATGGATTATATGCTCGTTTTTCACTACTTTAACATAAACTGTGAATTGTTACCCGGATTAGACAGATATGATGGTTCGCATGATTCAATTCCCTTCTGCAGTTTCTAGATTTGCAGTATTTTCATCGATATACTGCATTGCCAATTCAGCATAGGATATGGAATAATTGTTCTTCAGTAGTGATCTGTGGTTACTCCGGAAACATTATTGCATAGTTTCATTTGAGCGGACAATGCCCAAACGAGCTACCACTTTTCCTAAAATCTTTTATGAGTAGAAAGAGAATTGTGCTTAGTTAACTCCCCAAATCTTATGTCACAATAGAAGATATTCTAGCCCGTTTTCTCTGGATAACAAGACTAATCGTCTCATTCTCACATCCAAAACCTACCATTCCCTGTTAATTACTAAACTGAATGAGACGAAAGCTTCCAGCTCTTCCCCTCCAATGCTCCTATTAAACTAGAAATACTCCCAGGTTAAGTACGCAAGGATTATCTGACCACCATGCTCATCTCTGTGCAGGTTATGATCAATGCATGTACCTGACATCTGGGTAAGTCCGCCCTCCATGCTCGCCGCCCCGTGATCTCAATTCAGAAACAAACACATTCTCTGACCCGATCTCTCTGGCTTCTGTCTACATCAGGAGCAAATCAAGCAGCGCCAACTCCAGCGCCATGGCCGAATCTTCCACCTCTACCAGGGTCCTCCACTCGGCCCAGGATCCGTGGGCTCTGCTCCTGATGGCGGCCTCCTTCCTCCTCGCGCTCATCAGCTGAGCCTAGAGAAAGAAACCATGGTTTGTTTATCTGCCAATTCGGGTACTATTTTTAGTTCATGTTCTTGATCGAGAGTGGGCCCGGAAGTAGGAAGAGCTCCTCAAGGGGCGCGGTGTGTATTCGCATACACATTTTTGGTGGACGAATGTGTTGATATTCCTGTCTGTTAATCGTATGCGAGTGATCAATTATTCTCCTTCATTCTCTGATCTCTAGTGCGGATTATCGTGGGCCTGTGTTGTTAGGGGTGTTATGGGCCGTGGTGTATGGGCTTTTTACTCAGCCCCATTATCGGTCCTATGTGGCATGATAGATTTAATGATTTTTAACGCCTTTTTTTTTGTTTTTGGGTCCGTCGTTATTAGTTTTAATAATTATTTGGAGAAATCTATGAAGGGGATCAATAATGGCCCATTAAGAATCAAACTTTAAGCCCGTCGGCGGCGGTGGGTGCAATTAGCCACGTGGAAGCTCGCTGAAGCCCAAAAACAGGGCGAATAAGCTTCCAGAGTCGGGCCCACTTTTTGACGAATTGTGGGTGGATGATTCAAAAGGGTACGTTTCAAATTATACTACTTTGAGGCAATAAAATATCATATTCAGATGATAATGGGTCAAGGAGAAAAATGATCGGAGGGAGGAAGAGATCCGAGCCCCTTCTTCCTACCCTTATTTGGTGCGTATAAATATCAGATGCTCGGAGGGGAGGGGGAGGGGGTGAAGGTGGGAGGTGGAGAAGCGGTCGCAGGGCAAGAGTGGGAAAGAGGGAGACGAAGGAGAAGAGAGAGAGAGAGAGGCGAAGATGTCTTGGCAGACTTACGTCGACGACCATCTCATGTGCGATGTGGGCGAGGGCCACGCCCTCACCGCCGCAGCAATCCTCGGCCACGACGGTAGCGTCTGGGCCCAGAGCGAGTCCTTCCCCCAGGTATCGCGTTTTCTTCTCTTCCCCCCATCTCGGTTGCTGACCTGAGGCTCTTTGGACGCGGTTGTTGGCGGCTGGGAAGATTCGTGATGGACGGAAGGGGGGGGGCATGATCAGTGCGGTTCACCTCCCGCGGAATTGTTCTTCGTTGCGCTTCCTGTGATGTTACCGAGCCGGAACGTGATCGATCAATTGGATCTGGGAATTTATGTCGATTTCTGCTTGATTTGGTTGCCATCGGGATATAATTGTTAGCTCTGTCTCGACCGAATGATCCGTCTTCCTTCCTCACTGCATCGCTCTACATAGCAGTTTAATTCCTTGTCCTTGTCCTCTTTTACATTCTTCCTCGCCGTATTGCTCCATTTGCTGTCTAGGACGCGTCTTTCGCTACCCGTTCTTTTCTTTAAGCTCATGTTTTGATTTTTGGGGTGTTCTTGTTTCCTTTAAATGCATTACGTGCGTATCTGGACTTTTCTGTGTCCAGACTCAGAAATCCCTGAATGTTATGATGCGGTGTATGCTAGCTTCCTCTAATTTGAGGATCCACTAGGATTCCTCAATTTTATCATTGGATGTAATAAATAGGGTTTTAGTTATGATGTACGTGCTTATTGTTGGTATTTTTGTTCTTCTGTTCATGAGTACATATTTACTCTGCATGTGCGTTTCAGGTATTTTAAATAATCTCATGTTATGGGTAAGTTCACAATAGTTTTGAGTTGCGTTGGATGCACGGACTTCTAGATCTTCATGATTAAAGAACTACACTACAAATAGCGGTTGTAAATGGAACGGACCTTTTCTTTTGATCAACATATTTACCAGGATGAGTGATTAGCTTGCTGTTCTAAGTTATCTTTCTGTCCATTTAGGGGAATAGAATTCGTGTGCTTCTTTGCTTGCACACTCTAATCATGCTATGCTACATAAATATTATGCGCCTTGGTTTCTTAGACTTTTTCTCCTTTCGGAACGGTAAAGTGCTCTAGGAATTAGCAATGATGTTCTTTGTTATTTTCTCTCGCCCTTTAATTTTCTTTGCATTTCCTTTTGTTTGCCAACCTTTTTTTTTGTTGCATAAAGCCGTTAATTACCTAGATCTTCTGCACGTTCATTCACATACACTAACTGCCTCGTGTTAGTAGTTTCCAGTATCATCTAGTTCTACTAAAGATATTATTTTCTTTCTCTCACCTATGCAGCTTAAACCTGAGGAAATCTCGGGTATCATAGCCGATTTTGATGAACCAGGCCACCTTGCTCCTACTGGCTTATTTCTCGGAGGGATTAAATATATGGTGATTCAAGGAGAGCCCGGTGCAGTGATTCGTGGAAAGAAGGTGATTTTACTCATCTCTCGACTATTTAATCCGTAGTTCTTTCCCCCTCTGCACAAAACTCCCTGAAATGGTTCATGAGAAAAAGGAAACCTGGAGCTTCCAGACCACGATAGATTCATACTGATTTATTTGATAGATGATAATGTACATTATTTTCTGCCCTTTATGTTTGTTATCTTCGTTGGGCTATCATTATGTTACTTAAAATGGAAAGTGGTACCATTTTCCCCAGCATTTGAGGTAGAATCCACCATTAAAATCAACACTTTAGTGTAATCACTTTGTTTTTCTGACCATGTCATTAATTTCTCTTTTATGCCCTGCCTACCCTCAGTACGTAAATGGGAGCTGTTCTAAAGTTTGACCTAGGATTTCTAAAGTTGACATGAATTCCCCGGCCTATCAGTAATGTTGGAGTTGACCCTTAATGTTTGTTATCTTCCTTGACCTATCATTATCTTACTTAGAATGGAAAGTGGCACTATTTTCCCCAGCATTTGAGGTAGAACCCACCATTAAAATCAATAATTTAGTGTGATCAATTTGTCTTTTTGACCATATCATTAATTTCTCTGTGATGCCCTGCATACCCTCAGTACGTAAATGGGAGCTGTTCTAAAGTTTAACCTAGAATTTCTAAAGTTGACATGGGTCCCCCCGGTTTCCACAGGATTCGTACCACTTGCCCTGATTTATTCCACAGAGCAAGTTGGCCCCATTTCACATCAGTAATCTCTAGTGAGATTTTCACCGATTCTGAGATATTTTTTGACCATCTCCTTTGTGAAATCTACGATCCCCGTGGAGCCGTCGCGCTGACCTGTTATGTTCCCATTTTGGGTAATTTTTTGTTGACCACAGTTTCACTCTCGCCTCTACTTTCCAGGGTTCCGGCGGGGTCACCATCAAGAAGACTGGGATGGCTCTGGTATTTGGTATCTACGACGAGCCTGTGACTGCTGGCCAGTGCAACATGGTCGTCGAGAGGCTGGGGGATTACCTCGTTGACCAGGGGATGTAGACTGCCACCTGGCGTGTGGGTTCCACCTCTCTTCTATCTATTTTTTTTCTCCCTGGAATGCGTGGCATCTTGGTTTCCCCTAAAAGATCTCTCCTTTTTCCCGCGGTTTTGGGCAAGTCCCATGGTTCTATAATTGGCATTTATTGCCATCTTTCTGGTCAAATGTCTGTGTGAACTTGTTGGTTGACCATGCTCTGTGTGACAGGGGCGGTTGAGGATCTCGTCTCAATAATTATTAGTGGGCTTTCAGGCTGGGCCCACGGCATCTCGCCTTTTGAGCCTGGAAGCCAGCTGGAAGGAAATAAAGCCCACCAGGTTAAAGACACGTGGAAGCATCTGATTGGCCCGCCCGGAAATACATCCTTGAGAACCAAAGCCAGGGGATTAGACAATTTATAGCCGTTCAGCTTTCCCTCCATCCAACGATCATGGAGACACGACCCTGCTTCGTATCCTATTGGATCGTCTCAGAGGAGTCAACGCTGTTGTCACCTCGCCATCCTGCTTCATAAGAGGATCAGTCAGCCCTCGGTTAGGAATTCGGCCGATGGGTTTATCCCAAGTTTGTGATTTGACTAGGAATTGGTTATTAATGACGGAAAAAATAAACAATTTTCATACTTAAGATGTGCGATTCGATAACTTTTTCTGCTCACCTTCGGATCTGATCGTCTTCGTGGGGTTGACTCGGCGGTGGAAAACTCCGATCGGGGTTGACCATTTTCTTCACCCGAGGGGAAACTGATCCTCCAAGAAGGCTGTGGATTCCCTCTGATCAAGCTCTTGGCTGATGAAGAGCCCTCGGTTTTGGATAGTCCAACCTCTTCGAGAGAGAACTCTCCGAGCAATTCAACTATCGGGGGATTGGTTTTATATATCCCCTTGGAATCATCAGCGACCGTCGAAGAACCAGACAGCTTTTCCTCGATAGATTCAAACGGTGGCTCAGCTCCTCTCCCTGGGGAATCTTCCTCCTTGGTTGCTGTTCTTATCGTCCAGAGACTAAAGAGCTTGAAAATTATGGAGGCTGCAAGGGTTAATGCCGTGGATAGTCCTGCAACCGAGTTCATCTCGCGGAAACTGAGAAGATTAGCACCCTGCGCTCCTGCCATCGGTTTCTCGATAACTTGTTCAGAAGATCCATCTTCTTCTTCCTGATCATGAGAAGGTCCGGCAGGACTGACAGCCAGATCGGCTTCCGAGCTCTCACGATCAGCCGCCAATCTTCTCCTGTATTCTGCTTCCACGTCTTCAGTTTCGGTTTCATCTCTCGACTCCATGGAGTTTGATTTATCTGCCTCAACCGACAGATCAATGGCTCCTTGTGAGGCACGTTTGCCCTCGGACTGCAGTTTTCGACCTACATATTCGTCAGATTTCTCAGGATGATCCAATTTTGAATGATTTTTTCCATTTTCCTCAGCTGTCGGTCCATTCGAGTTGGAAGAATTCATGTCGCGTCCAAAATTCACCATATTCGATTCGAACTTCCTCACAGTGCCATGGAGAGCATCTTGAATCTTCAAGTCTTGGGAAGAAGATGTCGTGGACGAGGAATTCATGGAAGAAATGTATCCCGATACGGATAACAGAATCCCCAGTAGAAGAGGGATTTTCCATAACAGATGACAATACGATGCTCCCTCTTCTTCTCCAACATCATCTTCTTCTAAAATGTCGATGTCATGTTCTTCTTCTACATCCACACTGTCAAGGGTTTCCAACTCTGATTCCTCTCTCTGTTTCAGAGGAGGACGAGGATCCGAAGACGTTGCCTCGTTTCTTTCACCTTCGATCTCTACCAACAGACTCGAATCGACGCTGGAACTACCTACCACGCCATCTGACTCCCTCTCTCTGCGATTGTAAATCTCCCGAACCCGATCTGGATTGTACCGGAGGAACTGCGGCCTGGGGGACAGATAATTTACCAACGGATCGTACGATCGGGGCTCAGAGGAGACCTCGGTTTCCTCTCCCAATCTATGAGTCCCGGAGGCACTCGGGGTCCCCTGAGGAGCCCCTCCGGCAAGATCAGAACTACGGTACGATCTCCCACCGGAGATTTCCGTGGCCATCCGCAGGACGATCTTCGGGACTTTCCTCGGATTCTCGTTACCAAAGCGAGCGTGAAGAGAGGAACGGAAGGAGGAAATACACACCTGAGCAACGGTGGAGAGCTCGTCGGAGGAGGAACCTCTCTCCAATCGTCGGAGTCTCGTCTCCTACGGCGACGGCGGCCCTCTGTTTCTTCTTGCGCAAAGATGGTGCAGGAGGAGAGATCTGGAGATGGGAATCGGGAGAAGTGGACCGTTAGTGGATTTATAAATTATAATAACTTAGTTTAAAATGACGATATTTACACAAGTCAAGATGGCCGAGTTGGTCTAAGGCGCCAGTTTCAGGTACTGGTCCGAAAGGGCATGGGTTCGAATCCCATTCTTGACATGTGCTCCCAACTTTTTTAACTGAATTAATTTTCTCATAATAAGCAATTTTATAAATGGGCCAGCGTTGTCCACAGTGTTGGGTCCGTTAACGTAACCCCTTGTATAGGCTGGGCCGATTATAATTTGGCCCAATAGCTTTTCAAGGCCTGCTTCGTGGTTCCTGAAAAAAAATGTGGCTTCTGGAAGGCCACATATATTATAAGGTAAGGTATAAGTTTTCTCGAGCTCTCCACCTTCGATGAGAACTCTGCTCTCGCCAGTGCTGCAATCTCTTCGCCGGCGATCTCCCTCCGTCGTCTCCATCCTCCGCCGCTCCATGACGGGCGGAGGAGCTTCGGGAGCCTTGTCTCTTCCGCCTCTCACTCCGGCGACCACTCGCGTCGGATGGATCGGCACAGGGGTCATGGGGCGCTACATGGCGGGGCATCTGATATCTGCTGGTTACGCCCTCACCGTCTTCAATCGGACACCCTCCAAGGCCCAGCCCCTCGTGGAGATGGGGGCGAAGCTCGCCGGCTCGCCGCGGGGCGTGGCGGAGGAGAGCGACGTCGTCTTCCTCATCGTCGGCTACCCCTCCGATGTTCGTCGCGTGGTGCTGGATCAAGATGAGGGAGTCCTCGGTGGCCTCTCTCCTGGATCTGTCGTCGTCGACATGACCACCAGTGATCCTTCCATGGCGGAGGAGATCTACGCCTCCGCGAGGTCTGCGTCGTGCCGCTCTGTGGACGCTCCTGTCTCCGGGGGGGACCGGGGGGCTCGCGACGGGAAGCTCTCGATCTTCGCCGGCGGGGACGAGTCCACCGTCCAATGGCTGTCGCCGCTGTTCCGGTGCTTGGGGACGGTGAACTACATGGGAGGACCTGGTGCTGGCCAGCGGGCCAAGCTAGGGAACCAGATCGCGATCGCTTCAACGATGGTCGGATTGGTGGAGGGGATGCTCTTCGCGCACAAGGCGGGGCTGGATGTGCGTCGGTGGATGGAAGCGATATCAACAGGGGCCGCTGGATCGAAGTCTCTGACGTTGTATGGGGAGAGGATTTTGCAGAGGGACATGGCGGCGGGATTCTTCGTTCACCACTTCGTAAAGGATCTCGGAATCTGCTTGAAAGAATGCCAATCCATGGGGTTAGCGCTGCCGGGGCTGGCTCTGGCGCAGCAGCTCTACTTGTCGCTGGTGGCCCACGGAGAGGGTAACTTGGGAACACAAGCGCTGATTCTGGCGATTGAAAGACTCAACAACACTCAACTCTGAGCTCTGGTATCTTTACCAATTGTGACAGCGACTTGGTGGTCTGTACGCGTACCAATCTCCTGAAATTCCTAATTCTGTGAGCTCGGTGATTTTCTTGAATGTACGCAACTTCAAATGGTCCTCCACACATTCATTCTGAACTGGGTGAATGCCCATGCTTCATGGGGGGTGTGTGTGTCTCCTTGATGAAGTTTTCTGCCCTATTCCACCGAATACAGTTGGGCCTCCTCCTCTCTTAGGGTTTACAGAGGAGCAAGGTGGAGCTGAAGATACTACTGTGTGCTCTGATGGTGGTTCTTTCATGCTTCCCCTGAAAGGGGAGGGAACTCCGCTCAGAGACGGTGGACTCTCTATGCCAAATTTTCATATTGTTCTAGCATTATCGAGATCAGACCAGACATGCAACTGGGCAGGAGCTATATCATCATTTTATACTCCAACGTCAGATCCATCTCAATTTATGATCATCTTCGTGGGTTTCTTGGCGATATTTCACTGTTCGGGCAGGATCTGCCATTGTTGCTTTCTTGAGGTGTTTACTGTTCTGTGACTCTCTCCGGTGGGATTCCATTAAGCTCGTTTCCCCCAACTTCTTCTTCTAGACAAGATCGAACCTTTGTTTCTTTGGTCCATGCTGCTTGCTTACTGCGAGTACTATAATAGTTCTAGAGATTATGCTCCGAATTGACTGCAAGAGAATTGATGCTCACAATTCAAGTCATTTTCCCGACTATTTATCTTCCGATTCTTGGATCTTTTCCTCTTGTGTCTTGAATCCTCTTCCATCCAATGCAATGCACAGGGGAGAAAAGTAAGAGGTTGACCGGGAAGACCTTCTGTCATCCATTGCTCGTCGGGGTCATCCTCGAAGTCAAGACCAGCTCGGGGCAGTCTGCAGGTAAGCATCCATCACCCGGGTAGTAAATGACGGCGTGAAATGGTATATAAAGCATGATTTTTTTTGTTGATTTATGCATGGTTATCAAAACCCATGAATCGATTTTATTCACTAGTATATGATTGTTCTTCGTGAATCATAGAATATTATGTGCCTGCTGTTCATCGGGTTCTAAATAATGCAGTTGACTTAGAATTATTGAGTGGGGTTTTTGGGCTGGCTGATGGATGGGCCATCAAAGCCACTTGAGCTGTTCATCTATGGGAGGGGCCATTCTCCCTAGGAAAAGATCTTCAGATTCTCTACATGGTCGTAGAGAGAGAGAGAGAGAAAGGGAGACAGTGGAATAGATATAGAGAGAGAAATATTAGACAATACACAAGGTCCTTCTCTACTACACCCCATATAGATCTCGTACAATTAGCATCTCCCCTTTGACCATAGCGGAAGAGGGCGGCGAGAAGGCGGCGGATCCCCCTGTTGGCCAGAGCCACGAGCTACCTCTGAGGGCATCTTGCAGGCAGTTCAAGGAGCTCGGAGCTCTTCAGAACCCGCAGTCTCTTCACAGAAGAAACAAACATCCTACGGCACACCATACATGCCTACCATCAGAACAGAACAGAACATAGAGAGAGAAAGAAGGGAGGGAAAGATAGAGATAGAGAGAGAGAGAAAGAGAGAGCTTACTCCCAAGGCACATCACCAACGAGCAGCTTGTCTCCCTCCTCGTCCTCGTACACGAGCGTGTACTCGCCGCTGCCGTCCAACAGCCCTGTGAGCGCCTCCTTCTTTTCTCTCTGAGCTGTGAATCACGCAGGAGGAAGAGGATTAAAAAGGTTATCGAGAACAAAAGGAAGATGGATCTTCCAGCTGCTGCTACTGCTACCTGCGAGGAGGCCTCCGAAGAGCTCGTCAATGGCGGAAGAGAGCTTCTGATAGCCGCCGCAGGCCTTCAGATCCACCTTCCTCCCGATGGGCACCCCGTCCATGTTGATCTTCACGAACAGACCCGCCTTCTCGGCGCTCACTGAACCGCCTGCCTCAGCCGCCGACGCCGGCCCCTTGCCGGCGAGGTTCCTCCTGAAGGCTCGGACGGGGGGCCACCCGACGACAGCAACGGCGGTGTCTCTGCAAAGTAAGAGAGCGAAGACCCGCCGTCAGTTTGCCGTCGAGGAGAGAGAGAGAGAGAAACCGGGTGGCGCTGACCTCTTCTGCGAGGTGGGCGGAGAAGTGACGACCCTGAGAAGAGAGAGAATGGGAGGAGGGTCCTCCGCCGGCGGCGGAGCCGCCGCCGGTGACCAGCTATCTCCACCGGGAGGGGCGAGACTCAGCTCCAGCCCACCCCCATTTGGGATCAAATCGAGCAGCTTCCGGTGGGAATCTTCACCCCGCATAGATCTCCCTGTATTCCCCTCCATCTCACCCAACCAACACGGAGAGAGAGAGAGAGTAACCCTAGCTTGGGGAGGTGGGAGGAGGATTAATGTCAGGGGGAGAGAAGAAAAGGGGGGACTTGGTGGGCATCTGTCCTCTGCTACGGCTGTTCAAACTAGGGAAGGAGGAGGGCCTCGGCGGAGAAGCCGCCGGAAGGGCTGATGGACTGGTCGAAGAACACACCCCCCCTCTCCACCCCCCAATTTCATTCGTTTATTCTGCACTGCCCTCTGCTTTCCCTTTCCCCCCTCCCCCTCCTTCCTGCTTATAATAACCGCAGAATCCACGAGAGAGAGAGTACAACTCTGCTGCGGACTGTGAAACAAGGAACTATTCACTCTCTCTCTCTCTCTCTCTCTGTGACTCAGGGCAGAGGCGTGCTAATGCGACAGTGGTAGAAGGGTGGGGAGAGAGAGAGAGAGAGAGAGAGAGAGAGAGATCAGTTGAAGGTCTTTTGGGTAAGGCGGGGAAGATACGGCCGATCCCTCGTGCTGAGAGAGGAGGAGGGGGAGTGGGAGAGGGAGAGGGGGGGAATCCGACAGAGGGAAATGTAGGGGGTGCGAGGCGTCAAATATGCGAAAGGTGGAGGGTTATTCTGAACCCCGGAACGCCGCTCTGTGTGGAGCTGTCGCCGGAAATGCGGGCGACGAAGGTCGCGTTCAGTGGGCGGAGTTCCTGTCCCCTTTTTGCCTTTTCGGATTGCTCTTTGGCGCACATGATGTGTTCGGTGTATGTTCTCACAGACCACCCCTTCTTCCGCATAAGACGCCTCTCACGCGAAAGCGCCCGCCACTGCACATCTGGCCCCCTCCCCCCTTCCACTCTCTCTCTCTCTCTCTCTAAAGGGAGGTGCCCATGTCGTCGCTGGGGCCGCCGTAGAGCAAAGAGACTGTGGGGAAGAATAATCTACTCCTTGCGTGCACTCCCCAGGAATTATGCGCCATGGCGACCAAGAACCTTCATAGCTGATGCTTCCAGAATTCATTATCAACAGGGCCCGTCCAGAGCAGAACTCAGAACTCCAAGGAAGATGAAGTGCCCAGAGGGATTCTCGTTTCTAGAGAGAGAAAGAGGGGGGGGAGATTTATTTACAGAGAGAAGCCAGGATGCGGCGAGGGGGGTGGAATGATCTACGGGCGTGAAGCACGGCCAGGTTATCCAGCAGGAGCACGTCCCCCTGCTGCCAAGGCACGGCAACGCACTCCTCTTCGAGTATTCTCAGGCAGTCGTCGATGATTTGAGGCGGCAATGGCGACCCGTCCCCGAAGGTGACGGCCTTCACGGGGTCGTTGCGGGAGTCCTTCCAGCCGGTGTAGGCGGCGACCATGCTGTTGAACCAGACCTTGCGCTCCCTCGAGGCGTCGACCTTCACGGCTGGGATTGGCCCCATTATTGTCTTCACCCCCTCCGCCGTCCATTCCAGCTTCATCCCCAGCCGCCTTGCCCTGCCGCATTCGGTGATCAATAAGTCAACCTCATGGCCCGCCTGGCTGGCACAGAACAAAAGAGACTGGGAAAAAGGGACTGAAAGACATGATGGGCAGGCATGAACCTCCTCACAGAGAGAGAGAGAAAGAGAGAGAGAGACAGAGGAGAGAGAGAAAAAACAAGTCTGCAAGTCTGCAACTTACCGGCTCGCCATCTTTTCAAGTAAGAAAAAATGGGTCCCTAGAGATCATCGCGCATCTGTAAGTAATGTGAAGTTTATCTTTTTTCGAAAAATGGTTTGGATTGTGAAAATTCTCCCCATTTCTTGCGAAAACTGGTTGCCGTCTGCCAACCATGCTCCAGACAAATACCCAAGAAGACCAAAAAAATTGGCTCAGAAGATCTAATATTTTCTGAAGGTTGCAGGTGATGGCAGCTTCATGATCCAGAACAGGGCATTAATCCAAACCAATCCTGGTATTGGACTCTTGTAAATTCCACATGATTCTTTCCCTTTTTTCTAACAGATATGAAATGGGTAAATAGCACAGGAAATAATTACAAGTGCTACTGGGCATCTTATAATTCCATGTAGGGGGCTCTCCCCTCTCCACCTGTGATTTTTTGTGCAGTCACAGGAAAACAGAAGGTATGTTTATCTGAAAAGAATGTCTGTCATGTCAAAACCAGTAATCCAAAAATGGCCGGCACATCGTCATTTTCCTCGGATCGGTTGCAGAGTAATACGGCAATTTTTTGAAACTAAATGATAATATCAGAATCCCGACAGACGAGGATGTTTGCCCGATGTTGCAGATGGTTGGTTCTTCCCTATCCTGGGATGCTGAAGGTGTTAGGTGCACGAAAGATGACGGGCATGTCACCACATGACCAGACGGCTGTCTGAACGTGGAAATTATAGCACAGAGAAAACATCATTAATGGCGGGCATCAGAGCAGACCTTTCCTCGGCAATATTTCTATCTTTGGTCAAGAATGTCGATTGCCAGCCGCGGCCTATTGGCGAAGAAGGATCGTCTTCGGCCCCCAGGACTCGGATGTAGATCAAGCCATATTTCTCAAGTCTGTCGACGAAGTCGGGGTACTTCTCTCTCATGCGTTCATAGATTCGATGGCTGAGGACGATGGGGGTTTCCCCGCCACTTCCCGGCTCTTCCTCGCAGAAGAAGAACAGCTTCGAGGGAAACTCCGGAACCTGCAGGAGGAGGAGACATCATCAAGTCGCCGGCAATTATGACCTAAAACCTGAGAATAATTTTCTGGACCCACCCGTGGAGGAGAGAGTGTTGCTCACCTGGGACATCTCATGGTGGAAGGGGATCTTCTGATCGGGCGGAGACTCGTTGGCGGTGAAAACCCTGCCGACGACGTTGGTCCGCGGCGCTGCGCCACCGACGTACGGCAGTTCCTCGTACCCGAACGCCTCCACCGCCTCGTTGAAATCCGACGCCGTCCGCACCGGGAAGCCCCTTAGTAGGATGGCTCCAGTCGACCGGAGCATCTCCTCCACCCGGAGCTTCTGCTCCCTTACCGCCTCCGTGAATCTCCGCAGATCGAGCTCCACAGAGGGATTCGGCGCCAGCACCGCCGGGAAGAGGAAGCTCCCGACAGACTTCTGCTGCGGTATTCCGATTTTCACGAAATCCCCCGCCATTGGAGGGATCAGAATCCCGCTTTGCTCCTTCGCTTCTCCTCCGATCGGCCGCCACCGTCGCCGCCACTCCACCTTCGCATCTAGATCCCCATATTCATTCTGCAAGGAATCATAAGATGCTCGGGAACCAGAGCAGCCCCAATCGTATCAGAGCGTACGATAGCAAAGACCGCGTACGGCGCGAAGATCAATCAGTCTTGTTTCAACTTTACAGTTAGATCTCTCCAGGATCGCATCAATAACTAAAAACACCCTCATAAAAGATTAATTGTACATATATTGCTAATCACCGTTATTCCTGCTCTTCTCTAGTTTACCGGGGTGCAATCGTAGGGTGTAACTAAAAGTCTTACCCTCGTGGTGATGGTTCAAACGAATACTAACTTTTAGTCGGGGTATAAAAGGTATTAAAATAAATAATTACCTTACTGCCCTTAAGGAGATCATAGTTACAATTATATGTCATTAGAGGTCACCTTTCAAATGGAGACTTTTAAGTATGACCAAGCTTGCATACAAATTAGTTACATAAATAATTTTGCTAATTTCAATCACTTTAGAATTTTGCTAATTATTTTTGAAATATCTTGTACCTTAGTGGCATTAAGGTCTTCATCAAGTAGTACTACTGTGATAAGGCACACAGTTGACTATTCTAATAGTGGTCTGATAAGATCATAGCTGTTAATCAGCTAGTTTAGTCGCATAAAGTCACAGCTAGCCCTTCTGTCTTGTTAAAAAGTCAACACTTCCTTTTTGGGCTTGATTGGGTAAGCATACACGTTTCGACATAACATCTTTTGAAGAAAGAGGCCTGACCCACGTCGTTGACTTGCAACAAAATTGGTTATCAATTTCCCCAATTTCCTGCGTTTAGCTGAAATAAGTCAACCCCATGTTCATTAGTCACATCGGTGAGACTGGGTTCTACTTCCCATTGCATACCAAAAGAGGATGTGAGAAGTGCATTTCAGCCTTGTTTCCCCATCGGGGGCGCAGGTGCTTGAGTACTGGTTTCATTCCGGAAGAACTTACCTTACTCAAATTCTTCAGCAAGGTTGACTTTGGCCAAAGCTCCTGTATAGCTGTCCGAAACTACTATTTTCAGCAAAAAAACTCAACTTTTTACACATAAATGATGAGGGCTGGGGGTAAAAACTGTGGATAAAATGTGGGAAAATGGTAAGGCTGCGCTGACCATTATTTGCCGCCCAGTTGCAGCCATATAAAAGAAATCTGAGACCAATGAGCCTAAGATTGAGAGCCAGGGACTGTTGTTCTCTTTCTTGGGAGGAATCTGAGATTACCATCCACTGCATTGAAGGTTCTTCAGAGGGGCAGAAGAGGTCTTCATCTCTTCAGGAATCCCATCGCTTGGTAGACATTCTTGAGCGTTGTTTCTGCTATGGCAGTGGCCCTTGAAGCGCCCTCCGCCAGAATCTTGTCCAAGTGACCCGAATCGGATGTGATTTCACTGTAACGTTCCTGAAAGTTCAGGGAAGAGAAGTCAACGTGGGCTGTTCTAAGAATAGACGGCGTAGAAAGTACCAAGAGGAACTTGATATGGGTCTGCATGTAAGACCAACATAATGCAGCATAAGAAGAAGAGATATAAACCTGAATAGGTTGGAGATGGTCAACCAGCGCATCCGTGAGGATGGGTTTGAATGTACCCCAGTTCATGTTTTGACATTCTGATGCAACCTCCTGAAGCCGGAGAAAAAAAGGGTAAAAGAAAATATATGATTATCCAGAAAATGTTGATCATAGCCGCCTGAAGAAGAGTGAAAAATTCTGAAAACTGTGGAGAAAAAGGAAAGCTTCGGTATATTAACAGAACAGAGAGAAAATTATCAGTACCTCTTTTGACTTTCCACTGACAAGCTGGTAAATGGAGAGAAGATTGTGGCATTCGGGTCTGTCGGGGTTGCCAAATTCTAATCTGCATGTCAAGGGATTCTTATTAGGTGAAAGGAAGGAATTATTCGGGAAATGTACGCAACTGAAATAATAAAATAAAAAACCGGGCTGACGCATACATTAATCTCCTTCTCAATAATGTTTCGTCAACCAGTTTTAGAGGGATTCATCAAATATCATGCAAATTTCAGTTAAGAATCAATTACAGAATCAGAAGCTATGTATACGCTGGAAATAGACAATAATCATAATCATATCTATGAGGCATGAAAAGATTTCAGCTACAACAATTATGTGGAATCCATGAGATGATGATTCTTTATCAACAAATGATGTAAAAATGTCTCCATATTATGGGTCTAATAAATAAATAATTGCAGCAGTAGAAACCCGCCCCCAAACCCCCAGTGTTCTCAATCAGCGAAGCCTCACTCCTATTCCTACGTTCTGCTCTCCAAGCCATAAGGGTAGGTAGGTCAAGACCATAGCTTTATAAAAACGGAAATCATAATATATCTAACTTGATGTTCACATTAGCATCGTTTTCTTTCTCAGATTCTTATCTGAATATTCGCAAACCAAAGAACAAAATCCAGTGCACCTCATCAAGAAAAATTTACGTTAAAAAAAAAAATGTGACCAAATTCATGATACAGACCCGGGCAATGAATCAGTTTTGCAACGCTTAATCTTGTTTGCAATTACCTGAAAAACAGTATATAAATGCCAATTAGTGTCAGATAGGGAGATAGAAACGGGGGCAAAAGCTCATCAAAAGAAGACCACGAAAAGGAATGAATGACTATGTCTCACATCTTTTGTATCAAGGAGATTGATACGAGACTGATCAGACGGTGCAGACTTTGACATCTGGATTGGCAATCAAACAGATATCAGAGAAACTTGTCATCATAGATGACTCGTGAAAAAGAATAATAGACAGCTCTTTGTGAAGTTCATTCTAGATATTTTTTAATCTCCATTAAAGTTTACTCAACTGCCCATTAAACTGTATTATCCTCGGTTTTCTACCCAAATTTTGGTCGGCACATAAATAAATGACCACAAGAAAAGTACTAGAAACCTTTTTGAGCATTTTTATAAAGTTCTTACTACCACATGCTATAAATCTATACGACATGTCCAAGTTTTGTTCGTCCAGAGGAAGACTGAACAAGTTGATACCTTTGAAAGACCATCTGTTAGAGACATTACACGAGCCCCAGCAGGAGGAATGAGGGCTTCAGGAACCTATTATAGAAGATTGATACAGGAAAATAATGCATCTTTTTCCAAAAAAATAAAAAATTAAGATAGAATGATAAAAATGGAAAATAGAGACTACAACCATCAAAACAAGTACCTTAAAAAGTGCACCACCTCTTCTGCAGGCAGTATGAGATAGACAATCAAATTGATGGCACCATTGGAAAAGGAAGAAAGATGGAAATAATTTAACATTCAAATAAAGCAATTGAAAACCCTTACTACCCTCCGAGTTTCTTCCATTTCTTTCCCCCATATAAGTAATTCACCCTGTCAGCCAATTCACGTGTCAGCTCTAGATGTTGCTTCTGATCCTCACCAACAGGCACAAAATCAGCCTGCCATGCATCCATCACTAGATAAGAATTGGATCATTAAGACACTGGAAAAAAATGTCAGGATGTACCTATATTTATTATATAACTATCAAGCGCAATGCAGAGAAAAATCAACTGATACGTGGTATAAATGTGTCTTAGATCATGTTATCTAAAGTTGTCTATGTTTGGCGGCACAATTGAAGAACCTGACAGAAAACATCCAAAGAGAGAAAAATTACATAAAGGTAAATTCAGTTTTGCTTACCTGATACAAAAGGATATCCGACGCCATGAGGACAGGGTAAGTCAAAAGTGCAACTCCAACATTTTCATCGCCCTAGAGCAAAATTTGACCACAGAACGGTTAATAATGCACACTTCCCAAATCAACTGAAAGACTCATATATCTGATATAAATAACCAATATCCAACAGAATCCAATAAATGCCACTATGAAATAAAGCAATGCCACGAATTTCAGCTAAAGTAGAAGAGATGATATAGCATCACTCAGGTGGCTCTCTAAATGTTGTCCGTGAAAAATTTATTCGGTATAAATTGCATGAATCTATTCACATATGCTGTTCCAAGAACAAAGAGGTATTGATTGAAAGATGAATAAGTATAGATTGCCTTTTGGCACCAGAGGACTCTGTTAACACACGAGTACTAACACATCCAGTCTGGATTATTGCTGAGTCACCTTCTTTTCATTTCTTCATATCAGTCATTTTCTGTTTGTCCAATGTGTTTTCAATAATTAACAAGAGATCCAAGTTCAGTTTTGAGCGTGTATAGGAACCGAAAACATAAAATATCACCTTAGTACAATGACATCTACGGAGGTTGTCAATTGACAAAACCAGGCCCACCTTAAACTGTGTTAGCAGCCAGCATGTGTCAGGCCGAACTTAAATAATTAATTAGTTTTTGAAGCTTGAATTTGACGTAGTACAAAAATTGGCGTACCATTCTACTAAAATTAAGTTTATAGGTGATGAGATTTCTGACTTAGATATCTGACAGGTTATAATGCATGTAAGTGAGACACTACAACTGTTAGTTGCTTCTGATTTACTCGAGGTATGTCCAGGATTTTCTCTCAATCGTATACTTTGAACAATCACAGAGAATTGCACGATATACGATAAAATTAACGATTATAACAGGTAAAAATGAACATGAGATAGATAAAGGAATTCAATGAAACAAATGATCAATGAAGCTGTCATACAGCTGCAACGCACCGCCTTGAGAGATTTTTCTTTAAACTGGATCATTCTGTTCAGCCAACCGATTGGAGTGGTAGAACTCAGCAGCCACATCAATTCTACGTGTTCACGAACATGGGATTGAACAAAGACAGAAGCCTAAATTTAAAGACAAATAAGTACTTGGGTCTGATGGGAGTAATAGAGAACCAAAAATAGGAAACGATTCAATGAAATAACAGTGTTGAACCTTTGTTGTATCAACGCCACATGCCAGATAAAGGGCTGCAGTACTCCTTGTTGCTTCACTCAGCTGCCGAGCATCATATTGGAGAGTGATCTGTCAAATGGAGAAACTATCTTCAGACCAACACAACGATTACAACAGTTGACAGGACCAGGTTGAAAGGAGATTTAAAACTTCCAAATAAATCTTCTTGTTCTGGATACTAATTAGGCACACAATATCAGAGAAAAATTCTCCAAATTATAAGAACGTTACTCGCATCCGATGCCTCCTCTTACAAATGAAAACACATAAATATACAATAACATTGGGAATGGAATTGCGACCGTAATATGAGCCATCAAGCTCGTGAAAATGGTCTTTTTTACGCAAAAAGTTGTCTGATCAACGGGACAGCATCAAAGGGACACTTAACAGATCATAGCATATGATCACACAGCTGTAGATAGATGTTTTTTTGGGACAGTTTGTAGTTTGGAGCTGAAGTTTTGCCAAGGGGACTCCAACATAAGGTGATTAACCGAGTCTGGCTCTGGCCATAAATTTCCATTCGAAGCTGTTTCGTTCCCATTTTGGGAAATGTGTTGGCAAGAGCATGAAAAGATACACAAAATCATCACCATCATCATCATCATCATCCAGTGCACATGCTTTGTATCTTAAGGCAATGCCTTGTAACATAGTAACAATTACACTAAATTACGAGGCACATTACTACTAGACATGAGAAAAGCAATAGCAGGTTGTCAAATACAATAAGTAGAAATAGACTGAGACAAAAAACACTAAAGTTTAACAGATCAAAGCTCACCGCATGTAAGTCCACAATGAAGAATAGCGTTTCATATGTATCCTGCAAAGAAGAATGGAAAGCAGAAGAATCATATATACGGAAGATTAAAAAAAAAAATGATTTCCTCGGGTTCTACGAATCATCACTATAGAATATAGGTTTAAAAATATAAAAAAGGGAACATTAAAGAGAAGCAACGAGTTTAAAAAAAAAAACAGATAAACACTGAAATATTTTCATGATTGTTGAAAGAAAATTTAAGCTAGCTCATATCAAGTTCTAGGAATTGGTCGCAATCAATCATTCAAACTACCAATAAAATATTAGGAGATGTATATTGAAATAACCAAATATTGATGGAAAAAACGCTCAAGTTTCTTAAGATATTGAAATGAGAAGTGACACCCATAAAGTTCAACCAACCTGGAGAGTGATCCAATTTTTAATGGCACCAAGATAATTCCCGAGGTGAACTGATCCAGTTGGCTGGACGCCAGAGACTACCCTCTTCCTACAAAGGGAAATAAGAAAATAGAGTACAAAAGGACTTCATTTTGGCGTTAAACAACGCGTCAGGGCCATAGTGTCGAATTCATAACTTCGATTGAATATAGTTCATGGAGCATCATCGAATTCGGTCATAAAACACAACTCCGGGATCGTTTCTTACTTCCGAGTACTCGTTGAAGTCTCTGAACCGTCGGCGTTGGCTTGAGGGACCGAAGAGCTACACAGGCAGAGGAAACCGGCGCGTCCCCGCACCGGTAGACGAGCCACCGACTTCCTACCCGTTCTCCAGCAGCACCTTCTGCCGAAACCACAGAAGATATGATGGGAGGAGGAGGCGACATCAGGAGCCGAAAGAAAAAGACTATGAAATGAGCAGCAGCCTCTAGGGTCACCCACATTGGGGCGTGGAGCCGCGGAGAATCGTTGGAGAGGAGGACGAATTGCGAGAGAAGAGTGCGGGCCATGTCCACTGACTCGCCTCTCCTCTTCTTCTTCTTCCTTGCCCCTAGCTTCTTGCCGCTTCCCGCGAACTCAGCTCTCCCATCTGGATCAGCCAGCCCATCTCAGAGGATTTGATTCTTTTAACTGGTTTTTGAACTCTGTGATCGACGGCGATCCCTCATAATGGGCCCGGACGAAAGAAAAGCCCAATAATCTAGGGCCCGGCGTCTTAAGCTAATAAAGTGGGGGACCCCATTCGGGGCTTAAAGAAGCCCGAAAAACAGGCTATGGCCAGGGACACGGACTTTGGCCCAATAATCACGATCGTGTGAGATTACAAAAACTTACGGGCCGAGCGCGAACAGGGCTTTCCCAGGCCCGGACCTCTTTTGTCGGGCCGGAACAGGGATTCATGGGGGAAAAAGCCCAGAAGGTGGACAACGAAACAGGCCCACCGAGGCCAGGGACCGGCCCGACCGGTACAGAGAAAGCCGAAAGCGCCAGGTGATTGGGGGTATGAAGTGAACCCAATGGGCTACTCCGGAGGCCCAATAAGATACTGATGTGGGGTCAAGAAAAGTGGCTGTAAAAAATTGAACAATTTTAATTAATTCAAAGAAGGTCCCACAAAATCGAGAGAGAGAGAGAGAGAGAGAGTAGGCCAAGAGAATCGCATCTGTTCGGGATATATATGGCATAAAGAATGAGCAACGTCCGAGCCAAGTGAGGAATGAAACAGAAAACATGCAAGGAGAAGGTCGATTTATTTCTTCTTCCCACCCTTGGCGGCGTCTCCGGCCTTCATCTGAACAATGAGCGGCAACAACATGTAAGCACATACGCGCATATGCCACACCGCAGAAGATATAAAATCATGCGTAAGAAAATATGAAATGTAAGCGCTACCTTCTTGACCCCTCGGATTTTCTTCGCTCTGTTCTTCCTCTCCTTGACCTGCTTCCTGGATTTCTCGACTTTGGTTGCAAGACCATTCTGACGAATACCAATCCCTCGTCAGAAAGCCAGCCAAGAATAGAAAACCCATGTCTAAAATACAAACAAAACAGTAAAGAGAAGCGACGCCAATCGAATTGTGAGGATATTCACTAGATGAATACATCAGATGCTACATAAATGCATAGAACCCATGAAAAGAAAAAAAAAGGATTATGAAAGGGACAATCTTGTGAATGTCGTGTTAAAATTCTGGGTAGGGAATGAGAATCGGCCAGCATAAGGAACCATCGTCTCAACAAAATAACAGCAATTCGAGAGCTACCATTAGAACTAAACACGCTGTCTTGGCATGCGAAATCTGGTTTATTGAGAATCATTAGTAAGCAACAGAGGAAACAAGAAAACAAGGTAGCATGAGCACCAAGATCATGGAAGCCAAAAGTGGGATACTCTCGTCAGGTGGCAACAGGAAATAAGACGATATTCAATTTAAATAAAGACCATGGCGCCACTTGTCCTCTAGTCTGATCTCATCTTATTGAAGATTTTCTTCTCACATATGGGAAGAAGCATTTAAAGAATGGGCAGCTAGGTGAAAATCATGTCTTCGAAGGAAATTAAGAAGAATTACATGTGCAAGTGCACATGATATATACAGATGTATACTGGGACAGAGAAAGAATCAGGACATGCGGAAGGGGGGGCGATGCGAAGCCTGTAGGAATCATCAAGACTCGAATAAATTACGTGCAGGTATCCTCCAAAAGATAGGAACGGGACATAAGAAATATACGTAAAATTAAAGCGCGCATTACACCTGTAAAAGCTCGTCCGAATGGGTCATTTTTCTAAAATTCAAAAATACAGTCGAAAAACCATCCAAGTTCAATTCCTGCAGACGATTAGATTAACGAGCAGCTTTTTTATGGTTTTCCAAATGACGAGGAGGATTGTCGCGGGCAAGTGAATACTGAGTTCAAAGATCAGTGAATGGGGTTATGTTCAACAAGTAGAGAAGAAAGAAGTGAGCACTTAATTATCTCTTGTTGGGAGATAATCAATTCCGAGCATTTACATCACAAACAAAAGGCTAATGTTGGAAATTACATTTCCCAGCAAACAATATTCTAATATCAAAATAGATTTCAATGCAATAAGTCCATTTCCAAAACCACATATATACACAAAAAACTAACTTGGACTTCCAACAGAAGATCACATCAGAACGTAGGAAAATATACAATAGATAATTGTCAAGTTCCGCTGGCTCTAAACCGTCTGATGCATAGTAGCAGATATGAGAATAGAGAAGACAAAAGCGACGATAATACGAGAATAAAGCTTTAGAAATTGGAATGCGATCCCAAGGATACTGATGCAATAAGTACCCTGATCAGCCTGTACTTCGGCTCGAACTTCTTCGCCTGTTCAACTGAATCATAAATCAAGCCGAATCCAGTGGACTTTCCGCCTCCGAAGTGTGTGCGGAACTTAAACACGAAGATTGCGCTCTGGTCCTTGACGTCGTACACCCTCGCAAGCTTCTCCTTCAACTCCACCTGCATTATCACCCCAATTTTTTTAAATACTATCAGCATATGCCGGAAACAATAGTGATTTACGAATGACACATCTATCCAGGATTTACTGCTTCTGCCAGAGAGGCGAACCCACCTTGGAGACATTGGCCCTCCCTGGGTGCAGGACATCGATAACCTGAAATGCGTGAGACTATTAGTTGAAGCAGACGTAACATAGAAGACAGGGGAAGCCACAACAATTGAAGGACTTACAAACTGCTTCCGCGAGAGGAGCCTGTTCGTCATGAACTTTCTGGTGCGGATGGTGACCGCCGCTTTAGCGTCCGCCATCTTCCAGCTCTCTTCTTCTCCCTTCGACACGAACGGGAGGGAAAAGCGCCGTAACGCCGAGAGATCAATAGACTCGATAACGTTAAACCCTAGACAGCAGTGGAATTTCTCGCCTGGCATTTATACAAAGCGCCATCGTGACTGATTTTCCCGCTGAGCGGTTAGCGGCGGATCGTTGCGGATGGTTTAGATGTGATTGTATAATGATCGGGAAAATCCTGGCCGTCCAATTCTCGAGTTAAATGGACTGAAATTAATGGGCCCAATTTCTCGAGTTTGGGCCTCGATGTGTAGTGCCCTGGTTGACCCCGCGGTCAATGCACCCGACTTGGGATTTTTTGACTTTTCGAGCCTTTCTCCTCCTCCGTCTGCGCCCCGGCTTCGACTGAACTTTATAAAAATATAGATCTGCATCAATCTCATTTCCCAATAATTTTTTAATGTAAAATTACGGTATTTAAATCAGGATAACCGAATTAATTAACAGACCCCTTTAAACCGGTTACTTTAGTCGAAGAGCTGTCGTTGACTTTGGATGTTGGCCTTAATAATTGACAAAAAAATCAATACAGGATCAATCGCTCCATTGACTTATCGGCCATATTGTCAACCACTTTGTCCAGTCTTCGGGGAGGTCACATCGGTCTCCCGAACTGGTGGACCTACCAGTTTTGGTCCAAAATATGAGGCAGCTGGATTATACTCTCCGCCGGCGGAGTTCTTTTTTTGGTTGCAACTATGACGTCACGGATGACGACCAAAAGAGGACGGCGTCAATTTTAGAGGGGATTCGTCGTTCGGCTCCAACGACAGCGCGTAGAGGGAGCTGGGACACGTCGTCATGACGTAACTCGGACGTAGTCTTAACAAATCTCTTAACGCGTCTAACCGTAATTAGTGCAATAATTTAGATTATTGGTAATGACGATTTTATGAGATGGAGTAACGGTAAATAACATAAATTAAAAATAATCCTTCAGAAAACCATGAGAGGCGGATGTGTCAAAATCAACGATTCGTTGGGTCTCGGATGTTGACTAGTCACTTCTAGAAGGACGGTGGTGGTCCAACAGAGACACGTGCCATCAAGAACTTGACCTCGAATAGCCGGCATCTTTGGCGGCCGCCTCCCTCTTCGTAGGGTCTTTTAATCAGATTATGTACTGCATCATCGGCTCGGCTCATCACAGCCGTCAAATTCAGCGACCGCGACGCTGTTGGGGCCGACTGGTAATTACTTTGGTGCTGAGAGGAGAGACGCCAGAGTAAGTTGATCCGCCGGTTCGTCGAGAGGCATCAGAGATGTTCCACCAGTGCTATGCCAAGGCCGAGTACGAATTTGCCCACCTATCGCCGCCGAGGGAATCGGATAAGAAGGTACGGAGGAGACCTCGCGAGTGAACGCAACGGTACTTCTCCCCTCTCTAACTGTTTAACGCAGCTTTTTTACCTCTTCCGCTTCCCGCACAACCTCACTAGAAAAGGACACGTCATGGAGACGCCGAGAGACGGGGCCACGTTGCCGCGCCCATCCGGGACAAAGGACCTGGTTCTCTCTCTCTCTCTCTCTCTCTCTCTCTTCCCCATCCCAGGGTGTGGCTATGATCGGTGAACCGAACCCAAGCGTGTATGGACATTTTCTCTCACCTCTCTCTAGCCCTTATAAACGGTAATGACGATAATGATAAGCATTACTATATAGTGCTGCATTAAAGAGGAACATGAATGCATATTATTTTTTACTTTTTCAGTCGCGTCGTGTATATAATGGGGAGGGGGGAGCCGGTGTGTTGTATCCGCGAATCTCCTTCGGCCGCGTTGAAAACCAGAGGAGCTCCTCGTTGTTCGCGGTTTGCCGCGGTGTTGGTGTGGTTGGTGACCTCGGTGAGGTAAGGCGGCCTCCTCGTCCGTGGTACTGTGCAGCGCGAACACCGGGAGGAGAAGAAGAGGGAAGTTGTCGGAGGTAGAAGGGGCGGGATGGCGAGCGCGCTGAAGTCGGTGCCGGAAGTGGAATCCAAGTCCACCGTCGGGGGAGGCGTCGAGGACTTTTACAGCGAAGACTACGCCACCGAGGAACTGACCGTCACTCCTTGGACGGTATCTGTGGCCAGGTAAAGCGCCTTCACAGCTGCACCGCTTCACGCGTCCGTCTCGTCGTTTGCAGTCATCCTCAGGGATCTTTCTTCCCAGTGCTTTGAATTATGCACGAACCTCGTGATATCCCTTTCTTTCGTATGATCTCTCAATGGAACTCTCTTTCTGATCCGCGACTGTCGTCCAGTGCTGTTCCAATCTTCTCCTCTATCTCTCATTCGTTATGGTTAGCCAACGGCTCGACTTGTTCAGTTACTGAGTTTTCTGTCGTAAAACTCTGTTGTATCCTATCCTAATAAGTGTTCGATTATCGTCGATCCTAACTTTCTGAGTTCTCAGACAAAGTTCATACATTGGATCCTGTCCATCTCTCTCTCTCTCTCTCTCTCTCTCGCGCGCGCGCGCGCGCGCCTTACGGTCTCCTCCAGACGTCGTTTGGTTTCGCTTCCGAAGTTTATCTCATTTATAGGTAGGCCGATCTTTCTATTCTAATACTGAAACCAGCATCACGCTGACTACAGCCGAATCGTCAAAGCAGTTTTAGGGATAGTTAGGTTCATTTCTGCTGTCCGAGAGAGATTTAAGCTATTAGAACTTCGGACGTATCCGATTCCTATTTTTTATTCATCCGATGGATCGCCACTATAGAGTAAAGATTGTCGTGGTGATCTTCCCCTAAACGGTAATTTTTGGCCTCAGCGGCTATTCCTTGTTGAGGGATCCACACCACAACAAGGGACTCGCCTTCAACGAGAAGGAGAGAGATGCTCACTACCTTCGAGGCCTCTTGCCTCCGGTATGCAGCACCCAGGAGCTTCAGGTCTGCGAACCATCAATCATGCTTTCGAAGACATTTTACGGTGATTTAACATGAATTACGAGCGTTTATTATGTTTTAATTTACCATGTCCCGTTTGAACAGGAGAAGAAGATGATGCACAACCTCCGTCAGTATCAAGTTCCTCTTCAGCGTTACGTGGCGATGATGGACCTCCAGGCATTGACAATATCTAAATCCCTCCCTCTTCCCGTTTATTGTGTGTTTTATGGAGTTGTTTGATTAGTCAGGGTTGTTAACGGTCTCCGCTGTTCAAATCTGTTATCAGGAGAGAAACGAGAGACTCTTTTACAAGCTTCTGGTCGATAACGTCGAGGAGCTGCTCCCCATTGTGTACACGCCGACTGTCGGTGAGGCCTGCCAGAAGTATGGTTCCATTTTTAGGCGCCCGCAGGGTCTCTTCATCAGTCTGAGAGAAAAGTATGTTTTCTGACATCTTCTCTCCCATCGTAATTTTATACCCTTCATCGACTTCATTCTTATTGTTCAACATTTTCTCGGTTCTTTTAGAGGAAAGATCCTCGAGGTATTGAAAAACTGGCCCGAAAAAAGCGTTCAGGTCATTGTTGTTACAGATGGTGAACGCATCTTGGGCCTTGGAGATCTCGGATGTCAGGTTGTCATCCTCTTGTCAATATGACTGTGTGGACGCAATAAAACAATGTCCATTAACCATTCTAGCAAATGACCATGAGTTAAAATTTTTCTAGGGGATGGGAATCCCTGTGGGGAAACTCGCTCTGTATACAGCCCTCGGTGGTGTACGCCCCTCAGCAGTAAGCATTTTTTTTTATTTAGGCTATAATTCATCTCTCCATAAACTTCATTATCTGTCCTATTATCCTTCATGCTTACTCGTGAGAGGTCCCGGTGATTTTTTTTGAATCTGAGGATTGTACTTTATTTTCAGTGTTTACCTGTAACGATTGATGTTGGAACTAATAACGAAGAATTGCTAAATAACGAATTTTACATTGGGCTCAGGCAGAGGAGGGCCACTGGACAGGTTGGCTTACCATACTACGCTGATTCATGAACCCTTAAAACATAAATGTCATCTAACTTAAAAGTAGTTGGTTTTGATGTTCGATGTGTCAATGTAGGAGTATGACGAACTTCTGGACGAATTCATGACCGCTGTTAAGCAGAACTATGGGGAGAAGGTCCTCATACAGGTTTGTTTATTTTATCAGACTCACTTGGCTACTGGATCTCAGTATCTTCTAGTTCGTCGGCGCGTTATTTAACCAAAATAGACTGCGGTTTCCAGTTTGAAGACTTCGCCAATCACAATGCATTTGAGCTGCTTGCGAAGTATCGTACCACTCATCTCGTCTTCAACGATGATATCCAGGTAGTGTAAACGGAGGTCTTTGTCCCTTAAGATGATTTGATGTTTATGTTTGTTGCTTCAGTGAGACTTGTGCACTTTCGTAGCTACATATTCTTGTTTCCCGGTGGACATGAATCTCAGTTAGTTAATTATATGTGTTTGCAGGGAACTGCTTCTGTGGTCCTCGCTGGAATAGTTGCAGCCCTGCAAGTCATCGGTGGAACATTGGCTGAGCACACCTTCTTGTTCCTTGGTGCTGGAGAGGTTAGTTTCTTTCTACATGCCTTCTCTGATATAATTAATATTAAACTTGTACACAATCACTCCTCGTTCCGTCCATCCATTCTGATAGTTGCGATTTCTAGCTTGTATGGTCGAGCATTTTCAAAGTTTCCCCCATTGCCTGGTTACGCTACACATAGTCTTGGGATCATCCTTGTAGGATCGAGCTCAAAGAGTTTTCGGAGTTTTGAAACTTTTTTTTTTTTTTTTTTGGATTGATTGAGTGTCTGTTGCTCTTCCTGAATATTTCTGTCTTTTGCTTTTCTATGCATTGCGGGCAGGCTGGCACTGGTATAGCAGAGCTTATAGCCCTCGAGATGTCAAAGCAGGTACGATAGATGAAATTTCCAGATTGCCTGTCAAGTGGTGTAGAATTTTCTGTACTACCTGAGCGAGGTTAAATATGAATTTCATCTCTTATTTTGTTTCTTTGGTAGACTAAGGCTCCTTTGGAAGAGTCTCGCAAGAGGATTTGGCTTGTGGACTCAAAGGTACATGAAAAGTCACGAATTAATTTCTTTCATGTCTAAAATTTTTATCTTAGTGTTTGAGCATTTTTGCAGGGACTGATTGTTAGCTCCCGTAAGGAATCACTTCAGCACTTTAAGAAACCTTGGGCTCATGAGCACGAGCCCGTCAAGGGGCTTTTAGACGCCGTGAAGGTGAGGACTCCCCCACAAATTTTTTTATGTAGCTTATTAGGCTATGCTCTCATCCTCAACAAGAACTTCCCTTTTGTTAATATATCCCGATCCACGTGTTTTTTAGTAATGTGATCTGTTTATTTGTTCTCTAATGTTTTCAGATTATTTATGTTTACCGAAAAATCTCGTAAAGTGGATAGATATAATATCTGTACATTTCCAAACATTATCTGTCCGTTCAACTTTGGCCTGTGATCTCATGGGACTTGTCATGTTATCTCTCGTTCTGTAGTCAGTCAAACCAACCATCCTGATTGGATCATCCGGGGTGGGGAAGACATTCACCAAGGAGGTGGTCGAGGCCATGGCCTCTTTTAACAAGGTCGAAATCTCCCCTCCTTTTTCTTGCCCTTCCCCCCCTCTTCTATTCTTATGTCTGGAATTTTCCCCGGGAAGCGATTTCTCAATTCCCTCCGACGAACTGCAGAGGCCCGTAATCCTCGCGCTCTCAAACCCGACGTCGCAGTCCGAATGCACGGCCGAGGAGGCGTACACGTGGAGCGAGGTCCGTCTAGAACGCAAGCATAATAATCCTCTCTCCATTGTTCTCACCTCGAGCACGACCTGAGTCCAATTAATCTGCATCTTCTTCCTTCTGCAGGGCCGGGCGATTTTCGCCAGCGGAAGTCCATTCGACCCAGTCGTGTACAAGGGAAAGACCTTCGTTCCCGGGCAGGTACGCCCCCCCCCGCCGATTCCCCCCCCCCCCCCCCCCCCAACAAACCGGGCATTCCCCTCTTGACACCCCCATTCATCCATCCGTCCAGGCCAACAACGCGTACATCTTCCCCGGCTTCGGCCTGGGCCTGGTCATCTCGGGGGCCATTCGCGTCCACGACGACATGCTTCTCACCGCCGGTACGCATCCCTTCAAAATAAATAACCTATGATGCTAAAAAAAAGCCAAGCGAAGAAGACCCGATTGGTCTGATTCTTCTTCGTCCGTTGATGCCTTTTCCCTAGCGGAGGCGCTGGCTAAACAGGTGAACCAGGAGAACTTCGACAAGGGGCTCATCTACCCGCCCTTCTCAAACATCCGAAAAATATCCGCCCACATCGCCGCCAGCGTCGCCGCCAAGGCGTACGACCTAGGTGGGCCCCTCCTCCTCCTCCTCCTCCCGTCAACCCTCTTCGTTGACTTCTCTTATGTGGTTGGTTGCCGTTTGCGTGAGACAGGCCTGGCCTCCCGCCTCCCCCGCCCTGCGGACCTGGTGAAGCACGCCGAGAGCTGCATGTACAGCCCCACCTACCGCAGCTACCGCTAAACAGGGGCCGCCACCCACCACAAGGTTCGGACAAGCTGGCCCAGACCGTCTTGTCTCCTTTCGAGGGAGCTTTCCGTTCACTAATAATCTGGGCTTTCATTGATCGCTCTGGCCGATGTTTGTATTGTGTTTTCAAATACGTACCCCTCGGACGCTTGTCTTCTCCCACCGGTGCACTGTTCTCCTCTCCATGGCAACGTAAGCGTGCGTTGACCGTGTTGGCTGTCTAATCTGACCGGCTTCCTACCGTACGCATGGCGGCCCTGCCTCATGATGAGAAACCCATAGGGGGAGAGAGCGAGAGAGAGAGAGAGAAAGAAAGACAAATAAGCTGTTGTCATCGGTGTACGTCTTCTTCCCTCCCCCCTGGTCTGGTTTCTAAGAGAATGGCCATGCTGCTCACGGGGAGTTGACGTTTTAAGTCAACAGCTGGGTCTTGGTGGGATTATCTTCGGCCTTCCTCCGGTTCACAAACGGGTATGCATTGACCGAGCTCATCTTCCGGTTTATTCTCCAGTCGTAAGAAATAAGCTTGTTGTCCACCTGCTTTCCATGAACTTCTTCCGATTTCTGAGCAGAGGACGGTGACTGGGTCTGGGGGGTTGACCGATCTCATGCTGTTGGACCATTTTTTACGATGTTCCTTAACAGAGATTATATGGTAGCTCGAGATGATAACTGCCTAGCGTGGGGCCATAGAGAGAGAGAGAGAGAGAGAGAGAGAGAGAGATTGAGACTTATTTTTAAGTATGAATTAGGAATTTTTCTTAATATGGATATTAAAATGTAATTATAGAAATAAACATAAAAGTATCCTTTCGTCATGTTTTCCGAAGAAGTTATTTTTTGAAATTAAAAATAAAAAATGTTTTTTATTATACCCCTCGAAAAACCCTTCCGAAGCCCATCCTCAGTCTGTTTGCAAGCTCCAGTGGGAGGGAGGGAGAGAGAGTATCAATTGATTCAAGACGGAGCCCCCTCAGCGACGGAGAACCCTCACCCTCACTCTCCCCGTCGCCCGGACCTCCGTTGGGGAGTCGGGGGCGTGGACATGCCGGGGCGTCCGTCGGATCCGGGGGACGCCCTCGTCCCATTCTCGTCCCAAGTCCATGACCCCGTCGTCTACTCCGTCCGCCACGGCCTCAAGCCCCCGATATTCCGAGTCTACGTCGCCTGGTCCCGGGGGAACCTACTCCACGTAGCTTGCCTCCGAGAAAGAACGCCATCGGAATCGGGAGAAGATGACGATTCCAGACACCCCGAGGCTCAGGCGGGTGGGGTCGTGGTGGAGGTCCAACTCCAAGGAGGCGCGAACGGCGAGATTAGCGAAGCGCAGCAACGCAGGATTGCTTACGGTTCTGTTCCTGCCTTCGCATTGCTTCAGAGTCGGAGGAATGCTCTGATGGCAGCTTCCAGGATGCAGTTTTCCTCATTCCGCACCGAATGGTAGGTTTTACTCGCTAGCATCGTTACATTTTCCGTCACAGGGTACTTTTTTCAAAATATTTCCGAAACTATTCTTTTTCCAGTTAATTTCCGTTTTGAAAGATTTGGTACTTACATAACCAAGATTGGCGTCCTTCACGATTTCCTCTGTCCAATTTTTTGTATATCGTTTGAATTTCTGTATACAACGCTCATGGATTAGCTGAAATAAGATCAAACGTTCTCATTTATTTGGCTGCTTGCAGGGTAGTGCAGTGCCCCTGCGAGAAGCTATAGTGCACCGTGATGTTTGCCAAGAGTCAATATTTGATTAATGCATATTTTATCTGGGTCTTCGTTTTATTCAATTTCGTTGTTATCCATTAAATTATAATACCGTGAATCACGTATTTTGAACTATAAGAGGTGCTTAATAAAACGTTGTGGCTGCTAAGATGTGCAGTACTTAATGTGTCAAGAACGATAAAGGGTGATTAGTAGGGAGATGAAATCTGGTTTATCAGCTATATCTGAGATGCGTGCTATTTTATTTGTTGGAAAGAAACTGCATCTGAACATGGGGAGTCATTTATGAACTTTCGTGTGAAAGTAGATATGTATTATAGCGAGATTATAACCTCCATGCCATTACGAGTTTTTCTTTGCTTAAGCATTGCTTCTTGTTTATTGCGTGAAAGAGATTAGATTTGGTCCAAGAAAAGAAGAAGCTCCGAGACTCAAGGATATTCTGTAATAATGCAAGTCTCTTTCTACCCAATTCCACTTATGCGTAGGGCTGGCTGTCCTACTGGCATTGGTTTTGAATGCAAGGTTCTGTTCAATGATTTCATACCTATATATTCACGAGTAATGGTGACTTGATCAATGATTGATTTTAACTTTTCAAATTTTATCACACACGGTTGTCGTTTTATTTCTTACTTTTTTATGTGACAGGCGGCAATATGTTTTGGAGTACAGCAGCCAAATAGCTGATCTCCTAGGGAAACGAAAGCCACCTGAAACAGTGATCGATGATCCAAAAATGTTTGTGGAGGTAGTTGCTCTTTGAAAGAAAATAATTTACTGGATGCACAGTTTATTAGATACCTTACATTTCAAATAGGGTTGCCATTAGAATAACCATTTAAATATATGCCTGTGTTATAAAGTAATGGAGCAGTTTACTTTTACAGCCACTTGAGGAGGAAACAACTTTGAAAGCTGCGTGGGACCTGGTGGAAATATTTTATGCGGACAATGACTCTAAAGCTTTTCTACCTGAGAATCTTGTTGATTGGTTAGCAGTAATGGTCTTCCTCTAGCTGCTTTTTTTCAGCCTATTTTCCTTTTTTTGTTTCAGGCCCAGGCTTCACTTTCCTACAGAAACTCAGGGTTGAAAATTGGTTTGCTTTGGCTAGTAACAGGAAACCGTATCAATTGTAACATCCTTTATCTCTTACTAATGATATTATTTACAGGATTATGATGGTCTTCTTTCTGCAACAGAACCAACGGTACACTCAAAACTTGTGGCTCTGCAGAGAAAGCTTGTTGATCTGCAGGTTTGTTTTTTGTGATACGAGGAGCATTCCTAATTGCGAAATGCAGTGGGTTTTAGCAAGTGACATGTGATAATGCATCCTGATTGTTTTTACATATTTTATTGTATTGCGAAGTGGGAAAGATGTGTGCTGAAATTTTAACAGCAATGATAAGCTCTCTTGTTAGACCACGTGAAGGTGAGGACTGATATGGTATTTGTTCAGAAATCAACAGGAAAGTATTTCCCACAGGAGCTCGTCGACCAATTCTCTTATATAGTGGATCCATTTATCTCCATATTCTGTCTGCTGTTCATCAACCATGTTGTTCAGCTTTTGTTCACCTTTTATTCCTACCTTGAAGGCTTTTCAACCTTCTCTGTTTTATTTTCATTTTTTTATTGCCTCGAACCTTTTTGTTTTTCAACCGTCATTTTGTGCATTTTTTTATTGCTCTATGCTCAGTTATATGGTGAGAGAGATGACCACTGAAAGGCTAGTATTTCTTTTTGACACCGATGGTAGGGGATTTCAGTGTTAGAAATGTTTTAAGCTAAAAGCGACTCTAAATTGAGGCTTTGTTCTTGCTTGCACTGCATTTGATATCAAGGACAAGGATGACCTGCTTTTTCATGGTTCTCATTATCACGTGGGATTTGCATTTTACAAATAGCTTGGATTATCCAGGTCGTTGAGGATGATCCTGACTACTGGGAAGGAATAGCGTTAGGATTAGCTGTTGGTTGGCTTGATATTGTGGTGAGTTGTTTTGCCTCTTATGCTTTTTAACAGCCAACATAATGACAGATAAATTAATTTTAAGCGGATGTTCCACTAATTGTTCTCCGTTCCAGGTGAAACTGTTAAGATTGCACGGATCATATCAACCTGATCAATTGGATGATCGAGAGGTATGCACAGTGCTCTGTTCTTGAGACAATTGGACATTTGATGCATGATGGAATTTTTTTTACAAAAAAAAATTGATGTTTTTTTTAAACTATTACTTCCTGATATTAAGGGGCATCAATTGAAATTCAGTTATTACACAGTGGTTATAATTACTACTTGAAGAACATTTTGAAACATGTGAGAAACATGATGGCAGATATTCTCATTGATTGTTCCACTATCCGAACGAGGTGCAATACCATTCTAATTGATAGAAAGGTTTCTTGGGTACCCAAATAGTTTTCTAGGTATCACATGACATCTGGAGTATTCGGACGCTCATCCCCTCTGAAAGTAAACATTACGAGGTAGAAACTTTTGCATGGATGACTTCCCAAATGTGACCTGCTAGCTTTATGCAGATAACATTTACGTCTCCTCTTGTCTATGGGTAAGTGGATTCATGGTAGACTTTGCAGAAGCCATTCCTCATAACTTTTATGCAAATGACACCCCTAGGAATGGCAGAAGAGTTACGGATATACGTCTTGGACTTGTCAGTGGATGATCAAAATGGATCACAGCATTTGGTAGCCTGTTCTTCACTCTGGAATGACAAGGGTAAGCATATATTCAAAGGATGAAGATTTTCAGTGGAGAGTGCATTCAATTTTTTATCTGATGGGGTAAAAGAGTGGATGACCTTTTCTTTTTTGTGATGAGGACGAAGTCGACTTTGTCACCCTCTGATAATGAAGAGGTGGTTTTGAGAACATACTGCATATATATAGGCACATTCCTTTCGTCTTTTTTATTATAAATGGATACATAGTACTCTCCACTCAAAAGTACAGAGATGGAGTACATGTGTCATGTTGGACTCTATCCATGCAGTTGATATGAGATTTGGTCAAACTATCACTTTTGTTTCTTTTTGGTTTGTCTTCACATGCTCCGATTACTGCTCGGATTTTGGTAAATGTAGATTTGCTTTATAGGGTTACCTTCTAATGTAAACTTGCTAACTACACTTTCCCTGGCTTGAAGTTTTCGTTCTCCAACAGATCATTTTAATTTTCGTCTGTTACTATTCGTGAATTTATTTGATGAGCTCACACTTCTCGATATAAGCAGCTTGTTTTGGCCCTTTTCCCCATCTTCAGTATCCTGAACAAGGACACGGTTTAAAGTGTCATTGGAGGTTAGATAACTCTTATGGGTGCATTTAAATTACTTGAATGTGTTGCACAGAAGCACTTGAATGTAGAAACAAGTAAAATTGTTTGAACGGAATAAATTGGGATTATTTTTTCTTTAGTTAGATTCAGTTAATGGTTTCAGAGCCTTATTTTGATTCTGATACAGTACTCCTCAAGACATGTTCGTCATAAGCGAACAGTCTAGAAGCTTCTACAGTGGACATTAAGGAAGGAGTGGGCTGAGCGGTATAAATACCCCTTCAATGTGAATAAGAGGGGGTATTGTGGTAGAAGGTCACGAGAGGAAAGGGAGAGTGGGGAATTCTCTCGAACTAATTCTCGTCTGTTCATTGTTTTCTTTGAATACATTGTTCGTTTTCCCTTCTTTGCCCAAGAGGAGAGAAGGGGATCGTATCAGATTCCTATGTTTAATTTCTTTTAACTTAATTTTGACCATGGTCCATCTTTCCCATGGAGGCTTTTATCTCGGGTCAGACTCCCTGTTGTAGCTACTGTATGGTGGTGAAAGATTTTCAGGGAAATCACTAAATACTATTTTCTAGTAGGCATCATATACGACTTTTCTAAGTGTACTACTGTTTGAAATCAACTTGTGTCACCGGACTCATTATTTGAAATTTCCAGATACCATCCTGATTTGATGACACATTATGTGTAAACGTTTTTGAATAGTTAGTGATGCCTTTAGAAAACACTTTTGTGTTGCTGTAACTGGGCATGTCTTTTGCAGACTGAAAATGGCCTGGTAGAGGCAGTTGCGGTTCTTGTTTCTACTATGCCACGCCTGAGACCTAATTTGCCTGCTGGGAGACTAGGCCAATGTTATAAAACTAGACAGGATTTCATCAAGGTATCACTGAGTTTTGGGTTCAGTTGATGCCAGTTCTATTTTTTATGCTTAACTCCCTATGTTTCTATCTCCAGGCTTGGGAAAAATGGCAAGGTCATGTTAATAAATTGGATTACAGTGCATTTTGGGTCCAGTGTGGCCATCGCCAAACTAGTGAGGGTCTGAGGAATCTATTACGGATTATGCTGGGGCAACTTGGTAGCCTTAACGGATCGACTTATCACTGGATGGAGCTTTATGTATCCCATTTTTTGTATGTACAGCCGTTCACAATGGTAATGCCAATACTCCCTGAAATAATTATGTCTTGCCTGCGTACATTGCTTTTTGAATTTTCAGCTGATTTTTTCTATCCTCAATTTACTTCGCTAATTATCTGGTCTTTTTTTCCCTGTGCTTCCTCCAATTTCTCTCAACACTCATCATGCAATTTTGTTTATATTTGATTATGTATGAATAAATTAAAAAATATTTCTATTTGTTTAGTTTTATGATTAAGCACATACTTCTCTTCTGTAATCCTTCTAACATAGATGAATCATAACTTTCTGGTCGTAATTTCCCACTGCTTTTGTGCTTCTGGTATCAATTCCTTCTAGTGCTGTTTTTGAAGCTATTAAGCATTTTAATTTTTTATTTTATTTTGCATCGGGGATCCTTTTGTCTCCTCAGGGTTTAGAAGGAATGTATAGTTTAGCTCAGAAGTGTATACAGCTGAAACCAGCACCCACCTACAGTGGACTTACTGGGATCCTACTCGGTGTCCTTGGAGAAAATACTGAGGCAAGGAGCTTGTGTTACTCTTTGTCGTCTTTTGTCATTCCTTCAAGCATAATTGATAGGTTCATTTTTTGGCAACATTCAGGTTGTTCTGGCAGAATGTTCAAACATATTCGGTCCTTGGTAAGCGATTAATTGTCATATAAATCATGCAATGAGTTTGAAGTATTTCTCAAATGAACTCAATTTCTGCAGCTACTCTCTATCATCTTGGATTTACCTGGATTTTCTATTTTTCTAGGATGGTTGTACATGCAATTGAATTGCTGACATCTGAAAACAAGCAAGCTGAGATGTTGCTACACGAAGAGCGTTACAACTTGGGAGGAATCAGCATTGAGGAACTCCATCGATTAGTCTATGCACAGGTCTTATCATCCCATTCTTTGACATGGCAGGTGAGTTTTTATTTATTGTCAGCGTATCTTTATGCTTGAAATTTCATGAATTTTTTGCTGCAAGTGTGATATTTGGATCATTGTTTATTCTTTATGGACAAATTTCTTTAAATGTGGTATTGGGAATCTTCCCCTGCTCTTTCCTCTGGAGAGGTCTACCATGCGCAAAATTATTTGATCTGAGTGAGACTAGCTGATTTCCAGTCATTGTGTTGTTATGTTTTTAATTTTTGCCTTTCTAGTGGGGATCCAATTGCCATTACCCCTGGAATATAATTCAGGTATCTTAATTCCCATCCTAACTGGCTGATTTGACGAACCATGGCTTCATAGATAAATGTGTACTTCTACAGAAACTTTTGTTTTGTGGAATACAAATGTTATATTGAACTCTTAAGCTTTAGTTGTGAATTATACCCTATTGCACAAACGCCTATATCTGACAGTGTACTTCTGATATATTATGCTCGTTCATAACATCAGCATTTTGTTCCTTAGATATGTGATGAGCTTTAGAATATCAAACTACTGAGTTCTTTAAACGAGACCAATCAAACTCTTTGTTTCTAATTGTTTAACATGATGAAATCGATGAAAGGCTTGAAAGGCATTTCTTTATATATTTTAATTTATTACGTATTATCTATGTAGTCTTACGGATAATTTATTGCTTATGGCCAGTTGGATTTTGTCTTCTTTCCCCTCTCTGCAGATTGCACCAACATATCTGGCATCATGCCAGAAGCAGGGTTTGGGTTTGTTGGAAAAATTATTATACATGCAACCTGTCCAACATTATCTTGTGTTACTAAAGGTTACTACTAACCGTGTTATGCAATTACTTTTCTCATTCTCATTTGATCTTGTTGATTTTCATGCTCTGCGATTGATGCTGTCATTCCTATTTTATGATCAGGATCTAGAAATTTGTCGCCTGTATGAGCTCGAAAACATCAGTTTAAGTGTGATGAAGGTAAGCATAATAACCATATGTGACATGTCATCATGTACTAGTGTTTTTATCATACCTTACGGTATATGGAAGATAATATAAAATTTCTTCCTATAAGCTCTCTATATATGTACTTTAGATTGGTTTTCTGCTCACGCTTTAGTGCTTCACCATATAGATCGCTGGAGTGCACCATTGGAAGCACGGTAGAAAGGGTTTTGGGATTTATTGGCTTCAACAAGCTCGGGATGAAATTCGTCTCAATAAAATAGCACAACAGTTGTTCGATTGTATTGGGAAGTCAATATCCGATGATAGTTTCAAGGTGCTTAATTTTTTCTCTCGAGTAAGAGCGGTAATTCTCATGTGGTATCTGTTATTGTGCTATTTACTCAAGTGTTTTAAAAATTCGCCATTGCAGCAATGGGAAGGATTAATTGAGCTCCTAGGCTCAGAAGTTGGAAGTGCAGGAGGCCTTGAGTTTCTTCACAAGTAGTATCTTGCTTTCTAATCAGCTATCTATCTCATTACAAAAAAAACATCAGCATTATTTTCACTTTTGAATTCCTCTTCTAACCAACAAACTATTTTATAGGTACAGAGATTTCAAGAAGTCCCTTCATAATGTGCAAGAAGGAGCAACTGTAACTGCCGCTAGACAGTCCATGCAATCTCTTGTACAGGTATTACAAGTAATCGGCAAAGCCCATCTATCAGCTGCAGTTTGTACCAATGCCATGGAAATTGGAGTCCCAATGAAATCATAGATAACCCTTTTGCTTGTTGAAAAGTTCTGTTAGTGAGGTCTTTTTGCTGATCTGTCCTTCCAGGCATATAAATTCCTTCATGGGAAATAGCATGTATTTGTTTGAGTGAGCAGGTCGTTTAAGAAACTAATGCTTACTCTTTCTCATGATGCACTTTCTGTGGTTGAGATTACTAGAAAATAGCACGTCAACAAGCAGGCAAATACTTATTATCATGATGAATTTCTATTGCTGACATTATTAGAAATGACTAATCAGTAAGTTTATTTCTATATTATATGGAACTTGTCATTTTTCTGGCCAATCTCAATACAGTCCTTTAAGCCTCAAAGTGGCATTCCTTCGGTAATAATATTTCAGTTTTAGAAGATTAAGTATTTATCTCGAGTCTTCACAGACGTGCCCAAAGAAAAATTAGAAGGCCAACCGTTCCTCTAATTAGCATTGAGATGGGATTGAATACTTGACTGGGTAATTCTTCATTTGAGGGGGACCTGTTTAAAAGGTCAGTTCACTTCTGAGCTACAGAAACCAGCGGTATGTTTTCCTTGAAAAGCATTACACAGTGAACTCCTCAGTTAGTGAGGTTCACTAGTTGAATTGTCATTTCATTGCCATGTTGATGACTTTCAATGTTGAATTTAGTAAACTTGTTTTCCTGTTAAATGCCATAATAACTAACTATATTGGATGCCATCCTTTTGGTCATGTGGACTTCATTCGCTTGATGAAGTCCTCTGGTAATCAAACTCCGATTTTAACTCTCTTGAGTTTCTGGGTTGCCTTTGTGTTTGGTACTGTAAAGTTGGTCCTTCCCTTGAACAAAAGGGGTGCTATTTCTAGTGGCATTAGTGAGTCTTTTGCCCCCGCTATCCCTCCCTTTACTGCTAAATCCTTTTCTATTACTACATTGACTCCACTGGATTAAACTTACCTTCCAATTCATCTCCAAGGCATTGCAGGATTTTTCCGTTTTATTAACTCTTTTGAGGTGCAACGCTCGAGATATTATCATGAAAACAAACGGGAGTAGAAACCCTTTTGAGGAAAATTAGACCAGTTTTCACTAGTTCCCTAATTCTGCAGTATATAAGTGTCTTTTATCGCACTCCATCCTATGTTAGAATTTAACTCGGGATTTGAATAGCACTATGCTAATCAGCCCTAAGCCGCTTGCACTCACATATCGGCTATAAACATATTCATATTCCATTTGATACAAAAAAAAAGACGTGGTTCTTTCTTCATGTATCCCGTTTTTTAAGCACATAGCAGATGGTATCCTGTTTTTCAGCCTGTTTATGGTAAGTGTGTGAGATGGTCAAAAGTAAAGCTAGAGTTGGTGGGGTTCTTTTTTTTTTTTTATCTTTATTGAAACCATTTGAATGACAATTCATTTTTATGTTTGCAGCTCATGAAGAGTCCATCTACTCCTCAGCGGTTTTGGTTGCCTCTTCTGCATGATTCGGTGAGCCCTTAAGACTATATACATCGGCCTGCATTATTTCCATGAACCATGCTGTATTTCATCTGGTCACGATTTTAAAGTCATCTCTTTAGCAGTTTTATGAACCGCTTGGTCGCCCACAAGGGCACTGGCTCATTTTCCATTCTGATCCGATCCTTCATAGTCACTCACAATCTTGTTTCTCATGAGCTGCTTGTTTGCCCGCATCACTTCATATGCAACCTATGAGCAACAAAGAAAAAATAAAATAAAAAATATATGTATATATATATACAAACGAATAAAAACGAATCCTTGGTTCCATCAGGGAAAACAGTTTGCTCTCTTCATCATTGCTCCATACCCAGTCTATATATATATATGTTATATTTATATTTATATGCATGCAAAAATACGTATATATATACACAATCTTGTTATGAGTGTCTCCTGTCACAAGCTGTCCCACCCCTCCCGCCGACACGAAATTGGCCAGCATTTGCTTTCAGCTGCCATCCATCAGCCGCTGTGCTACTGTTTTTGTTCATCCAGGTTAAGCTGCTCAACTGGCGGGAACGGCCTCTGTTGACCGTATCGGAAACCAACCTGCTGCTGAACAAGCTGCAGGAGCTATCTATTGCTCGGCTGCGCCCCGACTTTGCCGACACCGAACTGGCCCCGGAGGCTCTGAGCTCTGTCAGGCTGGCTCTAGCGACAAATCTTGGGCGGGCGATCCTCGAGGACTGCTGACTCTCTTCCCTTCTTCAGTGTCCCTTCATAGATTTCTTTGCTCTCCATTGCCACGGTTTGTCCCTTCAAAACCCTGAACTGATTACGCTGTAAGCTTAAGAATTGTGTATATCATAGGACCTGTGGTTACGTGTTTCGTTCTCGTATATGATGGATGATCAAGGCAGTTCCCTTTCATTTGTTCGTCATCATTGGAAATTATTAACTGATTTTTTATAATCACTTATTGAAATATTTATATGATGCGGTGATCTAAAGATCATCCCCACCTCGGTCTTCGCCGCTATTGGGGATCACCAGTGGGTTGAAGAAAGAAAAGTCAACCCACTGTAGATTAGAGAACTGATTCCTGTTTGATGGATGAACAAGGTAGTTCCTTTTGATTGTTCGTCACCAATGGGAATTATTGAATGACTTTTTGTAATTACTTATTTAAATCTTTATAAGATGCGGTGATCCAAAGATCATCCCCACCTTGGTCTTCACCTCTATTGGGGGTCACCGCAGCTTCGACCCACATCCCGAATTCTGGAGGGTTGAAGACAGAAAAGTCAACCCACTGTAGATTAGAGAACTGATTCCTGTTTGATGGATGAACAAGGTAGTTCCTTTTGATTGTTCGTCACCAATGGGAATTATTGAATGACTTTTTGTAATTACTTATTTAAATCTTTATAAGATGCGGTGATCCAAAGATCATCCCCACCTTGGTCTTCACCGCTATTGGGGGTCACCGCAGCTTTGACCCACATTCCGAATTCTGGAGGGTTGAAAACAGAAAAGTCAACCCACTGTAGATTAGAGAACTGATTCCTGTTTGTAGCCAGAAAAATTAAAAAAAAAAAAGGCAGGAGTTTGGCAAGAGAGGAATTATTCACAAACGCGTTCATCTAGAAAACAATGCAACCGCTCGAGTAAGGAAACCCGGAGACCTCCCCTGACGCGAAATGAAGAGGAGAAGACCCACATCATGTCCTGCAAGATACCTAGACTCTGTGAAAAGAATAGTATGAATGCCTAGAAATACCTTGATGCGACCAACAGATCTTGCTGCCACCTCTGATCCCTCAGTTCACTGTCCATCGAGCTTACAAAGAAGCCTGCTCTTGACCGAAACCAGAGGAAGAAGCCACCGATCAAAAAACTCTGCAGTCCATCTAATCCCGGGCAGCGAAGACGACACACGAAGAAGAGGGCGGAAGTTTTGTGGAGGATATCAATCCGCGCCTGATGTTCTTGAATCAGTCATAGCTTCTTGGGGAGGCCGTAAGTTTTCTTGAGATATCTCGAGGCAACTTCGTCGTTCCTGTAGCACAGAACGCGCAAGATGGTGTTGGGTTCTGTCGGGCTCCAATGGCCCGAAGTGGGGGGCAGCGGGAACTTAGACTTCGACACGGGGCCATAGCTTTCTGCCATTGTGCGCCTGAATCGGTCGATCAGGTTCTCTGTGTCAGCGCGGAAGAGGGGCAGCATGGCCCTCACTTGCATTGCAGCTTTCTCGACCAGTTCTTCCGGCAACCCATCACCATCAGCAAGGTACAGATCCTTGAGAGATCTGAAATCATGCTCAAATACCTGAGAATCCTGAGAAGAAAACGCCCGAGATGGCCCGCCTGCAAGGAGAACCAGAAGAAACGCGTCGAATGTGGCCTTCATCAGCGCGGTCACCACGCGATTCCGCAGCTTGTCGTGCACCGTGCTTGATATAAGCTCCAGAGTCTGATTCAGCTCCTTCAGCACCGGCTCGATCCTTGAAGCCGTCGGCTCTCCGACGTACAAGCCATCCCACAAGACATGGCTAAGATCACGGAAGGCAGTCTTGTAGGCCGTGACCTCACAGAGATGCTGGATCCCTTCTTGGCAGCCGGCCAGGCAGAGCTCAAACTTAATCTCCAGACCATTTAAGACATCTGCCTGCGCTGATTCGACGTTCCTCAAGCAGGTGATCACTTTCCTTTCAAGGTTTTCCAACTCTGTTCGTATATGGTGCAGGGTGTTCATGCGGACACACAGCCGCGCCAGGCTGAGTGAATCGTTGCCATTCATCGTTCCCACCTGAGATCTCCTCTGTGGGTTTTGGGGCTTTTCCTTCTTCTTCCACAATTTCGCGTCAATTGTGCATCTGGTTAGTGCTGGCAGTGCAGGCATGAAGCTGTTCCTCGTCCCTGAAGAAATAAATACGTAGTTAGGTACTTCTCCGAGGAAGGACGCCGCCAGAAGGACCTTTGCTGACGCCATGACTTACCACATCCGGACCTTGCCTTCGATATGTAGTGATGGAGGCTTTTATCAAGCCCCGAGAGCAAGTCAGGAAGCAAGGCAGGGTGCATGGGAATTGGCAGCTGAAAGAAAGCATCCAAGTTCTCATCTAGCAGCCGTAGGACCTCCACCACAGAGGGGGCAATGTTCTCTTTGTTCGCCCCTGGCTTCCACTCCTACAGACACCAGAGAAATGCAGCCAATTAGAACACGATGGCGGCCCGCTCAGGGAGATTATTTTTTTTCTTCGACAGATCACAGACTCTCAATGATGAACATTCAAACAGTCACTGTTCATAGCCACGCATTTGTTGATGCAAACGGTAGATGTCATTGTCGTGCAAAAAAAGAAGGGTTCCCACTAAAAAAGAAGATATAGGTTATGATACAGCAAACTCATCTTCGATCTACCTCAGGGATGGCGTTCGAATACTTAAATTTCGCACTTTGCACGAAGACATTAGGAAAGCTAATGCTATTTTATTTATGTTCTGCAGGGCATGGGCATATCTACAACAGTTGCAGACAACAGGGAGATACGTGATATGTATATTTTGTTCTCTCTCAAGCTAGTTTTCTAGCCAAAAAGATAGCTTTGTGCCAGCCAACACTCCTCATTGCCCTTCTGGCAGTACATCTCCTGTTCAGGTCAGGTATAGCCATATTTCCAGCTCTAGGTTGTAGAGATTTGATCTCAAGAAGGCAGCAAGATGCAAGAAATTCCTGTGGATCCTTGATTAGACCAGGACAAGCCGAGCCCATGTACATGAAATAAGGCTTGATGATGATGATGATGATGATGATGGTTCTTGCATTGCCCATCCAGTACACTCCATATGGCTAAGCCATGGATGAATTACAAGAGGATGAACGAATGGTGATGCAAGACAACGCATTGAGTAGTCAGGCTAAACCATGTTACAGCTACACCAAACCGTGGCGCTCAAATTGAATAGAAAGCCATGGTTTTCCCTTGGTAATCACAAAGAGTAGAGTACATTCATAAAGTCAATCCCATATAACACCTAAAATTCTGGTAAGTCCGGAGAGAGCATATTTCATGCTCATATGGGGAAAATAATCAAAATGGATGTCCTGATAGGCCTACAAACTGTGGGCTGATTTATTCTAATCATCATGTGGATGCAAAACCTTAACAGGAGAAGACCAACACGTTTATAACTAATGGCACTTCTTAGCATGGACATCAGCTCAATCAATTTTCACACCGCAAATCCTAATTTGGAAGTATTAGAAGAAACATAGAGCTGAAAAAAAGGAGGCATTTAATGAATACAGCCTCACATATTTCCCATGAGTGACAAAATATACTATTCAGCAGGAATAGAAGACCCCAATCGGAAGTAGCTGGCATAAACTTGAGAAACAAACCTCTTTCTGTGCGTTTCTATCTATCCATTCCCTGAGCCTGTCCACCCGAGTTTTAATCCAAGTTCTTGTGAGATTGGCGATCGCAGATTCAGCCTCAAAAGGTGGCATCTCACGGATTATTGCCTTACCACCATCCTCGCTTTCAACTGAATCTTCCACGGCTATTTGCACAAGATCTTTCTCCAGCTTGTCCGCGGCTTTTAAAACCTGAACAGAGTCAGGCGTCAGCTCAGCGACACCTGAGATGAACTGCCTCAGTTCGTTTGCATAGCATGCATGGAGAGTTGCGACAGCAACACCAGCAGCAAGGGGGTGCCATTTCTTCAGTATCGGGGTGAATAGATCTTTCTCCTTGCTTGCTAAATCGCCAATGTCCTTTGCAAGGATGCAAAGAAGTGGTTGAGATGGACTTGCATGGTTCTTCATGGATCGTCTATTGGAGTCTGCTTGCTCCATTCTCTGCGAGAAGAAAAACAAGAACAAACTTAGCAAATTCAATGATGCAGTTAAACATCACAAGGCACATAAGCAAGACGCCAACTTTAATCTCCCCTTCTTTGAGTTGGTCAAAAATAAATAAAAGGCTGAGCACCGTAAAGGTTGTGAACACTTTATGTTAGCTGATGAACCAACAGGATACCGATTAGGAAAGAGGAGGTATTATCTACGAATCATTGTCCATCACAACATTGTCTCTTCTATTTTCTTAGGAACTTGGTGTTCTTCAGAACAGTTCCATTGTAGGTATCTACAAAACTTCTAAGAGAATACGATCACATCCCCACATTTTTTTTAGACTTGCCTGTACAAAAGCTGTACGAAGTAGCTAAATTGGCTGAAAGAAGGATTACTTTGACAATGTTGATAGATCATTCTACATACGGCGAGGTCTATTTTACTCCAATGCAAGCAACAATTCTATGTATACTCGAGAAGGAAAAATTAAATATTAAAAATTTTCCCCATAGTTTTTCACGAGTGGAAATTTAGCAAAGGAAAATCCATTTCCTGGCTCAACCCCAGCATCCAAACTTACCCCACATCCAGAAGTAATCATGAAATTTCATCCAAAATAGCCGAATGGTAGGGAATAGAGAGATCAGCACAAAGATAAACAACAATGTTGAAGAAAATTTTCGTGTATATACTCTAAATAAATATTTTTTTTTGCAAAATGAATGCAATTATATCCCCATATTTCTTTCAGACTTGCCTGCGCAAAAGCTGTACGAAGTGAGGATCTAATGTAGGCATCGACTCTGCTGCGAGCAACATCAACTTCCTCTTTCCTTTTACGACGATATTCATGGGAAATGTCTTCCACCAGTATCTTCGCAGCTGCTACTCCCAAAGAAACAATACTATACATTGAATCCATATTGCCAGCATGAAAGGTATCGTGATAAGCAAGAAGCCGCTGTTCAGCCCAATTCATTATTGAACTCAAAGTCGAACTCAAGATCTTGGAGTATATGGGATCCTTGTTTGTTTTAACATCCTTTGCGACCTCTGCTAACTGGTTATCAGCTGCAAATAGTAAATCCGTGTCCACTTGGCCCGTGATAACAAAATGGTGGAACAACGCCCATGTGAAGCAGAGATTGTGCAAAACCTGATCGATTCCAAGGATAGACCAAGTCTTTTTAATAAGATCCAAGACCTCATCAACTTCTTCAATGATCGACCCTTCTTCACGATCAAAACACGCTTCCAATAGAATCTGGTACAAGTAAAGATTTAGGGGAATCCCATCTGCCCAATGGCATTTATCAGAGATAGATCCATCAGAAGATCTACCAGCTAGTGCCATCACAGCACTGCGTAACACCTGCATTGACTCTGAGTTCTTTCCGGTCTCTAAGGGTCGTTCATAAGCTCCATTTATGATCTGCCGGAGCCGTTGAGACGCAGTATCCGATCTGCTTAGTTTAACATGGGGATGAAGGAGCAAACCCATATCAAGGACCTTTAAATTTCTTGCTTGCCAGGACGTGTACTCCTCCTGGTCTGGGAAATCTGAAGCCTTGAACTGTTGCAGTAGCTCTAGTGGCAACACCATGGACTCCACACGCCTCCCCAACTGTAAGAAGAAGATGATTCCATAGCTCAGCGTCAGTGATTCCATAGCTCACTGTAACATCCGGATGAATGTCAATCTTATTTAGAAAGAAGATGAAAAATCGGAGGTCCCAATGATAGCTTGCATTAATCCGATATAAAAATACAGCTCTAAATATAAAAAATGAGGTTCGTGGACTGCATTAATCCAATGGTGAGGGATTCAGCAACTCAGTTCAAACATGATCATCAAAGTCAACTGATAACCGCCTGAAGTTCGACCAGAAAAATTCTCAAAGAATGAGGGAGTTCAAGAACTGGTTTTTACAGGACAAGGCAAATCATTTTCGAGCTTCCTACGCCAACCACGGCGAAAAAAAGAATGAAATGGCAAGAAGGAACCGTCCGCTTCAGCGGAAGGCAAAGGATTCTATGGGCACGAGTGAAAGCAAATATAGATGGCATAGCGTGCCGTTGACGAGAAGTGATCATAGAAAGAGAGGTGCAATTCCGGTCGCGAGAAATTCTGGCAGAGAGAATCATCAAAAGGTTCTGGGTTCGATTGCAGTTAGGGAAGAAACAACGCGGCTACTGCATGCACCGGGCACATCACCGACAAGAATCCGATGCGACAACTCAGAGAGCACCCCACCGACGAATCACGCGCAGATCTCACAAACGAGGGGAGAGAAAAAAAGATAGATCCAGCTTTACCTGTCCTGCTGAAACCCTGAGCAAACCCCGCCGGATCCGGGCGTCCATCTGCTCGGAGACTCCCAGCTGGACTCTTACAAGCTCGCCCACCGTCAGTGGCTTCTTCGGCGGCTTCGACGGGCTGCTCTCCTTCCCCGGGCTCTTCTTGGACTTCAGCCCCAGAGCCTTCTTCATCTTGCTGGCCGCCGTGGCGGTCAGAGTCCTCTGCAGCGACGGCGAGGCCGACGACGGGGATACCGTCGACAGAGACGGCGACAGCGACTTCTCCGGCGTTCCTCCGGCGGGAGACCTGTCGGCTTGCGAAATGTAGGTGAGGGGCTTACCGCCGGTGGTCCGGCTGACGGCGACGAAGATCTCGTATGCAGTCTCCCGGAGCTCCGCCGTGGACAGGCTGCAGCCCAATTCCCCAAAAGGAGAGGGGAGATCCTCAGAGGCGGAAGGCAGGGAGCTCCCATTGGTCGCCCTCGTGGAGTCCCCTTGGCCTCCCTTCTCCCTGAACAGGCGAGACATGGTGACGAGCAATGAAGAACAATGGCTCCCTCCCCACCGCCAACTCTCTCAGCTTATCCCCGTTCTCTTGTACCCTTTCCTCCCTCTCTCTCTCTCCACTTTCCCGTGCTCCGCCTGCAATCGCTCAGAAAGACAGCGGACCACCTTCAACGGAGGATAACATCGTCGGCGAGGCGGTGGGTGGAAGACCTGCCCACGAAGCGACGGAGGAAGAAGCCCAGAGAGACCACATTTAACCCACCACACTGCGAGCCCCCCAGGAAGGGAAATCACAGCAGAGAAGAGAAGCAAATGGGCGACAGCAGAAACCAGGAACCCCCCCTCCCTTCCTCCCTCCCTCCCTCCGGTTAGCGACGAGGTAGTCTCCTCCTGCTTTTGTTTACAGGAAGAAAGAGGGAGAAAGAAGAAAAAAAAACCTCTTTTACCAGTTGCGATCAGCATAGCCTGCTTAATTCTCCACGTTTGACCTTTTCCTGCCTCTATCTTCCACCTGTCCATGAGAAAAAAAATACTCAGATTATTTTCAACTAAAAATATATTATTTCTTGTCATTCTCACGTACTAAATATGGGATTAAATAGAGTGTGTACATATTAAAAATATATAATATTATTATCTGTGGGTGGGCCTTTCTTCCACGCGTTGGGGACTCGGTCCGGTTAGCCGGTCGTCATCTGAACCGGCCGGGGATGGCCCCACCGTCGGCCCAGATCATCCTGCGGGTCCCAGCGGCGACCTTTCAACGGCCAGATTGGAGTCGAGAGTCAGAAGCCGGGGCGGTAGAACAGCGCTGGCGACAGCTGTCAATTCCGGGGGGACGGCTTATCTTCCTCCCAACTTTATTTTTCAGCCCCTACATAATTTTTCACAGAAAACCCAAACCCATGATAACTATATTTGTACACATAACCTATAAAAATCTAAAGACCTGCTTTGAATAGGGTTTTAAAGAATTTTTGGGTTTCGAAAATAGCTCGACCCCCATTCCAGCCTTACTGTTCTTGAAGCTCTCGCCGTCGGAGTCACACCCGGTAGTCGCTCTCTCTCTCTCTCTAGCTGTTCGTCCTCAGAAACAGCATACTTCACCAGAAAGGTAATGCTTATAATCTCGCTAGCTGTTCGTCCTTAGTGTCAATATTATTTAGAAAGGAAAGCTTGTCAAGTTGATTATAATGGAATAACAGTGCAATGGGTGCCCAAATTTATCATATTTTGCTTTCTAAGAACATGTGAAGCTCAATCATGATAGAATCATTTTCGTCAGTAACAAGTCAACACTGATTCTCTCGGGCCGCTGTGCTGGCAGTTTTAGATTACCAATGTTCATGTAAGTAGATTGAGCCGTTGACTTACTGGGGGGCTGCTTTAGCTCCTCGTTTTCTTGAGCTTCATGATGAACTCGTCGTCGTCGTCGTCGTCACTGTAGTTGACTCTCTTCTTAGCCTTGATGTCTCCGTTCTTCGGGACAGGCGGTTTCTTTGAGCTTTCTGGCCTCTCCAGCTTTGGGGATTTGATTGGCGTACCAGTTCTTAGCTGTTGCTGCCGCCTCTGCTTCTTCTCATACGCTCTTTTTGCTCTGTCAGCGGATAGCATGCCATGTTCCATCATCCTGGGCACAAAATTATTTTTTTGATAAGAAAAGTAGACTGCAGCCAAACTGTTTAACAGCCTTATTATTATTATTATTATTATTAGTATTATTATTATTATTATGAGCGCACAAATATTTAGCCATCAATCATTTCTGTTCAGCCAAAGTACAAAAATAGAGAACAAATCCATGAAAATAACTAGTTTTCTGTAAAACATTGCGGTCAATAATTTGTCATGGGAAGTACGTAAATAAACTTTACTGTAAACTAAGAGGTATAAATCCATGAAAAGACTTGAGTTTTTTACACTACTCTTCCTTAATAAGTAAATATAAACATACAGAAGATGAATTCCATATGTATTTTCAAACATAAAATTAGAAATGGGTGCCGATATTTAGTGATATCTAAGCATGGAAGTGGTGAGAAACTACTATGGATCACTTGTCGTTCTAACCAATAGCATTTTTAATGTCTTGTGAGATGCCTTCTACTCATACGTACTGTATATATATATATATATATATATATATATATATATATATATACAGTTATCCATTAAGTTAAAGAATGAATATTTGGGATTTTTCATCCGCAAAATGAAGATCATACATCATTCACTATTCATTAAGTTAAAGGGCATTAAATATCTTGAATTATGCCTGACATAGCTGTGCTTCAATCACTAATTTCGTCACGACTTTTCTCCAGAAAATGAAAGATCTTGAACTATGCTCCACTCGCTTTCTACACATCCTAGTACATCGAAAAGGCTGATCTTTTCATTTTCTCTACTATTTTCTCCTCCAATACGCAATCTAAGTATTTCAGTCAGCGGGATTAGCCTATAGATCTGAGTTTTCTACCTTCCTCGTCACGATTTTCATCATTAAACTACAGCTTCACTCTCCTTTTCTTAATCCATCGTAATCTGACGTTCTCTTGATCCTGCAGCTGGGATATATTGGCAAGAAAATTTCCATAACAGAAATGATTCTCCACAGCTTTACTTTCTCCATTAAAGAATATTTTCCTTCTGTAACTCAACCTGAAAATGCATTAACTTCCCATAAATGTATTCTCACCCATGATCTCGTAGTTGAACGGGATTGGGGATTTATATCTACGAAAAGTGAATTGCAACAAGTAAGTGCTCTGTTCATTTTGTTTACTTTTGAGGTAAGGGAGTGTGTTCCCTACTGCTTACCAAGCGTGAATCAGTCTATATATAGGATACGCCATGCATGTATCTGATTTTAAGAGAAATCAGCAAATATTAATTTAAATGATGATCGACCGACTATATAACCATCCTCTTTGAGTAGTCACAATAGAGTTATGCTGGCAGTGAAGGTCATAAGCAATGTGTCTGGCTTTCAAAGCAATATTTAGGGGAAGCATGGAAACGTCCACTGACTAAGCTGGTTACTTATGATGTGTAAAAGGTGGGCTAGAATAGGGGACATGGGGGTAGGAATTCTGGGAACTTGGGCACGAGTACAACCAGAAACAATGAATCTTCAATAGTAAGTTAGATGAAAGGTCCAGGATAGGATTGGCAACAATTATATCTTGAACCCGTGGGCAGAGACTTGCAGCTGACGATCTTGGAACAAACGGCCCACAAAGTGTGCTCCTCTTGAGGGATGGTGAGGATCCAGCAAGGACAAAATAACCCTTAGCTTCATGCTTTGGGGGTTCAATTCACACCAGAGAAGGACCTTCTTTCAAGGAGTATATTGGAGAAAGAGCTTAGAGCAAAAAAAATCATTTCTGAAAGACAGTCTCCTGACATCAAGTTCAGGCTACTATTTATAGTAGGCCTTTGAAGGGGCGCTCTTAGATCTGACTTAGACAAATCTCAACAGCTTCCATAACTAATGGGCTAGAATTTTGGCCTTAAAACTTCTATAAAGTAGGCAAAATAACGCTTGGGATACCCTAGGTTCGAAAATGGACCTTAAATACTCCTTGAAAGAAAAAAAATAGACACAGATAAGCTTGAACCTAATGAATGACCTACGAAAATCAGTAAAAAAATTCCCTATTATATTATTCACGAAGTTCAGCAATGTGGTTCCTTCAAGGTAGACCTTGACCGTTGTATGATTGACTCTGATGCCGCCATTAAAATCCCAGCATCAATCAAGTACGTGGCTCAAAATTCACCAACAGTGCCCTTGTTTCTCGTTACTAGGCAACTTCAGCTTTTACATTTGTATTAATCTGTTTTTACCTTCTTACTACTGACTCACCACAGCTAAACTCTGGTGTTAATGCATTCATAGCACTTGTTCACCAAGTAACATCTTTGGGCTCGATGCTGTAAAAGAATTTGGGAAATTAAATACTGTGACATTGTCTTCAAGAAGCAAGGATCCTGCTGTCCTCAAAAGAATCCGTGCCGATACAAAATACTTTGCGTATTTTGGAAAGAGGGGATGATAGATACTTGGATAGGACTGCTTTGACGACTAGAATTCCTTTAAAAGATATCTCAAAGAAGTGGTTAACCGGAGACCTTATCCCATGCCTGACAAGCTCTTAAGTTTGCAACTAGAAAGTGATGCCTCAGAGGAGTTAAAAGGAACATAGCACTGCAACTCTCACTGCACTAATTCAAGGGCCAGGGAAGCGTGCTCTTCTTATGATTATATTTTCTTATTTTATCTGTTTGTGTGCTGCAAAATCAGGAATGAACTGATGGGGAGACTGGTTCTTCAATGGGAGAGTTCCAATCAGATAGTCCAAAATAACCCTTAATCAGTCTGTATCATGTAGGTAGTGACATCATAGCAAGCCGCAAACTAATGGTTGATATTCAAGGATTTTCGCTCAATAAATCTTTAATTTATGCCTTAGAAATCATGTTATACAGCAGGTTAGGATTTTTTTGGGTCATTCAGGATTCGTTTTACTCATGGTTACCACGCGTAAAAAGCCAGGCTACTCATCACTTCCTGTACTCCTGCCAGGTCAGCGCATGATGAGATCGAAAGAGAAAAGTTTCAGCATACAATCTTTAGGGAAAAATGGTCCATGCACACCGTCAGTACTAAATTGGGTTACTACACCACAATAATAAAGTATCACTGAAGAGGATACTGAATTATGAACGGAGAAAAATATTATGCACTAATTATGAACGGAGAATCTACCAAAAGCATATTATTTAATGAATGGAGAAGCCTAGGGAAAAGAGCTAGATTACTTCATAGAAAAATCCCGTAATACGTGAAAGTGCAAGGAAAATATTCGAAGATTTGGAAGAAACCCACCAGAATTCTGCCATCTCACTGGAAGGAATCTGCTTAGACAACGACTCATAAAATATCCTCAGAGGCTCCCTCTGAAACGAGCAGTAAAATCTGTCAAAATCTTCTGAGTACCCGGTAATTCGCGTACAGGAAGAAAATAGTTTAGGATAATACGTGTCAGACCTCCTCGGGTGGATCGTATTTTTGACCGGGAAGACTGAAAACTTTCTTCTCTGCTCTTGCTCTAACTGCTGTGGTTTTCGAGGTTGTTTTGACTATCGTCTTTGTTGAGCTAGAAATCGCCGTTTGTGGCTTTACCTTCACACCACAGCAAAGACAGAAGAAGCAGGGTGAGACTCTGCAGTTGTGAGAATAATGACTGATGCAGAAGAGATGTGAGGCCAGGAACAGAAGTTGAGTCGTCAACAAAGAATAAAACAAAATTGTCTCAAGGAGAAATCAAAGGCAGGTATAAGCAGGGAAAAGGCAAGAGGAAAAAACGAAATGTCTTAGGTCGACATTCGCAGAGAAGTAATCAGGACAATGGAGAAGCTCGTCCAATCTAGGAACCGTTCACCTATGACATTTTTCTTCTGATGTTCCGTGGGGAGCAAATCAACGGACAGTATAGCATTCCGTACCAACACCATCGGAAAAACAAAATCAATCAACTGCTAAAAAAGGAGATCGGAAAGAGCGACTTGAGAACCGAATTGGACACCCAAATGCACAAGGAAGAGGAAGCAAACATAGCTGCGCGAATCCGACGCCAGAAATCGCTGACACGTCGGCAAGCATAGCGTATTCCCTCATTCATTCGCTAGTCACATCGGGATGGAGGGAAAAGACGTTACCCCGGACGGCTTACTAATCGATGTTCCGATGGGCTTCTGCTTGGAATCGGGAGCCTGGCTCTTAATCCCAAGGCCATCGATCCTCTTCTTCACCATCTGCGACGGGGACTGCAACCCCTTGCCCTTCCCACCGTCATCCCTCCCTAGGTTCGGCCTCGGCTTCGCCCCGCCGCCGCCTCTGATCTCCGTCATGGCAGATAAACAGGATCCACAGCCGAGATCTAATTCCCTGCGCGCCTCCGTTTCATGGATCTACACGAAGAATCTCGCCGGAGACGCGCGCGAGAGCGCAGGTCGCTGCTGCAGCAGGCGGCCGCTTCAGCTGGGAGCTTACCCCCCTGCCTCTATCGTTGTTTCCAAGCAGCGTGCCATCGGCTAATGGCACGAGCATGCTATCCTGCGCTGGATTTTTTTAACATGCGCCCCGTTTCTTGGACTGATGTCAAGACAGTGCGATTGCGACACGTGGCATTCCAGACGTCCCGTTAATCGCATCGTTTTTTGTAGGCCCAATCGCGAAAATCATCGTTGTCCGTGTTATAGGGCGCGCCTAGATTCCTGGGGGCTGACGTCACCGGCCAATCCCGGCGTCGGCAGCTGCAAAGAGGAGTTTTTTCCTTTAATTTGAAAATTCCCCTCCTAACATTAATAATTAATAATAATATTAAAATAATCTCGTGCGTGAGGAAAATTGGGGGTAAAAACACGTAATAATTACATTAGTGGTCATCTGTGAATAACATGATATTATCTAATATTGATTTGAATTTTTTATTTTTCACGGGGGGTTTATTGCAATAAGCGGGGCTTGAACTGGAAGACCCTGTTGAACCAGACGGAGTGGAGGGTCATGTGGAAGGCGTCGTACCTCTCCGGCATATTGTGCCAGAGGAAGTGCCTGCGCACGCCTCTCACGCCGGCCTGCAGGGCCAAGTACTTCTTCTCGGGAATGGATAGGAGGATCTCCTTCAACCTCGGGACGTCCTTCTCCGCCACTACCACGGAGAAGGCCTCCCAGTTGAGCACCTCGAAGAGAGGCGGCACGAAGTTGTCGGAGATGATCGCCGGCACGCACTGGTAGAAGATGGCCTCCACCACTCTGGGGCTGTGCACCTCGTAGCCCCTAGGGCAGATGCAGTACCTGCTGCTCCTCATGTACTCGGCGTAGGACATGGTGGCGTTCTGCTTCCTCGCTCCGCGACCCAGCGGGCCGAAGACCTTGATGTCGTTGTCTCTGTTCCGCCATTGCTGCAGCAGCAATGGCCGCAGGTGGCCGTGCATCTTCCCGGCGAAGAAGGCGAGGACGGGCCTCTCGCCGGCGGATCTGCCGCCGGAGCCCTGCATAGGGTTCTTCGAGTCGTGGACGTTCGCCTCCGGCAGGGTGACGTCCTTCCCCAGCTCGTACATTCTGGCGAGATTGGCGTTGCAGAGGGCTCTGATCGTCTTCCCCATCACTTCTTGCGTCTCCGCTGGTGCCTGCGTCGGATGGTGCAGAACAGAGTGAGGGATTGAATATGTGATGTGTTTTTTGAGGGGGAAGGAGAGTGAGAGCAGGGAGCAGGAAGCGCACCCAGTCATGGCAGGCGGCGAAGAAGTGGTCGGCACCGCCGGTCCTGTTCCAGAAGGGGTACTTGCCGGCGATGGTGGCGACATAGTCCTTCAAGTACTGGATTATATATTTGCGGTGGGAACCAGGGAAGAAGAGCTTCTCCCGGAGGATCTTGGAGCTGAAGGGGATGTAGAAGAGGTGGGCCTTGGTGGGGTCCTCCACGCGGAATCGCGTGCTTCCTTCCATGTTCTTCATGAACCAGCCCTCGGAGGAGTAAATCCCAGTGAGTTGGGGGCTGTGGAAGATGGGCTTCTCCCCCTCCTTGTAGACGTACACTTTGAGCGTCTTCTCCATCAATTCATAGCTCCTGGAATGGTTCACTCTGTTAGCCTTCTTTTTTCAGATAGACCAGCTGTTTCAAGACGGGAAGGAATGTTTCATTCGCCTCTGATGATCATCCATCTACTTCGGTATGAATCTCGATTTCTTACCCAATTCTTCTTTAAGAGCAGATTCGATGAACCACATACGTCCAAATCATGAAGTCCAACACCAGATATATTATCTTGAGAGAGGTCTCCGCAGAAATCCAAGCAGATCACGTTATGGAGATCCAGAGAAGTCAAAGAGGGACTGTGTTATCGTTGATGAACAGAAAGTATGCGCAGAACCGGATTCCTACCTCTTAAACATGGAAATATTCCTGAAAGCGGGCGCGTAGAGTTCTGGATCCTTCTCTACAATGGGGGCGTTCTCTATCTCTCTCCTTGCGCGTAGAATCTGCAGATCAGTTTTAGAAGACCACCGGGGAACCTGCGGGGCATATCAGGGGAAAAGAGGGGGCTGAATCCCTTCGTATTGAAAGAAAAATTCCCTGGAAACTGCGCCAAGGTTTCTGCGGAAGAATATTACCATCGAACAAGACGATCGACGATTATCTGACAATATCTGGTTCATCTCTGGTATCGACAGTGGATCGGTCCTCGTTTTCCTACTGACTGCGGGAATCATTCCTACCTCACAGCTGGAAGCTTCCATCTCCTCTGCAGTGGCAGTGGTCTGGTTCGTGGTTTTCCTCTTTGTAGCTTCGACGATATGAGAACTGTTGTCCGAGCCTCTAACAATCTCCGACTCCGAACTGGCATTAACTTTCCTGTGCTCGAGCGGCGGAGAGACAGAACCAGGGACGGAGGAATTTCTTCCCGGATCTGCAGGTTTTTCCATCGCAAAGGGGCTTGGTATGCTCCCATTCTCAATTGAGGGAAGCAGCACCGACGGAAGGCTTCCAGGGGAGATTTCGGAGTTCTGAAACGCCAGCACGGCGAACGCAATCAATGCCGTCGCCAAGGCGAGGACTCTGACTCCAGGATGGCATAGCGTAGGCAATTGAGCGGAGTCTTTCTGAATTCCGAGCATGCTCGGCTAGACGACGAACGACTCGGGAGCCAGATTATCGCGAGGATCTCACCCAAATCCTGCACCATCGCCAATTGAGGGAAAAAGGAAGTGAAGATGAAGATCCGAGGAGAGGTCGGCACTTCACACAGACATTTGACTAGAAATCCGAGATGCACGCTCAAGAAGAAGGTATAACATCCAGGTAGAGAAATGCCGCCGGCAGCACGAGTGCAAATCTCGGTTAGAGGGACGAAACAGATCCAGAGGAGGTGGATCTTGAACCAACCCAGAAATCAAAGAAGGAGACTTACAGAAGGAGATGAGTCCTTTGGACGCCCTTCGCCTTCGAACTCTGTCCGGTTAGGAATTGTCGATCTCGTCTCCCTCAGAACGCCATTGCAGGGCAACAAGAGCGAAGCTCTGCACCGTCAGTGGCTTAATCGTAATTGTATACAATTTGAGGACTGTTTCCCGTGACAAGGGACCCACCGGCATAATAGCGCTATCAGTAACGGCGGCGTCGGTGACCGACAGAAAGGGGAAGATACAGAGAGAGAGAGGGGAAGGACTCTCCAACAGTTGGCGGGGGGTGCGAGTTAACCCGGCCGACTTCTTTGAACTCGTTCCGGATTCGCCCCTGTTCTGGTCGGGTACGGATTGAACTCGGCCGGGTTCGCCCGTCTGGTCGGGTACGGATTAGTTATGGCCGGTTCAGACCGTTTATGGCTCGTCCAGACTGGGATATTCTGGTCTGAGTTGTGGTCCAACGTGGACCTTGTCCGGTACCGGTTAAGGCTGGATCCGCCCGGCCTCAATTGGATTGGAATGGGCCAGGCCCAATACTGACTAATTGGCATGAAGTTTAATCACTATTATTTCAGAAACCTCAATTTAATTCCATATTAGGCCTATTTTGATGATATTTATGAATGCATCCCTTCTGGATGTGTGAACAATAATTTTTTTGAACTAATGATTTACTATGAATATCACATGCCAAAGTAAAGAGATGAACGCTAGCACTTTAGAGATTGGTAGACACTGAAAAAAATAATTATTTTTTAGCAACAACGTGCTCTAGTTATTTATTTTTTAGCCATCACAAAATAAGAATTTTTATTTTATTTTTTATGGAGAAACCACAATACCATCAATGAGATAATTTTCCCGTCAATTTTTTAAAGGTCAATAATATCACCATAAAATTTCATCATGTATAATTAGTGGAGTAATGAATTATTTTATTCAGATTATAGTCTCCCACATTATGGAATCCCTCTTTTTAATCTTACTCCCACTATTTTGGTAAAATATAATTATGATTGAGCAATATTTTGGTAACCAAAATGGTCCAACTCAAAAAAAAAAAATCCACTTAAAATGACATCCATTAAACCCTTTTAGCAAAGTTCCACAACATTCCTGCAATCCACTAACAAAAATGCCACGAGGTCTTTGGATCTCAAATTTTATCATCTTATCTAGCTATCAAGTTGGATCAATCTTCTTGATTTCATGTCACCTTGGTTCAAGCCAAACGCATAGAAAGTATTGGATCTTCTTGAAGCACACCAAGAACAAGTATTATAGAATCAAAGGCTTTGATACCAGTTGTTCAGGACAATGCAGCATGCATCTACGATGAGTAATAGGGAGAAAGAGAGACATAGTATGAAGAAACACACACCTTATAGACGAGTAGTTGCTTGCACGAGATTAGGGAGAATACACTGCGCAAAAGATAGCTAAGCCCATGAAACTAAGTTTTGCTCCGAGGGGACGCGCGGACGTTTCCCGTTTTACGGCGCGTCGGAGGCTCCGCCGAGGGCCGGGTGGAGCTCGCGCCAGCCGAACGGAGCACACGGGAGTAGAACTTCCAGTCGGGGTGCACTGCGGTGATGGGTTCCTGCCCAAGACGGTGAGAGGCGACGTAGGATGGCACCTCCGTTTCCGCCGCAGCTAGGCCTTCAAGAAAGGTCCTCATTTCCCCGTCTGGTCCTGCAGCGCACGAGGGGTGAACTAGGGTCACGAGAAATGGAGCGAGGAAGCACATACGAGAAGGTGAGGGGAGAGAAGGAACTCGCCTAGTTCGGCGTCCTCGGTTTGGCTCACGTCGTAGGGGCTGGGAAATATGCCGGTGTTGGGCTGCAGGAGGAGATCGAGTCAGCGCTTGCCATAAGTCGGCCGGAGGAGAGGTGAAGAGAGAGCGTGCGGCTGCTCACCGGGTTGAGCAGAGGCTTGTAGTCGACGAGCAGGGTGTTCTTTTCAGAGAAGCTCCGTCGCTCATCCCAAAGCTTCCTCAGCTCATTTAAGAACAGGGGCTTTTCGCCCCTCTCCAACGTCTTGAACCCCGTGTCCGTGCAGTTGCTCTAATCCTGCGGCGCCACAGAGAGAGAGAGAGAGAGAGAACACTCAGCCTTCCAGTGGCACAGAGGGAGAGTTCGACTCTATCGGCAGGGCCAGGGCTCACCCAGATGAAGAGGAGGCGGTCTGCCAGGCCCCCCATGACACACTCAATGATGCCCATCAGGTTCCACCTGGGAAGAGGAACACCCATTAAGTTATCAGTGAGGACAAGAATCGGCAGAGCCTCTTATGTTTCGCATCTGTAGAACAGGAGAAGCAGCACGCACCTTGCCACAGATGACCAGACGACTACATCAAAGCTCTTGAAGCAGAAGCAAAGGAAGTTGGCGTAGAAAGGGCGCTTGAAGACTAGCTCAGATGTTGACAGAGAAGGACAAGAAGGAGCCAATAGATGCGCAACAAAGTATGTAAGAGAAAATATGTAAGTATAGAATCTCAATAACAATGAAAACTCAATTTCTAAATATCAATGAGAACAAGACTTTCACTAAGTACTTCTAATTCACGTCTCGATGCCCTCGAGATGACTCACACACTAGAGAGTCAATAATGAACTCTTATTTCCTTCTATAAAGACTTCACTTGTAATAGACGAAAGAGAAGATATCAAGAAAAGGAATAGAGTTGATAGAGAAAAAGAATAGACTCAAGAGAGAAATAGTCATCCATCATAATCAAAGAAGAGGAAATATATGTCCTATTTATAAAAAATAGAAAAATATAATTACTCTCTAAAAAGAAGCATCTCGATTTACATGTAGTTATGCCTATACATATCAAATATAACGGCTACAACCACCCTCATTCTTTCTCTCTACATGACCCTCATAACAGGTCATAAGGGTCGACGTGACCACTATGTCACCACCTCCTTACTCTTCACATGCCTTTCGAGCGAGTTAGATGGGAGAGCTCTCTTACACCTCTCAAATAGTTGAGATGGGAGAGCTTCTCTCGTACATCTCTCGAATGGGTAGCCATGATGGACTGACACCACCAACAAACTCTACCTTGACAGCCATCATCATTGCATCCGGAGTTAATGTTCGTCTATACTGCAAGTTCTCCACCTTCTATAAGATATCTATAACATGAATCAAATTCAAATAATATTTGAACTTATTCAATATGACAACTTTTGTCAACATATCCACAACATTCTCCTTCGTGTGAATCTTTTCTAGAGAGATATCTTTAGAATCCACCAACTCATAGATCTTATGATACCACATATTAATATATTTAGATCGTGCATGATAGACCTAATTCTTTGCTAAGCAAATAATACTTTGACTGTCACAATGTAAAAAAACTTCACCTTGTTAGATCTCAAGTTTGCTTAATAATCCTTTCAATCACACGACCTCCTTGGTCGCTTCAGTAGTTGTCATGTACTCTGCCTCAATTGTAGATAATGTAACAGTAGTATGAAGTGTAGACTTTCAGTTGACACATCCACCAGTCATGGTAAAAATATATATCATCGTAGATCTTTGATGATCTAAATTCTTGATAAAATTTATATCAATAAAACCAACAATAGAAAGACAACTTTGCCAGTTAAAATGGATTTCGAAATCTAAAGAATCCTTTAGATATCAGAGAATCTACTTCACTACACTTCAATGCTCCTTTCTTAGATTGTTTATAAACTTACTCATGAGCCCAACTACATGAACAATATTTAATTTGATACAGACTATAACATACATGAAAGAACTAACTACACTAATATAAGGAATTCGTTTCATCTCAGTAATATCTTTTTCATATGTCAAACACTGAGTAATAGATAATTTGAAATGACTAGCTAGAAGAGTGATCAATATTTTAACATTACTCATGCCAAACAAATTCACCACATTCGAAAAATAACTCCTTTGAGTCAACCATAGTTATTCGAAGTAGTGAGTATATCATCAACATAGAGCATCAAAATAATCAGAAAACCATCATCACAAGTCCTCATATAAATACAATAGTTGAAATCACACATTGTAAAGTCAATCTTCAACATATAAGAGTCAAACTTCTTATACTATTACCTTGATATATACTTCACACCATAAAGAGACTTCTTCAGTTGACAAATAAGACATTCTAACCCCTACACAATGAAACTCTCTAACTGTTGTATGTAAATAGTCTCTTCTAAATCTCCATGAAAGAATTTCGTCTTCACATCTAACTACTCAAGCTTCGTATTTTTATGTGCGACAATGACTAATATCAAGCGAATAAACGTGTGCTTCACAACAGGTAAAAACATTTCTATGTAATCAATTCTCTACTTCTGTGTAAAGTCTTTTGCAATAAGTCTTGCCTTGTATTGAGGCTGATTATCATCAATCATTGATGACTTCTTCTTGTACACTTATTTGCACCTAATAGCTCATTTCTCTATAAGAAGATCTATCCATTCTCAAGTGTGGTTCTTGTCTAAAGATGCTTGCTCCTCAAACATCATCTACATCCACTTCTCTTTTTTAAGATAATTAATTGCCTCTTGAAAAATTATAGGCTGGTCATCTCTTGTAAATAATACAAAAGTAACATAATCATCAAGATGAGTAAGAGGCATTACTTTACGCCTACTCCGTCTAGTGGTAATATAATGAGGAACATTTGATGATTCTACATCTCGATCTTCACTTACAACAGAACTAGGACTTTGCACAATCTCCACCTCTAGTCTTGCTATGTGTACAACTTGAGTATTATCAGATTCTTAAACCTTCTACTTTCTTCACATTTCTTCGACTTCGGATCCAACTTCAATCTCTCATTAGTAGGTGTAAGAACATATCATAGACATCCAAATATATATAAATTCGAATAGTCAATATGATTTTCAATTCATATCTCTTCAACAACCTTCTCATAAAGAGTAGAGTTTAGTGATTTAGTCATCAAATAAATTACCGTACTCATAACTTCTGTCCAATTTTTTTTGGACAAGTCGACATTTAACCGTAAACACCGTACTCTATCAATAATCGTGTGGTTCATTCGTTCAGCAACACCATTTTGCTGCGGAGTTTTCTTCACCGTATAATGACGTTGAATGTTATGCTCATTACAAAATTGACCAAATTTAGAATTCTTAAATTCTGTACCATTGTTAGTCCGTAAGACTTTGATCTTTCTCCCCGTCTGATTCTCTACCTTGGCACACCAAGCCTTAAACTTTACAAATACTTCAAACATGTGCTTCAAGAAGAATATTCAAACTTTTATAAAAAAATCATCAACAAAAGTTAAAAAATATCGAGCACCACTTATCGACATCACATCAATCAGACCACACACATCTAAATGACATTGAATGTTATGTTCATTACAAAATTGATCAAATTTAGAATTCTTAAATTCTGTACCATTGTTAGTCCGTAAGACTTTGATCTTTCTCCCTATCTGATTCTCTACCTTGGCACACCAAGCCTTAAACTTTACAAATACTTCAAACCTATGCTTCAAGAAGAATATTCAAACTTTTATAAAAAAATCATCAACAAAAGTTAAAAAATATCGAGCACCACTTATCGACATCACATCAATCAGACCACACACATCTAAATGAACATAATTCAGCACACCACCCGTATCATGTTTCGCTATTTTGAATGTCACATTGTATTATTTTCTCGTGATACAATACTTACAAAAATTCAATTTACAAGTTCTCACACTATGTAGCAATCTTCGTGCATATAACTTCTGCATACTTGTCTTACTCATATGACTCAATCGTAAGTGCCATAAAAGTATGTCATTAATCATAGAATCATCTGATGTCGCAACATAAGTTCTACCTACAATAGTATTCCACTTAAGTTTATAAATATTCATTTGTTGACGTCTTCTCTTCATCACAACAAATGATTCCTTTATAATCTTGAGAATCCTATTCTTTTCTTTAAAGCAACATTCGTTTATTTCTAATACTCCAAGCAAAATTAAATTTTAGTGTAATACTGAAACATGACTAACATTTCTAAACTCTTGGACCACTCCATCAAACATCTAAACCTTCACCAAACCAATGTTCACAACTTCGTAAGCTATATTATTTCCCATAAAAATAATTTATGTTGCACTCTTGTATGAGTCAAATTAGTCAACATTAGGACACATATGATAAGAACAATTAGTATCAAGAATCCATATGTTCGACAACTCTTCAATTGCAACAAGTCTAAAATAGACTTCACCATTTTCTCTATCCTCAACCTTTACAACATTAACTAAACTAGATTCACATTCTGTTGTTTTATCACTCTGGTTCTTCGGACAATCTCTTCACAAGTGTCCTTTCTCATGATATTTATGACAAGTTTGATTTTTCAACCAATTTGTTCATGACTTGAATCGACTCTTCTTATCTTTTAAAGATCTTTTCTCTTTTTGCCTTTCACATTCTCTTCCACCCTTTACATATAAACCTTCACCATGAACTTCACCAATATCCTTCTTCTGATAATAATACTTCATTAATGAGTTAATAACATCTTTAAGAATGGGTGTTGTCCTATCATGCAATAAGGTTGTAACAAGATGATCATATGAATCAGGGAGAGAAATAAATAAAATAATAATTTTGTTCTCATTAGAAAAATTCAATTTTATACGAAGTAAGTCATTCAACAATTAATTAAAATAATCAATATGAGATATCAAATCATCTCCATCTGACATGTGTAACCCAAATAACTTTTTCTTCAATGTCAATTTACACATCATAAACTTTGGTGCACATCATTTCTTCAACTTCTTCTAGAGTTCTTTTGGATTTGATTCATCCATGACATGTTGAAGAGTCGAATCAGACATACATGTATGAATAAAACCTCCAGCCTTCTTTATTATCTCCTAATCATCAGCATTGATTTTGTTTGACTTTGAATTATTCAAAGTTTTATACAAGTTAGTCTGTAACGACGCATCATACACAAGATACTTTCAGATATTAAAGTTAGAAGACTTATCTAACTTTTGGATGTCAGATGCACCTTAGAAGCAATAATAAATCTAGAAATAAATAAATCAATATTCTAATATCACTTGTAAGAGAAAATATGTAAGTATAGTATCACAATAATAATAAAAACTCAACTTCTAGATATCAATAAGAACAAATAAAAGAGAAATCACCAAGTTATCAAGAATCATGATGAGAACAAGACTTTCACTAGTATAATCCACGTCTTGATGCCCTTGAGATGACTCATATATTAGAGAGTCAACAATAGACTCTTATCTCTTTTTATAAGGACTTCACCTATAATAGAAGAGAGAAAAGATACAAAGAAAAGAAATAGAGTTGGCGAAGAAAGAGAATAGACTCAAGAGAAAAATGATTGTACTCAAAAAAGGGAAAATACATGCCCTATTTATAGAAAATAGAAAAAGATAACTACTCCTTAAAAGAAAGTATCTCGATCTACGTGTAGTCACGCCTACACATCTCAGATGTGACAACTACAACCACCTCATAAGGGTACCGTGTCACTGCCCTATTACTCCTTGCATGCCTCCCGAGTGAGTCAAACAAGGAAGCTATCTCTTACATCTCCCGAATGGTTGAGACAAGAGAACTTCTCTCGCACGTCTCCCGAATGGGTCAACTATGATAGACTAACATTGTCAACAAAGTAAGAAAATCATCATCATCATTGTCGTCATCATCATGGTGGTTGTTGTCATTCAACAAGCTAAGAAACACATCACCTACCATGTTTTCAGCCGACAACAAAGTTTGGTTTCTAGGAGTTGGGAATGCTGATGCTGTCACCAAGTAAGACGGTGTGGATGAACAATCCGTTGAAGTCGAGTATCAGCAACTTCTTGCCACCGGTGAGGGAAAGGCCTAGCTTCTCGATGCGACATGCGAGATCATCTTCTACTGATGCTACCGAAGTCTCGTTGCCCCGTGCAGAGTTTCTTTGGGAAGATCAGAGAGTGTCGACATGGTGCAACAACCTGTGTAACTCTCTCGCCTCCTGCAAGATGTGCACCCAGCTTGTAGAGGGCGATGCTTACCTTAAGTCCATGGCAAAAGTTGCACACGTCTTCGTTGGAAAGATTGCAAAGGATGCTTGTGATTTTTGTTGATCAACTAGGTAGCAGTTGAAAGCAAGAGGGTAGGTCGCTGATTGGCCCTCATTCCCCAAGATGAGCCATCACGTCAAAACTCGTCATTATTACTTTCTGTGATTCCCCACATAACAAAAGATAAACTTGCGGTTACCCTTCACTTATTTTGCTGTGAAAATAGCCATTGCGCTCTAGGAGCTTGTGAATAGTCGATTTGAATGATATATTATTGTCGAGAATGAATAGTCTCCCCGTCAATGAACATCGACATGCTTCCTGTTCTTGGGAAATTAGAGCATTCGTGCAAGCATCTCATACGCTGTACTACGCACGGCCATACACTTGATGGTTCCCACCAGTTGAAGTTTCTATAGGAGATGAAAAGAGTCATGCATTGAATGTACAACACACGGTCTTAGAGCATAGTCACAAGCAGAACGACTTGTGGACCTTTACAAGATCTGAAGTCAATGATGACCTTAGAGACGAGGTTGCGGCAGTAATTTTTTGGGCTCGGAGAACTAGTGTAACGTTGTGTAATTGTATTGTCGTTCAAAATTTTCACCTACATTGTTGCATATGTTTTTATTTTTGGTACTTGGACAGATCAGCGAATGACTTCACATGTATGTAATTATGCACTGGATCTCTAAAAGAAAGAAATGACGGATATAATAGGCGACATGTCCTTTATGTCTGTAGCACACTATTTATTTGACAATTAGCAATGATTAGGGAGAAATTAGGAGGTAAAGGATAGATTACAAAAGGAATAAAGTAAAAATAAAATTACTCTATGTACATATTATTCTAATTTTTTAAAAAATACTTTTTAATTAATTTCAAAGTTCAAAGTTCATCATAGTTTATTTTAAGTCATTTTAGAATCAATTAATGTTTGTTTAAGGTCATTTCACAACAAGTTGGAATCTATTCTAAGATCTATTCAATATTTATTCAGACTCCCTTGTAGATTCAAGCATCACTTTTTGATCTTTTGGATTTAAAGTCACCAATTGTCGATTCAAGGGTCGCTTTTTGATCTTTTGGATTTAATATCACCACTTGTAGGTTCAAGGTTGAGGATACTAACTTTGTAGATTCAAAACCAGATTTCTACTTCAAATTTTATGCTTTGTGAATATATACTCAGATTTTATTATTATTTATTATAACTTACACCAAATGACATCATAACAAATTTCACATTTCAAATATACATCTAAAGATGTCTCAAAGTACATTAACTCATATCCATAATGATAATGATCATGAAGTATGTCATTTCTCAAGATGCATTTTATTGAGTTTCAATAATGAATAGATCAAATATTTGAAGAGCTTAGTAAAAAACTTTTAACATGAATAACTACAATAGAAAGTCATTGACACCCTAAAAAAGATCATGATTTTAGACATGCTCAAAGGGTCATCTACATTTATTGAGAAAATCATTCCACATTTATTTTAGGGATGATTATTTAAAGATTAAGATAAAAATTAATTTATCATTTTTTATTGATAATTTGCAAATTGAGAAGTTTTTAGATTGATTCACTAAAGTCGAGCATTTTTCTAAAATATATGAAGATTTCTAAAAAACAATTAAAATCATTAGTTTATAAATTAAATGCTGAAACTTCTATTTGGTGGGAATAATTGTAGTCCATGCATACTAGGTCATGCAAATAATCTATATGCACTTGAAAAAAATGAAGAAAGCTTTTAAATCATATTTTCAACGACTTAGTTATGAACATATTTTATATAAATAACATCAAAATTATAAATAATAAAGTCTATTTATTTCTTATTATACTATGAAAAGTTTTATCATTTATCTCTAGAATTGATTTAACAAAATCTGAATCATATATGATTTCAAAATTCAAATGTGGTTTCAAGTAGAACATTAAAGAAAAAGTAACATTGTAGTCATTTTTCAAGATTAATAAAGTAGTTATGTCAACATAACATGTAAAGTATTTGACAAAAAAACTCAATCTCAAAATTTTAGTAATAAGAATTCAAACTTTCAACAAGATAACCTTAGTAACTTGACAAGCAACTCAAATTTCAATATGATCAAGTGGATGAATATATATTAGAAAAATCTTATTAAAAAATATTTTTATACTTTTAATGTCATTCCAAGATGTTATAAGTGTGGAGAAAATAGGTATGAATCAAATGTTTATCCAAAACATGTTTTGGTTAATTTTACATATTCTAGTGAAAAATATAGAAAATATAATGAGTTTGAAAATGAAGTTGATTAAGAGGAAACAATTATTGAATTTGATAGTAGAGACACTATAACATTCCCTCATGGAAAGAGGATTGTAGTATGGATTGAAAAAAGACAAGAATCTATAGGGTCATAACATATTCATAATGAGTTGATGGATAATAACAAGATTTTTTATGTCATTTTTGAAAATAAAAATACTGAGAATATTATCTCTTCAAATAAAATCTGAAAATTAGAATTCAATACTAATCATAAACACAATAAATCTATTGAATTGAAAAAGGTGTAATATGATTTCTATCGGATTATTCCTTTCTAACTTTTTTGGCCTTTTTCTTAGAGGGATAAAGCACATGCCTACCATCCTAATCGTAACCTATGTGATCGTCCTGGTGAAGAGCATCAGAGACATAGAAAATGTACTGAGAAGGAAAAACATAAGACTGACGATAAGGATCGGATAAATCATGAGCACGATGACAGAAATTTAGTGTGTGATAGTAGGGATCTGGAAAACATGCGGCAGAAGAGGAAATCTTGTCAAAGGGTTGATTATTCTGTTGTAGAACCAATGCACACAGGTGGTGAAAATACAAAAGACTTTGGAACTTTCTCTGCATCGGATGCTGCCGACGATGACAAAAATGCTTTGAAAGGTGAGTCCATTACTGTCATGCCCGACAGATTTGTCAATCCTATTTTGTGAAATTTTATATTGGGAAGACTTATTTTGAAGAATAGGATGATGTTGAGATGGATGTATTGATAATTTAAAGGTGAAATTTTTATCTTAGGCATATATTGATAGTTGAAAGTCAATGCAATACATTATACAAAGGTACGTTTTGTGTCTTTTTACAAAAGTGAGAAAAAATTATACTAGCACTCATATAAGAAAGTGATTTTAGCAAGAGAGAAGAAGAAAAAAGGAAAGTAATATTGATCGATCATAAAGAGTTTTTTAATAACTTTGACAAAAAATCTGATTTAATAGTGATTGCACACAAAAATAATTTGACTTATAACTTGAATAATATTATATTGGAACTTTTTCAAACATTTGATATCTAGATTTTTCATTGTTCAAGACATACTTACTAATCCTTCATTGATGCCAGACATATTGTCATCATGTTGATTTAATACCTAGAGCTAGTTTATCTAACTTACCACATTATATAGTGAGTCAAGAAGAAAATTAAATTCTTTAGGAATCTTGGGAAAATTTTAATTACCAAATTAGTTGATTAAATAAATTAGTTATTTTATTAGTTCCAATAAAAGATGAAAATTAGGATCATAATTATCAACACAATCACAATTAAGTATATATTTTTTAATTCAACATTTACATACCCGACATATTTTGTGGTTTAAATTTTTTTCTTTGAAGTTTATTTAAAAAATAGATATCATCAAAACCGAATTTGTCCTATAAATTAGTGAAAAATTACTATAAAAACAAAAGTAGGTCTTTTTGAATGAATGGTTATGTCCTTTGAATTATCAAATACTTTAAGGACATTTATGAGAAGAAAGGACCAGATTTTAAACACTTTTATTCAAAAAATCCTTGTTGTTTATTTTGATGATATTTTTATCTATAATATTATAGAAGAATAAAAATATCAATATTTTAGATTTTATAGCATAATAAATTACATATATATTTTTTAAAATTATTCCATAATTAATAGTTTGGTGTTTTTAAGATATGTTATAAGTGAAGATAAGATCAAATGGAACAAAGAAAAAGTAAGAGCAATTAAAGATTTTTCAACAAAAAATAAAATACATCTTGTTTGAAGTTTCCATGGGTTACCTAATTATTACTGAAGATTTATAAAAAAATGTTAGTGCTATTATGGCTTCTATTACTAAATACATGGAAAAAGTTAGTTTCACCTAGACTAAAAAAGCTATTAATTGATTTGATCAAGGAGAAGTTATATTTTTCTCATCTTTTAACACTTCTAAATTTAAAAACTTCTCTTAAGTTGCATATGATGACTACATAGTTTGGACAAGAGATGTATTATATCAGAAAGATCATCTAATAACATTTGTAGTGAAAATCTTTCTATGCAAGAAAAAAAATGACATGCTTGGTGAACCTTTGTGCTATAAGAACTAGATTTAATTATTTCAAGAAGTTATATCACGAGGATTTTGCGCAAACTTGGGAGGCATGTGGTAGAGGAAAAACTACTTAAAGCATTATATCTAGAGGAATGGAAGTATATTTTGATTGTGATAAGATCTTACATTTAGTCAAAAAATAATATTATTTATCATAAATAAAGAAGTATGATGAAAACATTGTACGAAAGTACTAGATTTTTTAGACTAATAAGGGATAGTACTCGAACACTGTCATTTGAATAATATTGTCAATTCGCTTACATTTGAATATATTTTATTTAAGACATCTCAAAGACACAAATAATATCAATTTTCTAAAATGACCCATTTTACTGCATATAAAAATAAATAATTTCTTTTAAAAAATCACTCATCTACAAGTTATTAAATCAATTACTTCTTCTAGAGATTAGAAATTCATATCTTACTTTCACAAACACTGTGGAAGAGATTCAACACATTCTTGAAATTCAGTGTATTAGTCACCTTCAAATTAATGGTCAAACATACATTGTAAGTAGAACGATTTAGAATTTAATTTGATGTATTTCAAGAGAGAAAAAATTAATATGTTTATATTTTGGTACAAGTAGAGTTTATTGATAATTTGATGATTAATCATTTGACTAATCAATATCTATTTTCTATAGTTTACTATTTTCCTATAAAATTATTTTAAATTTATTATAGTTATCAAATCTAACAGAAACAAGTATTGTTGTGAATAATATGGTGGATCACATAAAGGAAATTATGAAAATGTCAAGAAAAATCTTACAACTAATTATGAAAAGTAAAAAGTAATAAAATATAGTACAATTAAAAAATATATATTTAAAATTGTTGATCTTGTCATGGTCTGCTTATGAAATTAATTTTTCCCAGCAGCTACATATAACAAGCTAAAATTCAAGAAAAATATAAATCATTTAGAGTTTTATACAAAAATTAATAACAATGTGTATATCATTAAAATTTTACATGATATTGATATTTCACATATCTTTAATGTAAGTGATACTTATGAATACTATGGTGACTCTAATGAAAACTCCATAATAAATTATTTTTAAGCAAGGGAGACTAATATAGTTCATGATATAGAAGTCAAAGAAGAATCTCAAATTAGAGGCCTAACCACTTTGGAATTGAGTCACAAATTAAAGGTGAGTTGTAAAAAGTGTCAAAAATTAATTGGACTAAGGAAGACACAAAAAGTTATTTTAAGAAAGTTACTTTATGACTCTTATGTTCTAGAAGGTGCTTTAAAAGATGTTTAAAGTTTATTTTAAATTGTTTGAGTCTATTTCAAGGTGTTCCCTACTATATTTCATTTTTTTTAAATGTACTTAGAGTTTGTTTCAAGATCTACTTATGATATTCTTTTGAGAGCATCTCACCTTTGTTTTAAGCATGTATAAAAGTTCTTATTAGAACCTAAGAGAGATAACTTTAAAAGTGTTATAAGATTTTTTTTGTCCTATGAGATCAAGGGTCTTTCTTTGATCTTGTGGATTCAAATTCACCCCCTTGTGGATTCAAGGGGTTGAAGTCATAAATTTATTGATTCAAATCTAATTTATTTTCCTAGATTCATACTTTGTGGATTAAAATCTGGATCTTATTATCTTTTGCTAGGACACTGTCACATTTGCATGTTAATTTTATGCTATTTAGAGAGATAAAGTGGAGGAGAGTGAGAAGGAAAGAGGAAGAGAGAGCTTTGGTGATCTAGAAACATTGCAAAGTAAATTTTTAATTTTGCAAGTTTTTAGACTCTATAACAATTGGTGGAGTGAATGAGAAATCATCTGATTTGAACGATGGCTCAATGTAGATCTGCCCAACCTCACTAGATTCAAATAGGTCATACCTAATATCGGCCAAGTGACATGCCATTTAATCACTATTATTTAAAAATTATTATTATTATTTTATACTATCTTTTTAGATGTAAGTTATATACACATCTCATTGTGGATATGTAAAAAATATTTATTTTGGACTAATGATTTACTACTAATATTATATCTCAAAATAAATTGGTGAATGTTAGCTCTTTAGAGATTGACTAACATTAAAGATCATCTTGTGTGTTTATTTTTTTTTTACCATATGAAATGGGGTTGGTTTTCTATTTTTACAATGAAGTCACTATAAACAATGAGATAATTTAACGTCAATTTTTTTAAGATTAATTATATAATGACCATAAAATCACATCGTTAATAACTAGAGTAATTAATTATTTTATTATCATCACAATCTCCCATAGTAGAATCTCTCTTCTAAATATCACTCCTATTATTTTAGCGAAATATTTATATATTTTATATTTCACAAGCCACAACAATAATTATGTTCATGATGAATTTGGATAAATCTTTGCATGGATGAATAACTAGGTATAAATCCTTCATGCATGCATTACATTTTAAAAATATTTTGATCCTCTTTTATATAATCATATAAGCATAGTGAAATGATGTCCTCACCATAATAAATAAATAAATTATAAGTGATAGATGACAATTTCTATATGACATCACTATATCAAGAGGGGGAGAATGAATAGATATTTCTTCACTTTTGTCCATTAAACACTCTTACTCACTCTTTTTTTGAGAGGTAGTCATAACTAATTCACACCATGATTTATAAAGTTTCAATCTTCTTAACTTATTCCCTTCTCCAAAGATAATGTATCTAGGTTCCATTAAATTCTTATTATTTTAGATGCTAAATTTAAAGCTTCAATAATTTACTAAACTTAACAACTCAACATAAACTTAAGATTCCACTTTAAAATACTCTTCTAGATTTATGACTATAGGTGGCCCAACAAACTATAGATGGACATAGTTTCTCCACAACATAAATACATATAGTGTAATTATTTACTTAGAGTTTGCCTTTTTGACCTACTCTAATTTAAAGGACAATGTCCTCTGGTTCTACTTAGTTCTTATTAATTTATAAGTTGAATTTCAAACTCTAATGACCTATTGAACTTAATAAATTTAATCAACTCAATATTTCCCTCATAAATCATCTTTTAAATTCACCACTCTAAGTGGCCAAATTAGAAGAGATTCTACTCATCCCTTTTAGATTTAAGCATCAAGGAAAATAGTTACTCCACCATATAAATATAAAATGTAGTGATTTACTTATGTGTTCCCAAACGTTTTTATGTTTCTTCATCAAATGTGGATGATGTAAAAGTTTTTTTGTAGAAACGTTTGCGGTACATTGAGTTGAAAACATTTCAGTCTCAAGTTGGTGTGCTTCAGCACGTTGACTTTTTAGCTCTCCTCCTATGCCTTTCTTTCTTTGCATTTAGGTTTCACAAAACTAGTTTAACCCTTGTTTTTTATTTGACCAGGGTTTCTTTGATTTCAATGTATATGTATCCATTGTACATATTTGGCTGGAAACATACTATTTCCATTCAACAGAAAATGATAATTGACAAATCATTGTTCAATCTAGGCACATGAGTTGTTGCATCCCCTTGAATAAACTTGGAATACTTAAGGTAATTACTAATACACTGTTGGTCTAGACTGATAAGCTCCATGTTATGTTAATGTGGATCATTCATGAGTTCATCAAGATATGTAACTCCATATTTAGGCATTTGAGTAAACTATACTCCATATATTGTGATTATCATCAAAATATCTAAGACTCTCAAAGCCACAAAAAAGAACATAATTTATTAACATTATGATTCATGACTCTCTTGTTGCCAATGGAAAGGTCTGTTTTTTATCTGACCAAGATGAAATTTATACAAATACAAGTAGAAAATGCCAATATAATGACACAAAGTAGAGAGAGAGAGACCTCTCTCAACCGATATACTTTCAATTATTAATACAAGCTATTTTCTCTGCCATAGGAGCTTAGTGACATTACTCCCTACCTAAATTCATCAACCTTAAAACTTAATTAGCACATAAAAGCTTCACCTCTAATTCACTATTTATTAATGAGATTTTAACACTCATTATCTACCATTGCATACCTCACTAAATCCACATGATGTAGTTTTTTACACTCTAATAAAGTATAATGTATTGTATACAATTGATTACAATCATATGTTGTATTTCCACTAATATCCATTGTTGAAGGGGCTAGTTGATACTTAGTGTATGAAATTAGAGATAGTGGTGTAAACAAGTTTGCATTTTATTCAGTGTATCAACATGGTGTAAAATTTGGAATTCTTATATAGAAGCCCAAATTGAACTTTCATTATTTCACTTAATCTAGATGATAATTTAGCTCACCATATGTGATTTTTTCATTATATCATATAAAAAAAATAAGTTCCAATTTTACTTTTTAATTTTTGAAAAACTTGAAATTTAAAGTTCTTGAGCAATTATGATTATTTTTAAAAAATGTTAGTAATTAATATTGACCTAGTCTAAATAGTCTTTGACATGTTCTTTAGTTGTGGTTCAAATAAAGCAACCCTACTAAATCTTATTTGAGTTTAGAACAAGCTCATGCCTATGCTCTATTAATGATTTAAAATTGAGGGCAGTTGTCCACATCTTACAAGTGTGAGGTTCTTATTTGAATACCAATCATGAAAAGAGATAGATAGATAAATAAGTAAATACATATATATATATCTCTATGAGAGAGAGAGAGAGAGAGAGAGAGAGAGAGAGAGAGGGAGATCTGTCATGTACATCACATAAGTAAGACATAAATCTTCAAAACTAATGTCAGGTGTGCAAGTCAATTGAGTAGTTTCTATAGTCACAATTTTACATCGTTAAAATTATGAATTTAATTGTTATCAATATATTGATAAATGTGTAGCATTTAAGATTTAACTTAATACTTGATTCCTTAAAAAAAAAGTACACCATTATTTACATTTAGGTTGAGTTTGTTGGGGGAAGACAAGGGTCCTCATTTCCCTTATTGAATAGTGGAAAGTTGATGCAAAATATACAAGAGAGAAGACATAGCGAGAGAGAGAGAGAGAGAGAGATGAGATGAGAACAAAGGGTCACACTAGATTTAAAGTGGTTCTTAGAATGTTTCTACATCTACGGTCGCCCAAGAATCTTCTCCTTCCTTCAAGGGCGACAACATCATCTTACAACCCTATGTGCAGGATCACACAACGCTCATATAGCACACCTTGACACGTCCTAATAGAGATGGCGACTTCTCCCCCTCTTATCATAGGGTTAGGAAAAGTACATAGGGACAAAGGACACATACACTAGTAAAACTAAATTTTGCTCCACTTACTCTGCAGTCCCCATCAAAGCCCACTAAGGTCCAATAGACTCTTCTCCACGACTCCAATATAATCCATAATTTGACATGTGCCATTTATTGCCACGAGGCCTCGCAATCACCCATGTGGGATCCCACCTATCTCATCTCTCATTCTTACAAAGTTAGATTGGGCCTATCTAGGCAATGCCCAACCATATCATGAGCTCATACCAGGAGATTGCTCTATGTGTTTTACCTTACAAACCTTGTCCCCACTATGTGACAGATCATCGAGACATGAAAATCTCATTATAAATGAAAGAAATTTGAATAAGTGATACATGAATGAAGATGAGCTCGTTTTGTACAGGAAACTTCCAGGTAATCTCTTCTCGTGTAGCTTTCATTTGATCTAATCCTTCATCTCCACCTTCCTCCTTTTTTTCACCAAGATTTCTTCAGTCTACCGTTCCCTCAACTGCAAAACCCTGTTGAACCAGACGGAGTGGAGGGTCGTGTGGAAGAGGTCGTACCTCTTCGGCTTAGAGTGCCAGAGGAAGTGCCGCTGGACCATCCTCACGCCGGTCTGAAGGGCCAGGTACTTCTCCCTGGGGATGGAGAGGAGGATCTCCTTTAGCCTGGGGATGTCCTTCACCGGCACCACCACGGAGAAGGCCTCCCAGTTGAGGACGTCGAAGAAGGGAGGCACAAAGTTGTCGGAGATGATCACCGGAACGCACTCGTAGAAGAAGGCCTCCGCCAGCCTCGGGCTGTTCGCCTCGTAGCCCCTCGGGCAGAGGCAATACTTGGTCCTTCGCATAGAGTCGACGTATGTCGTCGCATCCCACCTCCTCCCCTTGCGCAGAGGGCCGAAGACCTTGATGTCGGGGTCTCCTTTCCCCCATTGCTGCATCAGCAATGGTCTCACGTAGCCGTGCATCTGCCCCGCGAAGAAGGCGAGCAAGTCCCTCTGCTCCCCCGGCTTGCCGCCCACATTCTGCACAGGGTTCTTTGCGTTTCGCACGGGCGTCAGCGTGATGGACACGTCCTTGCCGATCTCGAAGGCACCCATGAGATCGGCGTTGCAGAGGGCTCTAATGGAGTCCCCCATTGCTTTCGCCGTCAACATCGACGCCTGTTGGAATCATCGTCACCAGAGTCAGAAGCTCTGAAACCATGGACAAAATACTGGTGGTTCCGATTAAAAGGAGGGAGCAGGCGTACCCAGTCGTGGCAGGAGACGGAGAAGTGATCGGCGCCGCCGGTCCTGTTCCAGGAGGGATACTTGGCGGCAATTGTGGTGACGTAGTTCCGCAGAAACTGGACCAGATTTCTTTTGTGTGGGGATTTGGGGTCGTAGCGATTCATGCGGAGCATGGTGGAGCTGAAGGGCATGTAGAAGAGGTGGGCTTTCGCGGGGTCGTCAACGAGGAAGCGGTTTTTCCCCTCCATGTGCTTCATGAACCAGCCTTCCGCGGCGTAGATCCCCGAGAGGATGGGCTCATGGAAGATGGGCCTCTTGCCCTCATTGTAGACGTACACCTTGAGCATCTTCTCCATCAGCTCGTAGCTCCTGAAGAAGTAAAGGTTCCTCTGGTTCTCAGAACAGAGCAAGAGCCGCCGTCGAGGTTTTTCAGTCCTCTCGCAGACCATTTTTACCTCTTGAAGGTGGAGAAATTTCGGTAAACGGGCGGGTAGAGCTCCGGGTCGTCCTCCACAATTGGAGCGTTGAGAATTTTTCTCCTCGCTTCAAGAATCTGCTGATCAATCGGACAAGACCATTGCGGAACCTGCAGCCGGCGCGTCAATCGAAACTGTGAGACGACGCAATCTTCTCCGAATCTTCTTGATCGGCCAAGGAATACTAACCTTTGAACAAGAAGAACGTTGATTCCTCAACAGTATCTCGCTCATCTCTCGAATGGACGTTACATGCTGCGTGGTTTTCCTTTTCTTCCGAGGTTCTCTTTCCCGTGAGCAGTTCCGACTCGCCGGTTTGTCGCTCCTGGGAGGCGATTTACTTCTTCCCTTTTTCTTCCGCATCTCTGCCCCCTCGTCGAGGGGAGAACCCACCGACGTGAGAGAGCTATTAGTCGAGTTTTCCACTTTCTCCGGCTGCGGACTGGGGCTTGATCTGTTATCCACCACTGGTACAGGTATAGGAACAGGAGCGGAGGAATTATCTGCCGCAGAGTTGTTGGAACGACTTGGCCCAGAGTTTGACGCACTTGGCGAGAACATCTTCCGAAGATCATGCAGTAGATCGCTTTCAGAGAAGAGCGTCGAGCTCTGGAAGCTCAAGAAGCAAATGACTATCAAGACCAAGAACACGACGGGTACTCTGATCCCAGGTTGACATAGCTTACGAAACCGGGCGAGATAATTTAGAATTTCCATGATAGATCGTGAGGATGATGAAAAAATGGGCAGAACTCAGAACTCTCGAATTACATGATGACCCAAGGATTGTTCATGCTGCCGTAGAAATTGACAAAGCTCCAGAAATCAAACACGACCCAGAAATATTTGATCAACAAGATGAGAAATTTCGACGTACCCTCGAATTCCCGGTAAGAAATTAGTCGTAGGGGGTAGGGGGAGAGATTCTAGGCTGCTTATTTGAGGCAGAA